>JBBBDQ010002327.1:845000-1015000 GCA_037127315.1 Ascarosepion bandense
AGTAGTACCCCATCTGCCGTATTCACCAGACATTGCACCATCTACTGTATTCACCAACATCTTATTATCACTTATTCCAATCGAAGTCACATGACCTGACTAAGCGGCATATTCATTCTTATAAAGATAAAAAAAAAATGGTGTGACTTGTGGTTAACCTTGAAAGACATGTTGTATCTCTGACATGGCATTGAAATACTGCCAGAAAGATAGGAAAAGTAGTGCCTGGCAATGGACAATACTTTCAGTGGCTTGTTACTTACTAATTTTAAAAAACAGAACATTACATTTTGTGAAAAATCAGTGAAAACTTATTCAAAGTTCTAATATACATAGGGAATATATATATATATATATTTTGTTTGCTCTACTTTCGTTTTGAGTGCTTTGTGGACTTTGCTTTTGTATTGAGCTCTTTATTGTTAAGGTTTTTGTCTTGGGGTTTTTTTCTTTTTTACGAATGCTTGACTTTTTGTTCAGGTATTTCATTTGTTTCTTTTTTTCTTCCGCTTCTTTTCCCTGCGGGTTAGTTCCCGGTGGGTTTCAAGACGATTTCATTTGTACTTTAATTATTGATAATCTTGACAGAATTAGTTCTGTTGCTATTGGTATTATTACTATAATTAATAATACTATATATATATATATATATACACATATGCATACATCTACATATACATATATACACATATATTCATACATATATACAAATATATATACGCATACATATATACACACATGTATATACATACATATACACAGATACACACACACATATATATGCATACATACATAAATATATACGCATTCATACATATACATATATACACACATACATATATACATAAAGAATAACATATTGGTCTTCTACAAATGGAATTCTTAAAAACAGATACAATAATCACAAATCTACATTTAAACTGGAAAACCTTAAAAATTGTATCAAACTGGCTAGCCATGTGTAGAAATAAAAACAGTCAGTCAGTTAAGTGCCATATGTGATACACGCTTGGGCAATCATGTCTCGAAAGAGACATGACTGACTGGGCAGAAGATTATCCCGCAGTAGGTTGCCATTGCTTTCTGCGGTAGACTGGTTGCCGACCAAGGCTATAGAACCCAATCTGTCCTGTTATTTAACCCATAACTGGAAGGAAGAGATGGATTAATACCTTTCCCAAGTGAATGCAGAAAAAATTGTAAAAACCCTGATAAAACATGGAGTATAGTAAGAAAAAGACAAACCTTACAACAGTACTGATATCTGTAGATTGTGCCAAGATGTTAAGTTAGCCATAATATTGTTTCCAGAACAAAAATTTACTAAATTAAAGCTCAAAAGTAATGTCCACATGTAATCACGCCTATAAATACATCTTAGGATCAATAAATCTGGATGAATATGTTTTACGATCTTTAAGTAACTCCTCACTAATTTTGAAATTAAAAATATTCAAAAGCTCTACAATATTAATGTAATGAGTGCTTTTTAAAAAAAACTGTATACTTATCTAATTTAATCATGAACAAATACTAATTACACACACACACACACACACACACACACACACACACACACACATATTCAAGTTTAGGATAGGTATGGATGGAATAAAATTCTGTATCCCAAAAAACACTATTCTTAAAAAAGTGGTCAATACAAAGTAGAGGGAATAATATTTATTTAGAATTTAATCAGGGCAACATTGTTACATATTCAGTAGTAACCAATCAAAATATAAGTAATTTATAATTTGAAGAACATAGGAACAGACTCTAATAATAATTTATTGGGACATTAATGTTAATATTTGATTAAAAAAGAAATCAGCATATTAGCTCCACTTTACAATAAAAATTACAATTTATTTTAAAAAAGATATATATATGTATATATATATATATATATATATATGTAACAATGTCTCCATGATTAAAGTGGTTTAGCTAGTTTTGGACCTTTTAAAGCTCTTCAACTTGAAATCAACATCATCACTTGATAAAACAGTTCATGTTGAAACAAAATGGCTATTTTTGTAGAGATATAACATATCTGTTATAAATTCTAAATAAATATTATACATATATACGACATATATATATATATATATATATATATATATATATACATACATACAGTTATAAATACATATATATATATATATATACATACAGTTATAAATACATATATATACATACAGTTATAAATACATATATATATATATATATACATACAGTTATAAATACATATATATACATACAGTTATAAATACATATATATATATATACCTATGTATATACATACATGCATATATACACATACATATGTATACATATATATATATATATGCACATACATATAGAGAAAGACACACACACACATATATATAATTTGGAAACCATTTATTTTTGCAACCTTGACATCAATCTTTCATTATATTCAGACAATTTATAACTGACTTTCTAATGTTTTCAAACATACAATAGTGATTTTTATGAACTGGAAGTCTGAAATAACTGAAATATCAAAATTAGAGAGGAGTAAATTCAGGATCTCAAATACTTTAATCCCAGTTTGTATGATCCTAAGATATATTTTTTGTGTGATTACATTTGGACATTACTCATATGTCTTTGCCATTTTTTCTTTAATTTCCACACATGATTACCTAGTTTGGTACAATTTTAAAGTTTTTCCTGCTTAAACGTAGACCTTTGATTATTTCATATGCTTTTAAAAATACATTTTGTTGATCCCCAATGTTTTTCTTTGTCCATCTGTATCATGTACTACTGCTGTGTAAATTTTTGAAACTTCAGTTATTTGAAACTTCCAGTCATACATTTATAAGATTTCATGCAATACATTTGAAAACATTGGAAAATCAGTTATTATAAATCATCTGAAGATACTGAAAGGTTGAAAACAGGGTTGTGTATATAACTGGTTTCCAAACAAAAAAAATTTCAAGTTCTACATTATATATGTATTGAGCATGTTTTAATGCAACAGTATACTGGTCTAATTTAATTATAACCAAAACCGGTTAACAATAATTATTGATATATATATATATATATATATATATATATATATATAACATATATCATACATATACATGTACACATGATTATACATATACACATAAGTTTAAGTAAAGTATATATACATATATATAAATGTCTATATACATATATGTGCAAATATATATGCATATACATATATAAATTATTATATATATGCAAACATATACATATACAAAACATATATATATATATATATATATACAAAACATATATATATATATACATATAAGCAAATATATATATACATACAAACATACATATACGCATATATTTCTGCATACATATATACACATACACACATATATTTACATACACACATATCTATATACACATAAACATATCTTTATATATACACACACATATATATATATATATATATATATATATATACATGTACAAATATATACATTTATTTATCTCTATAGTTGGTATTTCAGTAGCTAAATTATAAAATAAAAATATTTTTTGAAATACTCATCTACAATCATATAAACATCTAACAAAGATACTTTGAGAAAAATTGTCATCTACCTTATAATCTCAGAATAATGAAAATGCAGTTTATTGAATTATTGATTTTTTCTATCATTGATCAGCCTTATATAGCTATTTACTTATTGTAGCTTGACTGCAAGCAGTTGACGAGGAGTGGTGAGAAACTATCCTTTAAGGAAAATGCAACTCTATTTTACTGATTATTAATTATCAAAACCAATCTGTTGCCTCTATTTCTCTTCAGTTATATTAATATTGGTTTTTGGTATGTAGCATATCACCCACCATCACTAATTCTTGGTATTCATTTCTAGATAAAAGTGATCATAAATGCTGATTTTTATGACACTCAAACAACTTCAAAGACTGGCACAACCAAATCATCTAATTTCAATTTCTGTTTATCTGTTCTTGTGTCAGGCTAAGTTATATTTGGTGTGAGAAGGACTTCTTTTTTTTTTTTTAATCATATCACCCTGAGCAAGGCGGTAATGCCACTGATGTGCAGGAGGCTACGTAATAGTGAAAAGATTGGAAAAGAGAAAGCCAGAAACCACATCCTAAACAGGGAAGAAGGGATGAGCCTCTTAACCTGTTCAATAGACGTGGGTGGAGTGCGAACTGGGCAATAGACAGATCTATCTACTCCAATTGAAAAAAAAAAACAAAGTGAGAAGATTGGAAAAGAGAAAGCCGGAAAGCACATTCTAAACAGGGAACAAGGGATGAGCCTCTTAACCTGTTCAATAGACGAGGGTGGAAAAATTGTCATTTTTAGTGTCAGTATTAAAGTTTTGGTGAAATATTGGTTGTAATAAAAATGATGTATGACATAGATCTGTTGTTCTTAATTTTCTTTTCTCAATTCAGATAAACTACTGGGAAAAGATGTTGAAGATAGATTCAAAACCAGCTACATACTAAAACTTTTGAACAAGACTGCTCTTAAAAGTTTACAGTCCATATCTGAAACATGTTTGAAGCATTGCAGACTGACAACAAGTGTTGTGCTTAGTAAGAATTTTTTTTCTCTTTTCAACCATACTGTAGTTTACACATCTCATGTTATTTTTATAAGTATTCTTAACATATGGTACCATTTTCATTTCTTTTGAACTGAAAATATCAATCGGGTAACTTTCTTTTCCTATTAAGTTATCTTTTATTGATATTTGAAAGTAATATAAAACTGAGAAAGGTAATCAAATGTCATGAGTCTTGTTGGGTACCTAGACCAATTCTATAGTGAGTTTCAATCTATCAACATGTCAATATGCCAGACTATGCTATGCTTAATAAATAATTATATAAGCTTTATTGAGAGTCTGTATTTTCTATCATTTTTTCTATCAATATATTTTCATTAATTGTTGTTTTTACCTAAATGATAGAGAAAAAATATTATCGTGATACTAAACCAACTGAATAACATTTAATCTTATAATTATAATATATATTAAGTAGTTAGAAAAAATAACTAAACAAATAGAATTAACTTTTATAGAGCAAAATTTCCTTTTTCTTCTACTAGAACATTAAATTAAAGTAATTAAAATAATTGTTTATGCATTTTCAGATTATATGATTGCAGATTCACAAAGATAAAGACTTAAAACAATACAAATGATACATATGTATATACAATGATTCATGTAAATATTCACAACATATACCTACCTTTTTATAAAAAAAAAAACCCAAGTATCCAGTCATAAAAGAGATAAAATAGATACAAAGTACTTTACTTTTCAATACATAATATGTATTGTAGTCTTATATAATAAAAACTATTTTCAAAGCAACATTGTTTATTTTTCCCATTTTTAATGTTTAGCTCTTTAGTATTGAATACGTAGGGTTTACATAGGGAAATACATTAGACAACTTATACATAAAAAATATATTCATTTAATCATAACTTTGAATTCAGATACCGGAGTTTAGTTTATAATGTTTACTCAAAATTGATACCTGTATTCATAAGAATTATAAAAATCCTGTGCAAAATATTACCAAAATTTCAAATTGTCACCATTTCTTACAATTAATTGTGTTTAAAAATGAAATCAAAATTTACAAAGAATGTTTTTAAGTATTTTAGAATTTAAAATTATACAAACTAACTAAAAAGGAATTTTAATTTTTAAATAAATATTAAATTGTGGAAAGATTTTTTTTAAACTAAGAACTGAGAACCCATGATGAAAAGATTATATAGTAAAGTCTCTTATGATACAAGTATTAGGAAAAAGAAGATAGAGATATCCTGATGTACTGCACAAATATACAAGTATTACCTTATGATAAAACAACAAAATAGTGAAACATTGAAAATGTCCATAAAAGTTGTTTGATTAAGTTAAAATGACTTTAGTGTGAGACTATTTTTAATTGTCTTGATGAGACAAAAAATCATGGAGGCATTTGTAAGTGATTAGTCTTGAAGAAAAATTTTTCTTGTGAAAATACTCTTTCAAATATTCAAGCAAGGGTTTGTTACTATTCCATAAGAACTATCCAAAACCATTTTCTCTAAAACTAATGACATCAACAATAGAACATAAGGTCTATAAGCCACTAACTAAAATAAAATATAATGAAAGTAAAAAAAAAAAAAAATAGAAGACAACCTAGCTAATTTTGTTAAGAAGCAAAGAAAAAAAGTTTAAAGGAATCAAACATAATTATGTATTTACATAACTTAACCATAATTCAAATTTTATATCTACAAGTTATGAAATAGTATCTTTTCTTTTGTTCAAGACAGAAAAAAATAATAGTAAATGTCTTCTGAAAAGGTATTTTACAATTAAAATAACTTCAAAATTTGATCTAGGATGATTTTTTCATTATTTATCAAATATTTCCTTCTAAAAAAGATTAATTTGTATCCACAAGTATTTTAAAAATATGCAAATACTTATAAATTTTATTGGAGATACAAATGTGAATTAAAACCTTAATTTGAACAAGAAAAATGAAAAGGTTATAGTTTAACTGTTATTGCAAGATGACAGAAAATGAAATTACTTTTTTGAAAGCATCTATAATTTTTAACTTGTTTTTTCAGTGTCTTGAGTTTCAATCTTTAAAATTTATTAACTTTCAAAAATCTGATAATGGATACATATATATGCTAACAAGTATAATGTGTGTGCATACTTGTGTATGTGTATTATACATCAATATAGAACTTGCTAGTATGTAAGTGCATAATAGAAAAAGAAAAATATGTTTTTTTGTCTAATGCATTATGAAATAGGGGACCCCATTTACTGAAGCTTGAAATGGACAATTGAATTATGTGATGAGTTTCACTCAATACTTGCTTTGTGAAGTCTGACACAAAGTCAAAATAAAAGTGGATATATGGGATTGTGTTGTTGTGTCTTGAATAATCACCATTATTATGCAAATTCTAATTTTAATTTTTACATAACCTAGAAAAAAAGATCTGCATTCATGAAAAAATATGCAACTATCTCATCCACCAAGCAAGTTATAGACATTGATAGATTTTTTTAAATTTTATTTTTGCCCAGATCTGTTGGCTAGGACTTTAAAAAAATAATTTTATTAATTAAAATAAAGTTCTTTTGCTGAGAAAAACTTTATTTGAAAATTTTTAGTGCTTCCAGTGTACTGTAGTGTAAAGCTATGATTTTTTTAGTTTCAAAAACCATTACCATTGAGTTTCTTATTGAGTGCCTCACAAATGAAACCCTCGTGCCAAAACTGGTTTACTTTAGCCAAACAAAACTCAAACAAAATGAATCTTACTTTTTAGAACTGTTATTGATAAATAAACTGTTAATTTTATAAGAGAAATGAGAAAATTCAAGTAAGTATATAAATTAACTAATTTACTAACAGATTATTTATGAAGGCCACGCATAAAAGCCTCTTTCTATGCTAAATAATCGTCTTGAATGAGCAAGAATTTGTGAGTATTTTAAGCTAGACTTCTGAAAATAACTATCTGCTACGTTTCTTTTACTAATAGGGTGCCATTAAATGACAAAGCTGAGTTTATTAGGGGTGGAAGAAAAGGAGGTACTTGAAATAACTGACAAAATAAAGAGAAAGTCATTATTAAATGTTCTTTAAGCTTCCCAACTTATTCAATGACCTCCTAGTTTATCAAATTGTTCATCATAAGATAGGTTAATTAATTCCTCTCTTTTACCTTGTGCAATGTGACGGACATGCAACAAAGCAATTTTTTATTATGTACAGTTGAATGTAATGTACCATGTTAAGGTTTATTATTTTCTACTGATAAGTAGTTGCAGTTATTTTATATATTAATTTCCAATTGTATTAATTTTGATCATTTTACGAGTTTGCCTCACTAACGAAGCAGTGAATACAGCTGTACATTTTATTTTTTAGAAATTACTTTTTTTTACTAGTATTTTTCATCATGCATGTCCTGTTGTTATGAGTCAGAAATGGACATTGTATTGTTTGAAACTTTTTAAAAATAAGTAATAATTTATTTAAACCAAAAAAAAAAAAAATCATGGCAATTTATTTAATTTACACAGACTTTTTCCTGTCCAATAAAAATCCAATCTAACTTTATCACATAAATTATCAACAAATTCTTCAGAGATGTTATTTTTCAATCATTTTTCAAGAAAGTGTAAAAATGCAAAATTTGCAATTTTACAGAGAAAAAATCTTCTTGAAAAATGTAAAAAGAGACCGTATCGTATTTGTTTTGGAATGTTAGATAGGGAAAGCATTTTTAGATGAATAAAAATGATAATTGTTTTGTTTGAGTTGACTTTTGTTTGCAGTTGGTTGAGGGTGCAGGTCAACAGAAAAAATAAATAAATAAACGTGGAAATCACCTTTCAACTTAATGAAATAATTGCCTGTCTGTGTCTATTGACTGAGTTTCACTTTTAAATTAATTTAAAAACAAATTTAACTTAACTTTTTCAACTATTTGTTTTAAGATTGCCTGACTGCGTACCAAACTTAAAAAAAAATTTTTGTTTGTTACATGACAAATATTGATGGTTACTATTTTAGATTTATTTTTCAATAAAAAAATAACTCAAAAAACTTGTTTACGTTTTCCACTCGTAACGATTTAGTTACCCGCTAACTGAAATCAAAACAAGATTTTTTTTACCAAAATTTCGAACGTTGAGAAAGAATTTTTAATCCTTTTTTAAATAATTAAAAAATTCCTCTTAAATATTTTGATGGAAAAAATAAAAGTTCGTTTTTTATAAAGAAGATTTGCCCCCCACTTTTTTTTATTCATATGCTGTTCAGTGTTTTCTCAGCGATTTAGTGGAGGTACCTTAAATTATTTAATTAGTTTTTACTACTTTATGTAATTAATAAAGGATTAAAGAAAAAGAAATAAAGAGTGGGGGGGATTTGTTGACCCTAATTAAATTTTAAATTTCTAATGTTTAGTTTATGAATGATTTTTTTTTTTTTGAGCGATGGTTGGAAGGACAAGGAAAATCATTTTACTAAGTGAAAAGTTATTACTATTTTCAAAGTTGCAATAGCTTGCTTAAAAATGTTCACAATTTAAGCTTTCACCTGGATTCGAACACTGGCCTCTAGCACAGTAAAAAAAACTAATTCAAAAACTCGTTTTTAACAGCAGAAAATTTAATATTTCTTTACCTTTTTAAAAAGTATTTTTAACTGGTTAATTAAATTTTAATTATCTTTTTGGATAAGAAATCAAATTCATAGATTTTTTATTTTTTTTATTTATCAACAAGAATTTTTTGTTTGTGTGCTGTTGCATGAATTCAACAAGGTATTTCCCTAGTTTTTTTTTTTTTAGCATTCACTTGAAAACAGAAAAATTGTTTACAAAAATTAATAAATCTCAACTTTAGGATGTATATTGTAAAATAAATTGTAATTCATTGAAATATTCCTAAGCTAAGAAGATTAAAAAAAAAAAGCATCTGAATAATTGAATAATATTCATAATTTTAATTTTATTATTTTTTAAAAAACATTTGGAAATGAGTTCCTTGGTGGGATTGTGATAAGGTCTCTAAAAGGTAAAAAAAAAAAAAAGAAAAATAGGAATTTTGAATTATTCAGTTCTTTCGATAAAACTAAAAAAAAAAAAAAAAAAAAACGTATTTTTTATATAGTTAGAGAATTTTACTAAAAAAAAAACATTAGCTGTTTAAAAAATATCTTCATAAAAATTGAATTTAATCATTATTAAAGTAAACTTTAAAACTATAAAGTAAAGAAAGTATATAAATTTTTACAAGTATATTGGTTAAAAAATAATTTGTGACAACTAAAAGAATTTTTATAATTTTTATTCATTTCAAGGTAGAAAAAAAAAACAAAGAAAAAATTTCATTCCAACGTATGGTAAACTGAAACACATGAAACCAAAAACAAAAATTTCATTTGAATTTTGATTCAAAAATAAAGAAAAGTACATTGAAAAGTTAGTATTGAAAACATAAAAATAACAGTAAAAAAATGATAATACAAGTGAAAATAAAAAATTTAAAAAAAGGGTAAAGTTTTTTTTTACCTGTTTTTTACTTACTTTATTTGTCATTTTGACAGCATTTCCTTCCTTGTTGACATGTTGAGTTGTTGAGTACAATTTTGCATTTTCTGATGAACCAAAGTTGAAATGAATTAGCACCGGGATCTATTATCAGCTTTAAAAGCACAAACTAAGATTAACGATATGTCTCTAAACAGAAAAGTTATTCATATTTTAAATTCCCTTAAACGGGTTTTTTTTTCTTTCAAAAGAATGAAAAACAGTAAAAACACCAAGTCAATTTCTATCGAAAAGATTTTTTCCACTAAACTAGGATTCTATCCGTGGATAAAATTACTTGCCTTATTTTTTTCCTTTTTTATCCCTCTAAAATTCCACAAGAAGCATTAGAAAGCGTAGAAATTTTATAAGGCTAACTAAACTTACTAAACTTTTCATTTATGAATGTGGGTGTGTAAAATAAGATCTGTTATGACTTAAAGTCATTAAGCCACTTAATGATCCTAAAGTTTTAGTAACTCTAAACTTAAATGTTTATACCAAAGGGATACTAAACAGCATAATAATAATTATTAAAAAAAAATAAAAAGACGAACCCAAAACCAAAGTTAAAAGTAGTAATAATAATTATCATGAAGCACAAGAAGGGACAGGCATTTTGAACATCAACAAAAATTGCCCGCAAACTAATTTCTCGATTTAGGAAAGAGTTAAAAGACGAAGTGAATTTCAGGAGCAGAACGAACGAGAGACCTGACTTTAGGCTGGCCGAGCAGCTAAATGAACAGCAACCCAAGGCAGCCCCAGAGTGTGGGGCGAACTTTTCTGTCCCCACTCCCTTTCCCTCTCTTTTCCGTCCTTCCCCTCTTCCTTCTTTCTTTACTCGAGTTGTCAAACAGGTTTGCTATAGACTGGTCGGACAGGTAAGTTTGGCTTGTAATAGCTAAGGTGGGCGGTGTTTGATCAACATATTTTAGTCTCTCCAAATGTCAATCGACTGCACACATGAGTCATATTTGCTAACCAGGGAGCAAACTACACGTTACCACAAAAATTCTATCCTTAAAAGGAATGGACTTTTTTGAGGAATCATGACTTTGAATATTGAGAGATAAAATTAAAAAAGAACATGTGATAGGGCACTCATTCATTTCAGATGTTGCTTAGAAAGTGTGAGGCCCAAACTAAATACATGTGTTGATAAAATACCAGTGATATTTTTTAAATAATGCAATATTATACATGGTTATAATCTAAACTGTGAAAATAAATTTTTATTACTTTCTTTTTAAATGTATTTCAGTGATTTGAAATTTTCCCAAATTTGTCTTTAGGAAATTCAAAGAATTTTCTCAAAAATATTGATATGTGCATTACTGATATAAAGTGAACAAAAGAATCTACAAGAAACTGATAATTCAATTTATTGAAAATAAAAAGAAATCGATAATTCTAAATGATCAGGTAAATTATAAATTTTCAAAAATATAAAATAGCAATTTCTGTATAAATAATTAAATTTGTTAGCAAAAGACAAAGAAACAAATTTTTGTATTTGGAAAAGGTAATAATTGATCTATGATATTTTCAGAAGCATATTGTTAAAAATAATGATAAAATGAACTTAACTTTTGAAAAACAACCAAATAACTTAAATTATTTTCTCACAAAAATCTTTTCAGTATTATCCTCATTATTTTTATTGCTTCCTTTTGCAAATAAAGATAATTAAATTTGGGATCATTAAATTAAACTGATATGAATTTGAAGCTAACACAGTAAATTTAACAAATTTGGCTGTAAAATATTATAATAGAATGTAATAAAAGACGCAAAAATTTTTATGGAATTGCAAGATATAGCTAACCTTCAAAATATACTTTCCAATAATGTATTTTCAAAAGTTATTGTTTCAAATTTTAAAAAAAGTCAATAACAGATGTAGAATAAGTAATTGGTAAAAAAATTCTCTTGCACTAGTTTTTTAAATGAGAAATGTTTGCCAAGAAAAGAGCACTCAAACTTATAGCTTTTACTTATATTTGAACATTGTCTGCTTGGTAATTTACTTCTGCCCTCAGAAATAAAACATTTGACTCTTAAGTATATTATTTTTCATATTTTGTATTAAACTATTTTTTTCAAAATATGTCATCAGTGAAATAAAAAAAGATCAAGAAATCTTAGTGGACAATATTTTGCAACTCAGTTTTTCACTTTCTATCATCTTTTTTTGTTTTTTTTTGTTGTTGTTGAAATTACAAAATTAATTAAGCAAAATTTTATATACATATATATATATTGGAGAAGATAGACTAAACTATCACCTGGTTCACACTCCACCCACATCTATTGAACAGGTGAAGAGGCTCATCCCTTGTTTCCTGTTTAGGATGCTGTTTCCAGTTTTCTCTTTTCTAATCTTCTCACTTTGTTTTTTTTTCAATTGGAGTAGATAGACTAAACTATCGCCCAGTTCACACTCCACCCACATCTATTGAACAGGTGAAGAGGCTCATCCCTTGTTTCCTGTTTAGGATGCGGTTTCCGGTTTTCCTTTTCCAATCTTCTCACTTTTTTTTCAATTGGAGTGGATAGACTAAACTATCGCCCGGTTCACACTCCATCCACATCTACTGAACAGGTGAAGAGGCTCATCCTCTGTTCCCTGTTTAGGATGTGGCTTCCGGTTCTCTCTTTTCCAATCTCTTCACTCTTATGTAGCCCCCCTGCACATCAGTGGTGTTACTGCCTTGCTCAGAGTGATATGATTTAAATATATATATATATATATATATATATATATATATATATATATACACTAAAACTAATCAGGTACAGAAATTATATATATATATATATATATATATTTCCCTTCTGATTCCATGTGCCTATGGCTTAGAAAATAGCAACTCTGACTGACACTTGGCCAGAAGCAAGTGGATGTGTCTAGCCACACTGATGAGCTGTAGTACAGTGTAACAGGCTTGTATGTCGATGACTAATATATTATACTCTCATTACGATTGAGCTCTCTAGAGAACAAAAATTTTAAAAACAGTTTCCACTTCTGCGATATACGCATTACTCTTCAGAAATGAATTGAATTCTTTCGGTTACTGGCGTGTGTGTATACACTGCTTATATACGAGACGTTAAAATTTCCCTTCTCTGATTCCATGCACCTATGGCTTAAGGTGTAGCGACTCTGACTGACACCAAATTGGTCAAGTTTCAATCCCAGCCAGAAGTAATTGGATGTGTCTAGCCACACTGATAAGCTGTGATACAGCGAAACAGGCTTGTATGTGGATGACTAATATATATATATATATATATATATACACTAAAACCATGCAAGTACAGAAATTTAAGTACCTGGAAAGGATACTAACAGAGCATGGAAAATGCAACACTGAGATCCAAAGATATACTGGTGTAGCCAAGGATGCATTCCAAAAGCTGTGTAGAGTATTGGGAGACAAGAAAATTTAATTAGAAAAAAAAAAATGAATATAACAGTTCAATATTCTTGTACAAAAAGATGAAGGAAAGACTCGAAGCAAAAGAAATGTGGTTCTACAGAAGGATGCTGAGGATACCATGGACCAAACATGTGAGCGACAATGAGGTTTTGGAGGGAATGGAAACAAAAAGGAAACTTATACTTAACATCAGGAAGAGGCAGCTTAAGTTTCTAGGACATGTAATGAAAAAAGAGGGCTTGGAGTATCTGATGTTCACAGGGCAGATAGAGGGAAAGAGAGACTTGGGAAAAATTCATGTGACATACTTGATGGGCTTAAACAAATGAATGGCAGAGCAGGTTTTGAGAGAAATAACAGGACAAAATATATAAAGTGTAACAAGGGACAGGAAGATGTGGAGGGCCCTAATCACCTATGTCCTGAAGAAGATATATATATATAATTATCTGTTGCCTCAATGCACTAAACATATATATAGTGTATTGAGGCAGCAGATAATTTTCTAAACATATACTGTTAAATATAACAGACAATGAATGTCTATTATGTTTAATCTTGAGCCATTCTAAACATTGTATTTTGGCCTTAATTTCTGGTGAAAATAAAGACAAAAATTGTCCAACATTTGGATATTTTTTTATTATGCTGATTCTAAGCTTTCGGCTCACATGAGCCATCTTCAGAGTAGTTGTTGGGATGTTAACATAAAGACATCCACTTTCAAAGATGATTTTTTCTTGTGTTGACATAAAACATTGCTATGTGACAATAACCAAATAGCAGCCGCAGGTTGTAAATTAGTGATGCTGTTCTATGATGTGAGAGACCAAAATGTTAACAGAGTCATATGTCTAAATGTCTAAATGCAATGTAATGTGTTGAAACTAAATTAAAATGTGATTTTATTGTATATACGTATGAGTATTATTGTGTTATTGACTAAAATCAGTCTAATATTATGTACATATCTATGTTTTTCTAAGAAATGTTAATTAATAGAACTATTATTAGAAAAGTGACAGGTAAGTCTATGGGAAAGCATGGTTGTAGTAAAAAACAAATGTATGTAGTGGTTTTATTATTAGTATCAAAGATACAAGATATGAATAGGCATGTAAATTTCATGAAAATTCTTTATTTTCACCAAAAATCAAAGCCAAAATAGGATATTTAGAACAACTCATGATTAAACATAATAGACATTCATTGTCTGTTATATTTAACAATATATATATATATAAAATACACAAATATTTATAGTTTTAAAAGATTTAGTGTAAGGGGAGATCATCTGAAAATATCTCCCATGATTTTGAGAAGACCTAATCATACTGAAGTCATTCTTTAATTTTATTAATCTATTTTTGTTACTTTTATTACAACTTTTTAGCTAATCCATTCTATAGCTCCATTCAGGAGTTCTATAATTAACTTAAAAAGATATCTTCTCTTTATTTTTATTGAAAAACAAGAACAACCACAGAATGAATTCAATAATTTAACACTTTGAATCAGAAAGATATAGCTTGAGAAAGAGAAAGCAAAAATTATGGCAAATTGTTATGCATCACATTGAATAATATGAGCAAGAAATACAGTTAAATAGTGCATTACAGTTAGGTATCTCATAATTCCCAACCAGGACAGTTTTCAATTTTTTATAGGTTTACTTTTCTTGTATAATAAAGTGTTTTCATGACTGAACACCCATTAAGTTTCATACATGTAAAATGTTATATAAATAAGTATTTCTCAGATGTTGATAGGACTAAGAGTTTCTTTTTTAAATGTAGTGTTGATTAACAATAAGGATTTTATAGAGTTGCAAACAAAAGTTATATTTCTTGTGTGTGTGCGTGTATTGGCTCACAATTTTTTTTTATATAAGTTTTATTAAAAACAAAAATTCTTTGTTAAAGTATTTTTTTCTTTTATTAATTTTTTTCTGTATTTTAGACCAGGAAAATGAATTGAAATGTAAAACAAAAATAAAAAAAATACGTAACAAAGAACTTTTGTTAGTCTTTAATAAAACTTATATAGTCTTAATGTATGTCATGAGCTAAAGTGCTAAATATCAGGGAAAGAGCATCACTAAATATAAAAGTGGACACTGAAGTCAACATATATATATATATATATATATATAATAACATATTTTTAAGGTATACTATATTTATAGGTTAAAGTGCTCAATATTAGGGATAGAGTATCTCTAAAAATAAAAGTGGACACTGAAGTTAATATATATATATATATATATATATATATATATGTATATATAGTAAAATATATTTTTAAGGTCTGCTATAGTTATTGGTTAAAGTGCTCAATATCAGGGATAGAGCATATGTAAATATAAAAGTGGACATTAAAGTTAACACACACACACACATATATATATATATATGATAAAATATATTTTTAAGGTCTGCTATATTTATTGGTTAAAGTGCTCAGTATTAGGGATAGAGCATATGTAAATATAAAAATGGACACTGAAGTCAATATATATATATATATATATATATATATATATATTAGTCATCCACATACAAGCCTGTTTCACTGTATCACAGCTCACCAGTGTGGCTAGACACATCCACTTATGATAAATATATATTTTTAAGGTCTGCTATATTTAGGGGTTAAAGCGCTCAATATCAGGGATAGAATGTATGTCAATATAAAAGTGGACACTGAAATCAACATATATATATATATATATATATATATATATATATATATATATATATGTTTATGGTAAAATATATTTTTAAAGTTTTCTAGATTTATGGGTTAAAGTTCTCAATATCAGGGATACAGCATATGGAAATATAAAAATGGACATTGAAATCAACACCCAGAGGTGACAGTTTATTCATTCTAAATGTAATTGTCAGGCCTGATGATTGCACTTAGCATGAAACACTGTTGCCTCTGGATGCTGACTTCAATGTCCAGTGTTATATATATAAAAGAAATGGTCAAGAGGAAAATCTTTATGTCGACATTTTTCATTCCTTGAGCTACACATCACCAGTTAATAACTTTGTGAGTTTGTGAGCTTTGTTTAACAGCATATCAACATCTGTGGGTTATTTAATGCCAAAATGGTAAGGTTTTAAGGTATCTCTTTTTTTAATGTTCAGTTATAGTAAGAAGGTTGCTTTAGTCAGATTTTGATGAAATTCTTTATTTTAGAAACTGAAAATGTCTTCTAGTTTTGTATTTAAAAATGTATTGCTGGTAATAATTTTTTCCCTTCAAAAATGTGTTATGGTAATATTTTTTTCTTCAAAACTGTATTGTTGGTAATATTTTTCATTCAAAAATGTATATTTTTCTATAAAAGTCTTTTTTACAGTTTCATAGTGTTTTGACCCCAGTTTGGGGGTTAGCTATTTGCCCATAACTGGAACCCTAACAGGTGCTACCACCCTTGTCAGGGTGGACTTGGGAACAACAGCAACTAAGAGGTGGTTCCATGCTCCTCACAACCTCTCAGAGGCCTTGCTGCCGGATGCAGTTTACGGTCATACCCAGGAATGTAATAACTTTGGAAACATGCATAATATGTAAATTATTTTTTCATCAATATCAAGTGAAATATTAACAATTATAGACACTGGATGAAGAATAACTGTATAAACTTTGAACAATGACATTGAATGGACTATCAATAAAATTTTATCATTGCCCTTAAAAAATTTGAAGATTTTGAAATACCAACAGCAATTTTAGGAATTTGCACAGGACAGAGAGGTTTGGAGAGGATTGATAAGAGTTATTTACAAAGTTGCTGAAGATGATAAATCCCACATTCATAGTGTACCTTTAAGTCAAAACAACTTTCATGATGACTTCTGTGTATAAATATTGGTTATTAAATAAAATTTATACACTTATCTTGATAAAGTTCTTCATGGAATGTAACACATTAGCATAAAAGGGTTTCCCCTTGTCATTTCTTTTATTCATATTATCTTTACAGATACATTATTTTATATCTGAATTTTTACACACTTATATATACACACATTTTATATTAAATACCACTTTATTAGCTTTGTAATTCTGTATTGAAACTTCAAGAATACACAAAAATAAATATAAATACATTTTCAAATTTACTCTACAACTACAATTTTATAAATTCTAAAAATAGATATGTAAAACCATACTTGGTGTCACCATCATGTGAATATAGCAGTAAACACACTATGTGAGTTTCTTAACCAATGATAACACAACGAAAATTATTAAATTTTAGCTTTCATTTGGAGCCTGTCTCTGGTCTATATTTGATATTTCAGACCGTCCTCGGCCTTTCATCATTTGTTGCTAATGAAAGGCCGAGGACGGTTTGAAATATCAAATATAATAATAGAAATAAATAAATACTGTCAAAAAAAATACATTTTTAAACTTACAACTTTTTAGTAGTTTTTCCTATACATATTCAGACAGTATACGTGGATCATCACAATGTTATATATATATATATATATATTCACACCTACATACATTATGCAGACACTCATACATCCTTACATACATGAGCGTTTATTTTGTCTAGACTCTTCATGAATTCTCTTTAACACTTCTGAAAATCCCTTTTCTTTTTCACTTAATTGTTACCATTGTTGTTATTATATTGTATTCAAGTTTACTTGATGGTGTTGTTTTATTCTTCATTTTAACCATTTGAAGGATCTTTCACTTTTTTCTTCACTCATCTGTTGTTGGACAAAACATCACCTTTGCTTTTCCACTAAGTAAAAATGCCTTTATTTGCCCATCAGAACAAGGCCAGTAACAATCAGAAGTAATTTTGTTTAACACCAGTAACTAAGACTAAAATATGTTCTGAAGTCAGGTTTAATTGAAATATAATTTTAATTGGCATTAATGGATGGAAGGATAATGATATAATAATTGATACTGAAATGAACTGAAAACATGTAAATCATTACTTTTCTGTAAAGATGTTTCTGAATGGGAAAATAATTTGGAGATCTTAACATCTTTATAATATCTCATAAGAACTACGTATGATTTCATGGAATCAAGTGAATATCATTTTTTTTTGATAGCTCCCTAAATATTTATGAGGAAAATTACTGAAAAATGACTTGGCTGACAAGTTGGATAATGCCACAAACCTAAGGAGCTAAGTTAAAAGTATTAAGTTTTTAGTATAAAATATAGGAATGACATAAATGGATTTAAATTTTAGGGATAAAAAATAAACCTGATTTAAGTAATATTAAATTTTAGGTATGAATTTTAAAGAAAAAATAAACAGTAATAGAGCTTTGGAATAAAATATATTGAGGAAATTAAGTTTTAAAGTTATAGATAAAATTCATGAATGAAATTAAGTGTATTAAATTTGAATGATAAATGTTCATGATTAAATTTATTGTATTAATTTCAGCTATAAAATTTAGGCATGTACTTATTTATATTAAATGTGACACATACATTATAGGAATACAATTATAAAAGTTAAAATTCAAGAATTAAATTAGTTACATTAATTATAAGCAACTAAATTCAAGCATGAAATTAAACCATGAAATTTTTAATTGTAACTTGCTACATACAGAAAAAAGTTTTAATAAAATTTGAGTGAAAGTAGAAATATTTGAATTTATATATTAAATGTTATGATGGAATAAGAATAAAATTAATGTTAATATCAACTTATAAAATTTTACACAGCAAATTTAAGATTAGAATGAAAAATTTCAAAATTTACTTATTAAATTTCTGGAGAAATAAACAGTATGAAACTTTAAGAACTAAATTTTAGGAATGATTTCAATTGTACCAAGTTTTAAGAATAACATTAACCATAAAATTCATCATAAAATTTAGTGATTAATTTGAAAGTATTCAGTTTTTAAATATTAAATTTTAGTAAAACCTATGATTAAATTTTATATAAAAACCTATTTTAAATTGCAAATTGCTTGAAAGGATGCGTTTATCATTACATTAAAATAAAGTAAATTTCCATCCATTTTATCTAGAAGCTATGTGCTTAGTTGGTTGCATAAGAGGGTTAGGAAGAGAATGGAATCAGAAAACTAATTTAAAATTCCAAACAAGATTTATATATTAAAGCTTTTAAAAAGAGAATGAATCTTCTCTTACCTCTACCAAATAAAAAATATTAATGAAAACTTGAACAAAGCAAACTAATCATCTCAAAATGACAACTTGGAAATAGCAGTTAAAGTTTAATTTACAATTTATATCAAGCTGAATATAAAGATAATAGTAAGTATACTAATAAAAATATTAATAATGAAGACAATATTCCTCTTTATATTGTTTGATATATTAGAGATTCTCAAATATTACAGAATTATTATGAGTTTTTAAAGTAATGACATTACCCAATTTTAAGTGGATTTTTTAAATAATGACTATATTAAAAATGTTATTGTATATGCATGTAACATAATGACTATTAATTTACAAAGTGTTATCAGCTGCTAAAATCAAATTCTGTTTAAGAGCATTGTATTCCCTTTTGCACAATTATCATTTGGAAAGGTATGAATTGATTTTTTGTTGCTCCATTAGTTAAATATCAAAGCAGCCCAGCCTTTCTAACCTTGGTTGGTAACCAGTCTAGGAGAAGGATAACTCTGAATTCAAAATTGGTTGAAACTAGCATGGTGATGCTGTGTTCTTTACTCAACAAGATACTAAAAAAGGAGGAAAGCTATTAAATAATATTTATTTTTTCAAGTTTTAATAGAAAATAGGAATATAGAGAATCTGTTTAACAAAGTTAAAGAAAGAAAAAAGATTTGAAACAATTTAATAAAAATTTCAAGTCTGTAAAACCAAGAGGTAAAGTTTACTGAGATTATGTCTGAATTTGTATTTAAGTTATTTTAATATATAAAATAATTTCCATTAAATGAATTCTGAAAATATTCAATTACATAGAACAATTAATCTTTTACTGTTCTTCTAATTATTATTTTTGTTCTTCACTCATTGAGTGCTCATATCAACAATAGTAATTGGTGGTTCACACTGAAAATGAACCCTTGATGGTTCCAATTTGTTCCTTAATTTCCAGAATATCTAGCCTTTTCCCAAGATTCTTTGTCATCATTTCCATTGTTCTATTGATATTGATTGGCATGAATGTCACAAATTTTCATCTTAATGAAAGGTCAAGATATTAATTTACCTTTTCACTTTTTTCATATGTACTCTATTGACAGTTGAAACAGTGAAATTCCCCCAATTCAACATGTTTTCTTCTTTTTGCCTACAACAATTTTATCCAGTTATCTAAACTTCATTGGGTAATCCATTTAACTCTCAAACTCAACAAAAAGAAACTGAATTGTTTTATACTTTACTAATTTTAGATTTACATATATCATTGATTGATGTGATGAAAATATAGTTACTTGCATAGTTCCCAGTAGCTAACCTTACTCACCAAATCATACCTAATGTTGTCCTCTTTCTAATTCAACTTGCTATATTATGTGGCTCACTGTTTTTATATTTCAACACAGTCTACTTTTGCCATTTCGCTGTCTTTTAATGATCTTGGTCATTATTATTGTTATCATTGTTACTGTTGTTGAGAACTTCTGATCATTGTTATTTAATTAAATTCCTTGATGTTGGACACTTTGAATGAAGCTCTTCAAGATGATAGTTTAATTATGAGAGCAAATAAAATTCAAGTAATTTATAGAAACTATTTTGAAGTTTCAATGTGGTTATTTCACATGTAATTGTGTAAATTGGAAAACTGGTTTTTACAGACTTTTTTGTCAGTGAGTTTTCAAAAATACACTTGTTGGCTTTCAACTGAAATCTGCAAGCCTAAAAATATCAACATAAATATTAAAACACCTATCTATCTATCTATCTATCTATCTATCTATCTATCTATCTATCTATCTATCTATCTATCTATCTCAGCCTGTTCCTATCTATCTATCTATCTATCTATCTATCTATCTATCTAAGTTTATATATACCATAAGAAAATCTAAAGATCATTAGATTAAGTCTGAAAAATCCAAAAACATTTATAAGTGCAAACCCTCATACTATATTAATCTCCTTAAGAATAAAATTACCAACAAATTAGATAGATCTAACTACACTATATCTGAAATTGAAATAAGGTCAATTTAGCTAGTGATTTAAATATTGCTGATAAGATAGAAAAGATCTCTACCAAGGATTTTCTTAATAAATTACAAACTAGGTTAATTAATCCCCCAGAAAATGTTTTAGGATTAGTCTCTAGAAAAATCATAAAAAAATAGCCAAGAAATTACAATCACCTCACCACCCTAATCACTGGAAGGACTCTTCCAATATCATTAATTAGTTCACTGAGATTAGTGAAAAGGTTCAAACTTTTTTTCTAAATGTAATATCATAGATTTCTATTCCTCTTTTTCAAAGAACCCCCTAGATTGTTGTATTAATTTTGCTAAAAATCATGTAGAGATCACCGATAGAGAAATTAAAGTTATTTTAGCAGCTAGAAAGTAATTTCTAACTTTAACCATTCTACCTGGATCAAAGATCCCTATGATAGTTCTGATGTCCCTATGGAGGCATATGATTCAGCCTACATTGCTGATCTAGTAGGTATTTATATATTAGATACCTGAAGTAGAATTGTAAATCCTGAGCAAATTGGACTATACTGTGATGATGGCCTTATGTTCATCCCTAATAGCAATGGACTCTTAACTAATAGAATCCATAAGAAAATTATTCTAGATCTCTAATCTAAAAATAGTCAAGTATTTAAACATCACCCTTAATCTTAATGACAGTTTCTCTCAACCTTATCTTAAAGAAAATGATACCTCTAGCTATATTAATGTCAATCCCAGCCACCTTAACACTTTGATAAAGCAAATACTCACCGTTGTAAACACTAGAATTAACTGTTTATCATCCAACCATAAAACTTTCAATGAAAATAAAAGATTATACAATAAAACCCTCCAGGAAAGCAACTTCAAGAACAGATTAATATATGAAAAACCAGTTGTTAATTCTGTTGTGAAGTAGTTTTCGCACTGAAGGTTATAATCATGCTATGTCGGTTGCTAATCGACTTAACGCACCCCAAATATTAGGAACTTGGTAATCTTCCACTGAAAGTTGACTCCTTAGTATTTGGCTAACTGTCAACTAATATCAACTGCCTAGTAGTTCCACTGAACTCCAATAGAAGTCTGAAGAACTCCTATGAACTTCCCAAGTACTTTTTCTGTTAACTTCCTGTTAACTCTTATTAATATAGAAGGGAGAGTCCATTATCTGATGAACAGGTGTGTTTCACTATAATACCCACCTCCTAAATTTTTTTTACAGGCAATATGAATGTAAAAAAAAAAAAAAAAATTCACTTTCTTAACAAAAACATAGTATATCGCCTACGTTTTGGATCCACTTGTAATAGATCTATTTCATTCCTTTTTCTTTTGGATCGGCGTACTTCCGGTAAAATTGTTGCTGGTGTTGATAGTTCGAATTTGTCATAAATTACCTCCATTGGTGTTTCTTCCATGGGAATGCTGTCAACCATGATTGAAGAGCGTCTTCTGATTTGGTTACTGTGCCTCTTGCATGTAAATTTTTCTCCTTTTACCAGGTACATCATGTTGCCGATCCACTTGTCAATTATTTCAATTTCCCAGAATGACTTGTTCTGTCTTTAGACTTTGAAATAAATGGGTTGTATTTTTTATGTGAGTAAGTCTTTCTCTGTCTGGCTTTGACTTTTTTGGCAATAACTTGTCAAATACAGAGCGAACCCTGTCGAGAAATTAGCACAAACACGAATTTCCTTTGACTTCTTTTTTATGTATACTGTTGGTGTCACCCATTCGCTATACTGAACTTTTTCAAGTATACCAGTTTTCTCAAGTCTATCTAATTCCATATCTATCAATTCAATAGAGGCAAACAGGACATTTCTTTTCTTTTTAAATATCACCTGAGCATTTTCTTTCAATTGGAATTTTGCCTCGATCTTAGTACATGTTCCTAAACCTGGCAAGAAACCAGTAGGAAATGTTTCCTTTAGTTTACTTATAAGTTTTTCTGCCTCGTTGTTTAAGCTTTCTACCTTATGAAAAAAAGAATTAATTGGTAGATCCCATAATTGGAATTCTGTTATCCAATTTGTACCAAGTAAATTTGCAATATCTTCAATGACAAATATTCTGACTTTCATGTTTTTTATTTAATGTGACGTTTGTGACAAATTCTCCAATGAGCTGTATCTTTTCACCAATCACTGGCCTCATAATTTTATTTGTTTTTATTAATGTTGGTTTCCCCAACTTCTTCCACATATTTAGATTTATAATAGACAGATCTGAGCCAGTGTCGAGTTGCATTTTTATCTTTTTGTTGTTTATTTCGACTGTAACGAATTTTCTCGTTATTCCGTATTCAACTTGGTTGGACTTTACTTTTTTTTATTTTTACAACCTTTATTTCTTGTTCTGCAGTACGAGCTTTTGTGTCTCATTCTTCCGCAGTTGAAACATTTTTGTTCCTAAAATTGCACTCTCTGTACTAGTGTAATCCACCACAAGCATAACACAGTTTCAGGAGTTTTTGGTCATTTTTTCCTGGTATTTTCATTTGATGATCTGCAATTTTAGTATTTTTTTTTTTTTTGCTCTACTGACTTTCTTCTTTGTACTGTGCTTTCCTTATGTGTGAAAGGCCAGACTGTTCAATCTTTTTTGCATCTTTTTTATGCTAACCTGTTTTGTACAATGCTCTGCCAAATCCTGTACTGTAATATTTGGGATGTTTTCTAATTTCAACAGTACCCTTTTTCTCATCTCTGCATCTTTTTCTGATATGAGACCCTGAACAAATACGAAGCACTTGAAATTGTCTGCGCTCAAATTGGCCAGGTTAAATTCTTAAATTCATATGTGATGTAATCTTGTTCATCCTACTTCATTAAATTCAAACATTTCCACCTCTTGTAGAACAGAGATATTTTCTTGCTAAAAAGTTCTGTTAATATATTTACCGCTTCGGTAAACTTTAAATCACAGGTCTTTTTAGGTAAAATATAATTTACCATTTTGCTATGTGCAAATGCTCCTAACTTATTTAGAAGAAGTCTCACCTTTTTTTTCTGACCACGAATAGCAGTCTACGGCATAGATGTCTGTGTATTTTTTGTAATAATCCTTGAAAGTTACTTCTTCACCCGTATTGTATGTGAAAGTCTCGATTGAGTTCCAAACTGTATTCTCTGGAAAAGAATCTTGAATATTTTTCTCTTCCTTTCTTTTAGTTACATCCAGAATTTTCT
Organism: Ascarosepion bandense; assembly: GCA_037127315.1. Classification (NCBI taxonomy): domain Eukaryota; kingdom Metazoa; phylum Mollusca; class Cephalopoda; order Sepiida; family Sepiidae; genus Ascarosepion; species Ascarosepion bandense. Next base: position 869,959 of record JBBBDQ010002327.1, read on the forward strand.
TTTGAAATTCTATTTGCATCTGTATCATATTTTGTTGAAATTTTAACTGCTTGTTGAAAATTTCCTCCTGAATTTGCTTCTGGAATGTACCTTGCTGTTCTAAAACTTTTGCTTGCTGTTCCGCCTGGAATTTAGAAAATTCCTGGAATAAACCCTTAAATTCCTCCATTTTTATGCAAGAAATTTATACCATGTCTTATGTTGTTGAGTGGGGTTTCAGACAAATTCATAATTCATGACCTATTGAGCAATTGTATATTGAGAATACAACAATATAAATTTTTAATTTTTTTTATGTGTGCAAATTTTTTTGCCCAAAAATGGTCTTTTTTAACTACTCCACACTTTTTGAAGTCTTCTGAGAAAAAATATTGTTGCTTTGTGACTTCATGATCTTGTTATCAAAGTATTCGTAACTTCACAATTTTCTTCAGCCAACTGTCATGTTGGATTTTTGGCATGAGAGAAAAAATTTTCTCTCCTACTCCGCATGACCTCGCAAAATTTTTGTCATCACTGATTTTGTTGTGGGGACTTTTGCCTTGAGAAAAACAAGTTTTCTCTCCTCTTTTGAGTGAATTCATAGATCTTTGTTACCAATTATGTTGTGGAGTAGTTTTCACACTGAAGATTATAATCGTGCTATGTCAGTTGCTAATTGACTTAACACACCCAAAACGTTAGGAACTTGGTTATCTTCTACTGAAAGCTGACTCCTTGGTATTCGGCTAACTGCCGACTAATATCAACTGTCTAGTAGTTCCACTGAGCTCCAATAGAAGTCTAAAGAACTCCTATGAACTTCCCAAGTACTTCTTCCGTTAACTTCCTGTTAACTCTTATTAATATAAGAGGGAGAGTCCATTATCTGAAAAATAGGTGTGTTTCACCATAACAAATTCTGAGCCATCTAGTGTAAGAAATAGATGTAGAAAAAGGAAAGTAATGTAGTTCAACTCCCCATTTTGTAGACTATCTAAAATCAATATAGGGAAATATTTTCTAACATTTGTAAGCAAGCATTTCCATACCAAAAATTCACTACACAAAATCTTTCATACAAATACTTTTAAAATAAGTTATTTTTGCATACCCAAAATGGACAATATTATTAATTCCTGCAACAGACAAATTTTAAAGAATTTAGATAGGGCAGATACTAAAACTAGTATTTTACCATCTTGCAATTGTAGGTCCATCAACAACTGTCTAGTTGAAGGCAAGTGTAGGTCCATCCAAATAATCTACCAAGTTCATATCTACCTCATGAATAACAAAAAGAATTATTAAGTTTGCATTAGTATTTTGGCAGGTGAATTAACCAAAGATTTTGGGAAATTAAAGAAGAGGGTCTCAGCCACATAGTGAGTTGGGGATTAATAGGTTTGGCTTGCACCCCCAATAACCTTTACTACTGATGCAATCTATGCTTAGTTGAAAAAAATTAAAATAATAAAATTTCTGAAGCAAAATCTGCTTTTAAACTTATGAAATGAATTCATTAGCAAATGTTGTCCTAAATCCAAATTTTTGAATGTTAAAATTTAAATTTAGTTATTAACCCTCTTAAATTTAAATTTAAGAGTTATTAACCCTCTAAATTTAAATTGTCCATTTTGACACTTGTTTTTTCCTTCTTATTTATTGTAGAATTTATTACAACAATCATATATGTTAACCTCTTTTGACCCTTACCTTTTCTAGTCTTATCATTTGATATTAGTTGGTGCCTTCAATTTCCCAATTTAATTTTATTAATCTATTTTTCACTTCCCCTAATAGAAGTGATTTATTTTCCCTTTCAGCCTTTTAATATTGAATAATTAAAATAGTACTTCCCATTTATTATAGCCCATTTTCAATCTAGTTACAGGTTTTTTCATTTTGGTTCTTTCTTTATAGATATATATAAAGATATATGTTTTTTCACATAATTAATACATTTAATTTAGAAATAAGTTGTCATAATCTTAATTTAATTTAATTATTTTAATTTAATTTATTTCATAATCTTAATTGATTTAAATTACCTTAGTTTAGTTTTTTCACCCTCTTATCAGCAATATAACTTGAGACTAATTAGATTCACACATATATATATATATATATATATATATATATATATATAATCATACAATTTTTTATGTATCATAAATTAATTTATGATATTTGTCCTATTAGAGATTTATTTACATCAGAAGTAATAGTTAAGTGTTGAAGCCTCTTTGAATTTGTTTTTAATTTATTTTACTCCCTCTAAATTTTATTTTTCCCTTATTAGTCATTTTTGTTCTCTTTAGCCATATTATTTACTTATGTTATATATTTTATCATATATTATTTACTAATATTAATAATTAAATTCATGTTTTTTCTTTTTATTCTTGAAGTAAGTTTTAATGTAATTTTTTAGCTCAATAATAGCCAGGCTATGTTTTCATTTGAAACAGTTGAAAAGATTTGAAAAAAATTGACAAAGCTAAGCAAAGCTTGTTATCTTTCATTTTTATCTTTTTTGCATCTATATATATCTCCCCTCTCCCTGAGCTGTATATCCTGCTGTCTGCAAATCTGAAATACCTCTTTCCCTTCTCTTTCTTTTGTCTTGTCTATTCTTTCTGTTTTCCTTTTTCCCTCCCTTCCTTTCCCTTTTCTTTCAGCATGCTTACTTTCCAGTTTCATTACCCACATACTTGCTAAAACAAATTTTTGAATGTTCCATAATATTAAATATTACCTACAGTAGCAAATCTTTACCACCAACTTGACCAAAATTTTCTCCTATCTGCAAATCTAAATATACTTTTTTCTCTCCTCTTTCTTTCTTTTGCTTCCCCCACTCTTCTTTCTTTCTTTTTTCTTTCTTTCTTTCTACCTTCCTTTCCTTCTTCCCTTTCTTTTCTATTTACTACAATTCTTTTTTTCTTTTTTTCTTGCATGCTTACTTCCAGTTTCTTTACCCACAAAAACACTCTAACAAATTTCTGAGTTTTCCATAATATCAAAGATCGCTGGTGAAGTGAATTCAATTTGCTGGAATGATTATGTGATCATAAATTTTGAAAAATTTAATCTACATTGAGCCCTCTAGCTGGATTAGTTTTAATATACAATTTTTAACAATTAATATTAATAGGATCTTCATTGGGATTTTAAATGTTTCAAAATGTTTCTTTTATATATATATATATATATATATATATATATATAAATGAAATATATAAAAGTAATATATATATACTCATATAGATAGGTGTGAGTTTGTAACCCTGGGTTTCACACTTTTGCGATCGTCAGACAAACTGATTAATTTTTTTTTTTAAAAATTGGTTATATTCGTGTATTTTTGTGGAAGTGGGGGAAAAAATCTGTCGTCACAACAGACGCAGACATACACATATATACATTTGTACACCCATCAACGCATGCAAGGACACACACACACACATACACACATGTATGCGCATTCGGTCACTGAGGCTTGCATAAACATACACATGCGAATCGTGCGGGGTTTGGTATATATATGTATATGTGTGCCGTTGCACACATACACACTCATTTGGTTGGCATATTCGAATGGTGTGTAGCGATGTCAACACGCTAATAGTTGTCGATTTCTTGTACGTATATATGTACTTTTGATGGATTCTGTGTTAAACTATGATAGGTAAAAATTGCTATTATTTTATTTTAAAAAATTAATCAGTTTGTCTGACGATCGCAAAAGCGTGAAACCCAGGGTTACAAACTCACATCTATCTATATGAATATGTTTGCTCTGTCACTGATATTGAGCACTTTTAAATAAGTACCATGCATATATAATATGTAAACAATATGATATATATAACAAATTACATATTTATATATATATATATATATTGATATTTATAATTATATACATACACTTTTCACACACACACACACACATATATATATATATATATATATATATATATATATATATATATATTATGAAAATTAACAAAGATCAACAAATTTTGGTTATAAACAACCGACAATTTGAAATGATTTGTTTGAACATTATTTTTGATCAATACTCGTATTTAAGTAAATATTCTGTTTATAATTAAACAGTATTATATACTTATTTCTACCAGCCTGATTATTTACAATAAATTTTTATTACGAAAATGTGTGTCATTTGGCAGGATTCAAACCTGCAACCCCTATCCACATTTGGGAAGCCACCATGTGATCTGGCGCATCTTAGACCTCTCAACCACAAATGATGATAGAGTCTAAACAATCAGGCCGGTAAAAATAAATATAAATAAAATTTTTTTTAACCATATTCAATTTCTCAATGTTTACATATGACATTTATTTCATTATGTTTATTTAATAGATTTTTATTCTTAAGAAATTTAATAGTATATAATTTTTGGTATAGACACAAGGGACATAGGTTGTTTAAAGACTTACATATTCTACCTTCTTTTAAAATTTTCCATTTTATTCTGGGAATTTTATTTGTTTCTTTTAGATAATGAAATATGTTTCAATAGGGATGTTTTATTTCGGTACTTATTATTATTAAAAGAGGAAGTGTGTTGATAAAAACTTTTTTCAGCAAATTCTTAGTACTATCAATATAAATCTTTATATTACTAGGATTTTCCATAGAAGAAATAGTACATTGATAAACAATAGATTTTGTAAGGCACCAGTTTTCCAAAGGACCCTCTAAAGGATTTTTATAATTACATTTATTATTGTCTTATTGATTTCAGTTTTTGGATGATTTTTATTTTTCATTAGGTTCAAATTTTTATTTAAAATATATTTTATAATTTTTTTTTCCAATTTATCTGTACAACTATAATTTCATTTTAGAGTATTTTTATTGAAAATCTTAATGAATTATTATTCAGAAAATGTTTCTTAAAGCAAGGAATTTTTTGTCTAATTTACTGCTAACCATTTAGTTGAAAGGGGTGCATACCAAATAATCTTTCCATTTCTATTTTTTCTTCGGTGGTAAATCTCTTTTATTACATATTTATATGTTAATTTTATATCCACTATTTTTTAAGGCAGTATTATAGAAATGACTGCTTATTAAACACTTCTTCCTTTGTGAAATTTCTACTAATTCTATATTCTCTGGATGAAGGTACATGCTTAATAATGGATGGAGGATGGTTAGATTTTGGGTTGAAATATAAAGGATTTTTTTTTTTTTTTTGCGGGGATGTATATTATTTTCTAAATCTAAAGTCACATCAAGGAAATTTACTTTTTTTATATTTGTATTAATAGTCACTTTTAAATTAAGGTTTTTGAATTCTCTATATATTATCTTTCTAATTGTATCTGTTTTAAAATTTATGGAATTCTTCACTACCATAAGACCATCATTCCTGTATAATCCAATATCTTCTGTATTTATATGATTCTGGGCCATAAGATTATATAACATGAATAAACCAACCTGATTTGAAGACTTGGCAGAGTCTAAAGATCCCATTGTTATATCTAAATTTTCCTTGGAATTATTTTTTGCCCACTGTTCTTTATTATGAATGAGAACAATTTTTTGCATTCATTATGATGCTACTCTCCACCTTCAATAGATCCAAATAAACAGTGGCAAATTCTAATGCAGTAACAAATAGTTCCCTTGATATTGATGGGTAATATTCCTCAATATTTAATTGGAATAAAGAGCAGTTGTTTTCTTCTTTTACATTACAAAACCAATTTGTTATATTGGTGGTATTAATCCATTTTTTAATCTAAGGTATTCTATATTTTGCTTATTTACTCTTTCAAGTATATTTTTACTTATTTTTCCAATTGCAGGTCTTGTAGGATTTATTATTGTAGTGGAAAGATTTGTATCAGGATTTTGCTTATGGTCTTTTATAGTGACATAACACTTCTTTGTGCTGAGTTTTACTACTCTGTTGCTTATTTTCAAGACTCAAGGGTGTTGTATTTAGTATATCATTCTCTATGTGTTGTACTTCAGTATTTATTGTATGGAGATTCTTCTTGGAAAAGTGAGCATTTTGGGCAATCACATGTCATGTTTATTTTTAGAAAACATTTAATACACTATCTGTGCTACTGAACAGTGTCAGATTGATAGCAAAGGTGATGGCATTTAATCAATAGGGCTTCTCTAATAGGAAGATGTTAATGGTTCTGTAATCTACAAATAATTTTTGTACATTTTCTTTAGGGATTCTATTAAATTATGGGTTAATAAATGCTTTTTAATTGCACTTTGATTAGGCAATTGATTTGTGATAAGAAACACTGTCTTGTACTGGTCATTAAATGGGTACACTATATTGATCATAGAATATATATATATATATATATATATATATATATATATATATATATATATATATGTATATATATGAACATGTTTTATTAAAAATGATGACACAAAAAATTTTATTAATTTTTTATTTTAACTTTTCCTCCATAACATGCTATTAAAGTGTTTGAAAAAGACGTTCAATAGTTATTAATTTTATCATACTCATTGCATTTTCTAGAATAACCTTGTGTTTTTGAATTTTTTTTTTTCAGAATCTTTTTGGTTATGGTTAGTTGCTGTACTATGATTTTTTTCCAGAATGTGTTATGTTCCTTACTGGTTGCAGAGTCGTATAATTTAATTAATGTATATTTAGGCAATAATCTTTCGTTTAAACATATTTATCAAAAACAACTGACAAGAAAGATTTTATTAATTGTTCATTTAATTTTTTGAGTATGATGTGCTATTGAGGTGGTTAAACATGTCGGTCATTTGAAATTCAGTTGAAATCCATTAAAGACCTCAGGGTGAGTGTGTTCCAAAGTGACTATCTCTCTAAGATGGATGGGAAGCCATATGGAATAATTTACATTGTTCTTTGCAAAAAACAAGGGAATTAGAGCAGCCAGTATTTCACAGTACAAACCAAAGTTTACCTCCTTGAAAGATGTGACGAATGAGAATGTCACTATTTCATTGACAATACAAAATCTCAGAACTGAAATTGCGAACTGTCTTTTTTTGTGTATGTGTTTCTCACAGTAGTCATCAAAATCCAGGGCTTTTTCATTCTCTTATACACAATGATGTTCACATGCTTCCTTTTGAAGCATGCAGAAGTAACATGCTCTGACTTGGTGCATATAGCATGTGTCCTCGTTATACTTGAAACAGAAGGAAAGAACTCTGTCATTTCAGAAGTTACCTGAAACTTCACAAGAGCATCTCTCTACCCACTTCTTTGGAGTAGGGTTCTGGTAGAACTTAAAGCAGCAATCTCTATGTGGAGGCCCCTAAATGTGGCAACAAATTTATCTTCACCATACAGGTCAGTTCAGTGCCACTGGACTTGTTTCATAAGTACATAAATAGGCTGGTCTGTGGTTATCAGAGGGATTAAGGTATGCAGTAGTATCCCTGACTTTGTTAATGGAGTGCCTTACAGTGGCAACTGGGTGAGTTTCATCACAAATAAGGGCTGAATTGCTGTAATATTCACTTCAGATGCAAGACCTCATTTTTTTTTTTTTTTTGCATGATGGGCTGAATCAAGTGATGCTAATTTTGTTATATATTTCTTGTGTGAGGTGAACCTTGTAGAACCACTTATAAGAAGTTCAGAGAACACCAAAGCGAAAACTTCTTTTTCTTGGGATGACTGAACTTTTTCTTTGTTCTTGACTACAATGTGTGCCCTCTCTCTATGATACAGAGCTGTTAAGCAAGAATAATGATATTTAATTTCCAGGGCAACCACATCTCCACCACTCAAGACAGCCAAAAGTTTGCCATCCTTAAGATAACGAGCTCATTCATTAAGTCTCTCATTTAGCTGCATAATCATGGCTTGTCACAACTTTGACTTTGGTTTTATCTTTTCATACAGGAAGCACCATTGCACTTTTTATGTTAGTTCTTCACATTTTTGAGAGACCTTCTCTTGGATCATTTTGAATTTCAGCTTCTCCCTTAGTGGCATGCTGAAGTAGCTGTCAATCATTTTGCAACAATTTTGGTGGTACTTGGCACTTTTTTACTTCAGTGTGTTCTCAATACCACCTTCTTTATCCAATCTAGATATGTCTAACCTGATTGGTAGCTCGTGGATTGCCTGAAATCCTGATAAGGTTTTTGCTATCATGGAATAACCATTAGAACTACACTCATGACAGGTTGGGGAGACTTCAACTCTTCTTTTGTATCAGTTTGACAGAGGCAACACTTCCTCTAGTCAGTTTTAGGATTACAACTGAACAGATTATTAGTGAACATATTGAACTGGTTAAGGCCAAGAATTTATATTTTACCAGCTAACCGTACAAAAGCAAATTGAGATATGAGATACAACTAGGTTCATATATACAAATTAATTACACCTAGCACAATCGTTCATCCATTTAAGTCCTGTATGATCTGTACACCTTCCGGATAACTGAAGCCCTGTTACCTTTGGCTTGGCTCTTGGGTGATGTCACTAATGTTCCCAGGTAGTACTTTGATATCACTCTTATTAATGTAATAGAGCTTGACCGCATTGTTATATACTCTGTAAAACCACAATGACAATTGTCTTATCTGACAAATGAAGAACACAGAACAGCTATATATATAAAAACATAAAGTTATATACTTATTCTTCATCAGCAACAGTTGTGTGAAATGGTAGTCAGAGGGAATCATGCACATACAAGGGAGTTGTTGGAAGTTGTTGACTTGTAGGTGTTGTCTTCTCTTCTCTTCTCTTTTCTCTGCATTCTCTCTTCTGCCAGTGTTCTGCTTTTGGCAAGAAGTACCTTGAACTTATATAAGCTAAAGTTTCAACATATTTTTGCCTTCTCAAATTTTCACTTGATTTCTTCATCTATGGCTAGGTATATCTGTCAATCATTTTCACCAGTTATTTTATTTGAAGCCTGCTGTCTTTGATTTAATCACACTTCTGTCAGTCTTGTTTATATTTTCTGCTTTTAACATCAACCACAATTCTGTTGGTTCTGCTCTGGATGTCAATCATATTTCTGCCAGGTCACAGAAATATATATCAGCATCACCTCAATATGTGATCACAGCTGTCGCTCAATAATATCTGTGATAATTTTGTAAGACAGATACAAAAGTACTGATTTTAAGTCATGCAGTGTCTGCCATCTTGATAACTGGTAACCATTTTCGAATATTAGTGCCAAAATATATTTCCCCAGTTAAAATACAATCTATTTAAGTCTTTGGTTCAATAGCATATTCCTATATTTTTGAGCTTGTACCATCAAATGAAAGATTGGGATACTGACTTAATCTGGACTGTGTGTGCATGTGTGCGTCTGTGTGTGTGTGCATGTGCGTGTGTGTATAAGACCACATGACCACTCAGTAGAACTCTTATTGTTCACCATTTCATGAAAGAAAAATGAAAAAATGGATAAGTACCAAAATTTTGATCATGAATTGAAAATTTGAATATCATTCTCATAATTATTTCTGTAGTTCTTTATAAGGCTGGAAGTTCCTAAATCCATTACATGTTTGGCAGTTCCAAAATCACTTACAAAGCTGAAAGTTTCAAGAATGTCAGTTCCAAAGGCCATTAACATATTGGCTGTTCCACAGACCCTTACAAAATTAAGAATTAATGAACTTAAAATTTGAAAAAGAATTGAAACTATTTAGACTACAGCTTAGTTTAAGTTGACACAAATACTGAGAAACTAGAAACTGAAGTTATTTGCTGACAATAAAATTCACTTGACAACATTGTTGTGAAAATTTTTGTAGTAAAAATGATTTTGATGATAAGTTGATAGAATCTGAACTCAATATAACAAGCAATCATCTGGCAGCTATTAACCCTGCACAAGTATAACAGAAAGTAAAAGTGGTATTACCAACAGATGAAGATACAAAAAAATAAAGAATATAACTATTTAGCACTGGACAATATTCATTAGTATGGAAGGTAACTTAAGAAAAATGAAATAAAAATGATTCTAAATTACTTCTCCTTAACATATTCAGTGTTGAGTCAAATTGCCAATCACAGAATCAATCAATAGGTAACAAAAATGTAAAAAGTTTCTCCATTGTTCTTTAGTGTATCAATAGATTCTCACAGTTTTATAGTACATTGTCTATTGTACAATGACCATGTAGTTATTTACTACCAAACAATGGTTTTGAAGTAGATTTTCATAGTATTCAGTTACATTGCAATGTGCATATAATGATTATAGAGTGTTAAACAAAAACTTTTAACCAGATTCTTTAATTATACATCTAAGGTCTGATATTGTAATAGAATCTCTACAACCCAGAAAAATTTTATTTAATGATGTCTTAATACTAAGCCATACCAATGTATTTAACTTCTGATAGGTGTTTTTCATACATCCATGTTGGTATATAACTTATGCTAGTAGAGCAAGCTATACGGCAATGTTCCAAAAGGTGGGCAGAAAGAAAGTTGTTGGCATGGGAACATTTTTTTTTCTAGGGTGGAATGACCCAGTTGAAATAAGGTCATGCACAGAAAGACAACACAAGTATGGATAAAATAAACACAGTAAGTGGGGCAGGGGGCAACAGTTGTCCCACCAGTTCTCTTATCCATGATGGACATATTGCCACCTTGTGTCATCACATATATTGGAGTCTTGTGCAGCCAAGTGACAGAGATTCCCAACCAATGTAAATTGCACAGTGTCATATAAATAGAATCAGCCTGAGAAAATAATAAAGATGATGTAAAGCAGAAAAAAGAATTAACGGTCAAAAATATACTTGTCTATTTCAAAGGTTGATAATATGTGATTAGTTCAGAGATTATATATATATATGTGTGCAAGAGTAGTTGTGTACAGTTTTATATGGTTAGGGATTTCAAACATAAATTCATGTGTGTTTAGGTTTAGGTGATATATAATTTTAAATTTTATCAGAATTTGAAAGCTGAGGAATTATCATTATTATGTTTTTCTATTTTGGATACTTATTTTGCTATACTCATAACATTTCAGTTTCCTTACTCACTTGCCTTCTATAAGTATTTTTAGGTATCCTTCTTGAAATTCTTAACCAAATACTCGATTCAACTGCTCCTATTTCACTTTCTATGCTCAGGGAATATTTCCTATCAATACTCACCAGTATTATTCACTTATGTGTCACTTACCCATTTCTTCTACTGGATGTAAGTAAATGACTTTTAAGACTACCAGACTCAATGATTGAATTTATAGGGAACCTTATGTTTTAAGCAATTCTTTAATCTAATAGATCTTGTAAAATTTAGTGTTCAAATGTTAGAGACTTAAAACCTAATGTTTGTACTCTGTGAAACTGCATAAGTTTTCCGACTCATGTAATAGAATTTTTGCTTTCTTTTGTACTTTTTTTTTATTTAGAGACTCCCAAATGAATTGCATTAATCTCTATGCTGGGTCTACTGAGGAGATTGTCATTTTATCCTCCAATGTTGTTCCATGTCTATTATCTTGACTTCATTCCACAGGGTTTCATAACCTTTTTCTCTTCTATATATGATCATATATAATCAGCCATGCCTAATTTTAATATCTCTCTCCAGTATTTACATTATTTAAACTTTGTTGTCATGTGTCCGATGTTTCGGCCAAATTCCTTCTACAGGTGCTAGGCATTTTAAAGCCGAACCCTTTATTACAATCACTGAGGTATATCATTCTCATTCCTAGTGTAGTAGTAATGCCATGATTGGAAATCATAAGGTACTCCCTCTAACCCTGCAAGTTACTTGTTCACCACTGCTGTAACCTGGTATTGAAATAAAGTTAGGAACTAACCAACGTCTATATCCACTGGGTCATGTGTCCTTAAGGACAAGAACGACTGAATTTTTGGGACTTATAAACTTAATGTCCAGTAACCCTTTTTTACCAGAATTTATATTGCAATTTTTTTATGTTAATGGTTTTCTCTAGTATTTTTTAGCAGAGCTCATATTGCAATTTTGACACTAATGATTTTCTCCGGCACTCCATATTACTGGTTCCCATATTGTGTTCATCTCTATGCTTGGTGAACTTAGGAGATTTTTGAAGCCTAGCATATGTGCTGATTTCTTAAGTCTATGTAATTTCTAGTGGCATTCTCTATCTATTATTTCAACTTCATCCCAAAGGGGGTGGTGATCCTCTTTCTCCCTCCATATGTGGTCAGCTATGCCTAATTTTTCAATTTCCCCTCATGTTACAGCCGTGTGATGTTCTTACCTTAAGGGGGCGGCCTGTCTCTCCTTTATATTTCTTTCCACAACTACATGGAATGGTGTACACACAGTCCTTAGTCATGTCCTCCTCTGTTGGGGGTTTTACTTGGGAGAGGTACCTGCAAAGTGTAGATCCATTTCTGAAGATTGTCCTGATGTTATATGGACCACAGATCCTTTGTATTTTCTTCCATATCCCCTTCACATAGGGTAGACAGACCAAGGCTGTTTTCTGAGAGTTGTTATCCTCATGCACTGTCCCTTCCATGTCTGTTGGAGTTGTTGTCATGTACCCTGAATAATTGTTTCATTGTAGGGTGAACAAGTAACTTACAGGGTTAAAGGGAGATAACTCATGACTTTCAATTATGGCATTACAACTATGCAAGGAATGAAAATGATATGCTCCAGTGATTGTAATAAAGGGTTTAGTTCAAAATTCCTAGCTCCTGAAGAAGCCTGGAGCGTGAAATGGTCGAAACATCATACACATGGCAAGAAAGATGAGTATAATAGTCTGAATAATGTAAATACTGTAAATACTACTTCATCTCGTAAATATAGACATATCTCTCTCCAAACTTTTTGATTTTGAACTTTTCATCTAAAATAAAGGTAAATATCAACAACTGCATTGTTTTACACAAAATAGATAATTTTGAGTGGTTTTGTATGTTGCATACTAAATTAAATGCTTTTCATTTCAGATCCTTTTCTTTTCAATTGCATAGAAAATTCATTCATAAAATCATAAGATGTTTAAACATTTTAAAGTACAGAATAAACAATCAAAAGGCTAATATTTCTAAGATATTTAAATTACTCAACATATAAGTCCACATAGAATATTTTACTTAGAAATGTGTTGCAAAACAGTTATACAATCAATAGAAGCAGATTTTGAAGAAAATTTATTTTATCAAGAATGATTAATATTTTGGCTTTTTAAGATGTTCTTATCTCTCAAATTAAAATTTCTGATTTGATATTTTTGTTAGAAATTTATTGAGAAATCATAGAATTAAATGGAACAGATTTTGATTAAAAAAAAATACAAAAAAGACAGTTTTAACAATGAAAAGTATACTTTGTCCTTCTAAGACAAACTAATCTCTCAAAAGAGATCTTTATTTTGATACTTACATAATAAATTTATTAAGAAAGACTCATATAATTAAGTAAAACAAAGGTAAATGAAAAAATATTAAAAATAATAATTCTGCTATCATAGGGCAAGTTGGATTGCTTTCAAAGATTTTATAATTTCTCAAAAAATATTTACATAAAAATAGTCAAATAGAATTCTAATTAGGTTCATTACATTCACTTACATGTAAATACACTTAAGAAAGGTATGAATCTATCTCTCCTCCCCCAGCTATGAGTAACTAGCAGAACGGACTGGGTCCTATAGCCTTGGGTAATAAACAACCTGTCTAAGAGAAGGATAACTCTGAATTTAAAACCTCCAACTATAGGATAAATAACCTCACCAACGCAATTGGCCAAGCATGGTGAGTACAGCTACATTCCTGAAGATATGATAAATCAGTGAGAGGCTTCTCCAACAGGACTGACAAGGATTTGGATTCTCATAGAATTAAATGGAGCAAATTTTGATCAAAAATGTAAAGAATGATTTATCTATTAAAGGGAAAATATTTTATTTCCTAATATTTTAAATTTCTCAAAATAAATATTTTTATATGATATTTTCATTAGAAATCCAATGAGAAGGTCTCTTAGAATTAAAAAGAGGTGATAAAAAATTATTTTTCATGAAAAATATATTCAACAATAAAAGATCAAATATCTCGATATCCTAAAAATAAACATTTTTATGAAATATTTTCATTAAAATCCCAATGTAAAAGGGTCAGAATCAAATAGAGTAGATTTTGATGAAAAGATATAAATAATTATGCAACTATAAAAGGCCAAATATGGTGGTTTTCTAAGATATTTAATTTCTTAAAGGAGATATTTTCTTATGAGATTTTCACTGGAAATATGTTGGTAAAATTACATAAAACCAAATGGAACAGATTTTGATAAAATAATTTAATATTATAGAGCTAACTTCAATCATTTAAGTGCTATATGTGATACAGACTTGGGGGATCATATCTTGAAAAAGACACAGCTAACTGTTGAGAAGATTTTCCTGCAGTAGCTTGCCATTACTTTCTGCAGTAGACTGGTTGCTAACCAAGGCTATACAACCTAATCTGTCCTGCTATTTAACCCATAGAAAGTAAATGGACATTTTCATATATGCAAAAGTTAATCTATATGTATAAATATATGTATGGACACTTCTTATTTGAAATAGACACCCCAGTATTACATCTATCTTGGCCCTCACATTGGAGAAATTTTGGTAAAGAAAATGTGTCCTCTGGTAGAGATTGAACCTGCATCCCCTTTGTAAGAGAAACTACTGTTTGATTCAGCATGCTATACCACTCAAACATGAAGGACAGTAAGCAAGGATTTTTTACTCTATTTATGGAAAGCATCCCCTTCATTCAGATTATTTTTCTCAAGAGCTTATATTTGCTCCAAAACAAAATACGTAATACACTGTTTAATAAATAAAAATAGCCTATCTATTTCAAATAAGAAGTGTCTACTATGATAATGCTTGAAGTAATAAAAATGTCAGATTAAAAATCCACTAACTCTTTAGACATTGCTTTCTACCATTGATTTTATTAAATTTTCAATGGTTTTAGATTTAACATCAACTCTTGCACATTTATAAATCTACCATTCATCTGTGCATTGAATATTGCTGCCATACCTGGTCAGGTGTTCCTACTGTGCATCTCAAGGTTTTTGACAAAGTCCAAAGGAGGATCTGCAATGTAATTGGTCCCAATTTGGCTGCTTGTCATCAGCCACTTTCTCACAAAAGGAATGTGGCTTCCCTCTGTCTTTTCTACAAGTATTTTCATGGCTTCTGCTCTGATGAGCTTTATTCCTTAATGCCCTGCCCTCATGAGTTTACTTGTGCATCTAGATTGGCAACTAGGTCCCACCCTTTTACCATAAAAATAGGCAAATATAACTACTAATTCTACTCTAGCAGTTCCTTTCTTAACACTGTGGAACACCCTTCTCCATGCTTGCTTCCCTGATAGCTACATTCTCCAAAAGTTTAAATGCAATGTCAATTACCATCTTCTATATCAGTGACTCCCACCTCTCTCTTATTCTTTCTACAACATTACCTATACTGTTTTCATTTCTGTCTTCCCTCCCCTCTTATTGTAGCTCCTTGTGCAGCAGTGGCATTATTGCCTTGCTTGGGTTGAAATGATTATAAAAAAAAAACTGTAGCAGTTTTTATTGCTTCCCAGAGACCTTATTTTCTTGGACATCATTTTGCATTCTCATGTATATATTTTTCATGATGGTCCACAAATTTTTTATTGAATTAATATCTGGGAAGTTGAGCAGGGCCTTATTTATAATTTGTTGCTTTTGAAAGATTTATTTTTAACAATATTTTTATTAATGTAGGCAATATACAGCTTTGCAGAATGTGGAAGAGCAACTGTCTTGCATGAATTTAATATTTCGCTTACAGTTTTTTGGCTTTTTATCCATACCACTCAAAAAACATCTAATACAAGAATTTACAATCATTCTCTGTATTTATTTTGCATTACTACAGAAAGAATCTATAACTGTACTTCCTAATTTAAAACATTACTCTACTTCTTCCTTGTAGTTAACTATATTTCCATGAAGAGCCGAAACTTTGGTTCATCCATCCCAACTATCAAATATACTTCTACATTGATAACTAAGTATTACTGTTGTGAAATTATATATTTTTTTGCCCAACTCACATCTTTCTTGATGCTCACTTAAAAGTGTTGGTTTAGTTGCTTTCATGTTTTTAGTCAATGTGCACAAAATGCCACATCTTTTCTATATACTGTACATAGTATTACTGTACATTTATATATATATATATATATATATATATATATATATATATATATATATAGGAAAGAATATTAATAAAAAGTTTTGAATTTAAAAATGTACTTTTTTTGGACAGTATTTGTTTATTTTTTATTATTGTATTTTATATTTCAGACCACCCTCGATCCTTCATCAGAAACGAGTGATTTTTAAATTTGAATTAGAAACGTATTTCACGATAGCGTCCGAATATTTTTTTTGTTTACATCACATGATGTGTTTGTTCACACTGTCCAAAAAAAGTACATTTTTAAATTCAAAACTTTTTATTAATATTCTTTCCTATACATATTAAGACAGTATACGTGGATCATCACTATATATATATATATATATATATATATATATATATATATATATATACAGTATTTACATTATTCCAACTATAGTCCTCATCTTTGTTGTCATTTGTACGACATTTTGGCCATTGTATGCTCCGGCCTTCTTCAGGTGCTAGGGATTTCGAACTGAACTCTTTATCACTGGGGTATATCATCCTCATTCCTTGTGTAAAGCCTCAATTGGAAGTCATGAGTTATCTCCCTCTAACCATGCAAGTTATCTGTTGACCACTGCTGTAACCTAGTATTGAACTCACAACCCTAAGAATCAAATCAGGAACTAACCAACATCTATATCCTTAAGGACACATGGCCCTGTGGATATTTCTAGCATCTGAAGAAGGCCGAAGCATACAACAGTTGAAATGTCATACAAATGGCAACAAAGATGAGGACAATAATCTGAATCATGTAAATACTGTAAATACTACCTCATCTCAGAAACATAGACAAATATAAAAATGTATATTGTTAAATATAACAGACAATGAATGTCTATTATGTTTAATCATGAGCCATTCTAAACATCAAATTTGGGCTTTAATTTCTGGTGAAAATCAAAACAAAAATTGTCAAACATTTGGATATTTTTTATTATGCTGGTTCTAAGGTTTCAGCTCACATGAGCTATCTTTGTAGAGATGTTAACATAAAGATATCCACCATCAAAGATGCTTTTTTCTTGTGTTGACATAAAACATTACTATGCAACGATAACAATAACAGTCACTGAAAAGCAGATACAAGTTGTAAATTAGTAATGTAGTTTTATAATCTCACACTATATGAGAGATCGAAATGTTAACAACAGAACCATATGTTTAAATACAATGTAATGTGTTGTGACCAGACTGAAATTTTTTTTTTTTAATTGTTTTATCTAAGCAAGTCGGAACCACCACTGCTACCAAGCAAGCTACATAAGAGTAAAAGTTTAGGCAGGAGGAGAGTGAAGAGAAAGATGAACCAGTTATAAGGGATGTTCGAGAAAGGGCAAGAGAAGAATGGGAATACAGCTGTGATGACAGTTGCAAAGTGAGAAAGGAAAAGAACAAGATACACAGGGTGATGTAGAAAGGATGAAGGTAGGACTGGAGTCAAGTAGATAAGAGATAGGAATTGACATTGTATTTAAATTCCTGGAGGTTGTAGCCATCAGGAAAGCATGTATATGGAAGGGAGTTCCACAGACAGGAAGTGGGAGAAAAGAAGCTGTGGGAGTAGAAGTGTCTGCTGCATTTGGGAGATTTAACTGTAAAAAGGTGGGACCTTGTTGCCAGTTTGGTTGTTCAAGTAAATTCTTGTGGAGGGGGGCACCAGTGACCTGAGTTTGTTGGAGCTATGAAAATATTTGTAGAAGAGACAGAGTGAAGCCACATCTCACTGGTGAGAAAGTGGCTGGAGTCAAGCTGCCAGATCAGGACCGATTACATTACAGATTCTCCTTTGGAGTCTGTCGAGAATCCTGAGATGAACAGCAGGGGCACTGACCAAATAAAACAACAGTATTCTATACACGGTTGGATGGTTGATTTGTATATGTGCAAGATTGACTCAGGCAGAAAAATCTTCCTGGCCTGACACAGTGACCCAACCTTCCTAGCAGTGGATTTAGCTATTGATTCTATGTAATGGTTCCACGAGGTCAGAAGAGAGGGTGAGGCCAAGGAGACACAGTGTATTGCTTTCAGGGAGACTCACTTCATCCATGTTTATGGGGGACAAGAGAGTATCTGCGATGATTGACAGACAGCAACTTCATTTTAGAAGCATTGAAATTTACAAGCCATTTCTTACCCCAGTCTATCACAGAGTGGAGGTTCTTCTCAAGATCAACAGTGAGGTTATGTTTGTCTGCCTCACCAGATTTCTTACTGATGCAGAAGTAAATGGTGGTGTCATCAGCATAGATTACTACTTGGGATTTGATCATGTCAGGGAGATCATTTATGAAAATCAGAAAGAGCATCAGGCCTAGGATAGAGCCCTGGGGGACACCAGCATTTATGTGGTAAGATGCCAAGGTATGCTCATTCAAGATGACCTTCATTATGCAATTTGATAGGAAATATTAGATCAAACCAAGCAATCATCCAGTGATACCATAACCTTGTAGATTGTGCAGAAGGCTGGTGTGCCAGACCCTATCAAATGCTTTGGAAATATCCAGTGTGACCACTCAAACTTTGCCGGATTTATTGAGTTCCTGGTATATGTATTCATTGATGATCGTTAGCATATCAGCAGTAGACTTAGCAAAGCAGAAGCTGTAATGTCTGTCTGAGAATAGTTTATGGGCAGTAAGATGTTGAACTATTTCAGCACTGATAATAGCTTCAAACACTTTTCCAAAATTTGGTAGGAGGCTGATAAGACAATAATTGTATGGGCCCAACGGCTCCCCCGAATTCTTAAATTCAGGAAGCACAGAAGAGGACTTCCAGCAGGCAGAAAAACAGAAAGCAGAGAGGCAGTAATTAAGAGTTTAGAGAGGACAGAGGAGAGTTCTGGGACACATTTCTACAAGACAATGACTGGGGTTCTTTTGCTTCTGCTTACCTTATGGGGGTTAAGTTTGAAATTATTTTAGATACAAGAGAGGTGGTTATGTGAACAGCTTTCAAATGAGCTTCAGTTCTAAGAGAGAAGTTGGGAGCAGATACTCCAGATGAATCAAGTGTAGAGTTGGAAGAAAATCTGTGAAAAAAGCATTCAGCCTTGTCCACAGATGCCATGAGGACCTCAAATTTATTGATTAAGAGAGGGATGGAGGGTTGGCTGTTGTTTAGTACATTTTAGCATAGCTGCCAATAATCTTTGGAGCCAAACTTGCAAGCAGTTGTGTGCTACCTTATTCTCTCAGCAAACAACAGCTTAGCCTCATTCAAGATCTACTTGCACTCATACATGCATGGCTCTAAAATAGCCAAAAGTGGTTCCTGTGGGAAATGTTGGCAGGAGAGAACAAGGTAGAGGAATGAGGTTTGGAATTTCTTGATTGGTATGAAAGCATCAATGCCAGCTTTCACCCAGAAAGAGGCCTCAGCGGCACAGTCCTCAATGAACTGAACACTTTTTCCTAAGGAACGTTGCATACAAAATCACAGAAAAAACCCAGTCTGCTCTTTGGTAGCAGTAGGAAATTTTGTTGATAGGAGGCTCCTGGGGGCAGTGAGAGTGGATATTAACCTGAAAACACTAACCATGGGTATATAGTACCCAGCGCAAATGATGCCATTTTAATTACAATTTAATTACAATTTTCAGTACCTGATTTTCTTACCTAAATAATGTTTTTCAATTTCTATTAATGTTAACTCAATGTAGAAATTTTGAAGTGCCTGCATGTAAAATATTTCAAATAAAGATTTATATTTAATATTTTTTTGATATCTTCAAATCGGGTATGATATACCCATGGTTAGTAGTGGTGTAACTTTAATTGATGGTTAGTGTTCCAGGGTTAATAGAAACAACAACATGATCAGAGTTACTGAGAGGGCAAAGCTGCCAGACTTAGCAGGAGTCAGAAACAGAGGTGAAGCATAGATCTAGTAGAGAAGGGTGTCCTGAAGGAATATTGGGGAAGCATGTGGGAAAACCCACCACTTGTGTAAGAGATTGAGAAATAGCAAAGCTCATAACATGAATGCCAGCAGAATCAGTATCAGAGTTTTCTAGCCACTTGGCATGTTGGGCGTTAAGATCTCCAAGCACAAATATGTTAGCAAATGGGTGGGAAGAAGTAGCCTTATTTATATTGTCAGAGATAATGTCAAGAGGAAGGTGAACGATAGAAAAAGAGAAGATAGCAAATCAAGTTGAGAAGTGAAAGACAGAGACACATGAACGAGTGGTCAGGGGATTTGAGAGATGGCACTCTAGCTAGAGGGAGTTGTTCACTGATGTAAACCCCTAGACTGTGCATATGTACAGAGGAATCCTTCATTAAGAGGGGAAGGTAGCCAGGAATTGAGAGGTCACAGGAAGGAATTGAGGGATTAAAATTAGTCTCACAGAGCATTAGGATGTCAGGGAACCTTTCATGCTACAAAAGTTGGCATGAATACCACGGATGAAGGAAATGTAGAGAGGTTTAGGTGTTTTTACTTTGCCTGTTTTAGTTTTGTTTAGTGATATACAGTTGTTCATATTTGTTGTTGATGAGGAGAGACCTCCAGTAGTGTTAGCAGACAGTCATTGACCAAGACTTGCACTTTAAGGGAACTGGTGTGGATTGCAGTAAAGTGTAGCCTTGGGGTTATCCACTGGAAGGACTTGCAGGGACACCTATCCATGTGCAACATGGCACTGCAAGAATCCTGATATTATGAAGCTGTTGATCAGAGCAGCTGCTCCCAACATTATGCAAGAGTTTGGGCTCCTACCTACCAGTTGGAAGCAGCAACCAGAAAACTGCCAACCTGGTACCCTTACAATGAAGAGACATTGCCACCAACCACTCACATTGCAGAAAAAGCACAGAAGCACTAATACTGAGGTTTGAGGAGAGGAAGAGAACCAAACAACTATCATTTGTGTGTGTTGAATTAAGATTTTTATAACAGCTAACTTATATTGTTGGGTGCATTCACTATTATAATTAAGAAGACACAAGTTTATGCTAGTTGGTTTCCTATATAGAGAACACTATGTGTGCTCGAATCAATAAATACATCAAGGAATGGAATTTTATTATTAACATTAAATTCTAATGTAAATTTGAGGACAGAGTGACTTTCAAATTTGTTTTTAATTTGTGTAATTCGATCAATATTTTGAGCTAAAATGAAAATGTAATCTATGTATCTTACATATATAGGAGATTTATTAGTGACATTAAGTGTTTTATTTTTAAAATATGCCATATAATAATTAGAAAAGAGGGAAACTAAAAGAGATCCTATCACAATACCATCTATTTGAGTATAAATATTACCTCAGGGGTCATGAGTGGTGCATGCTAATAATAATTTTTTAAAAATTGTGGGCTTAATATTGATTGATGGGAGAGTAGTATGATTGTATACATCACAGATAATGATGTCAATCACTTCATGGATGGGAACATTTGTGAATAAATTTTGTACATCCAAAAAGTTGAAAGCTTAGAACCAGCATAATAAAAAATATCCAAAAATGGACAATTTTGTCTTTATTTTCACCAGAAATTAATGCCAAGAACAGCTTGATTATGATTAAACATAATAGACATTCGTTGTCTGTTATATTTAACAATATATGTTTAGATAATTATCTGCTACCTCAATACACCATATATATATATATATATATATATATTCAGTTAGATTGTGACCCTGGGTTTCATGCTCTTGCAATCATCAGACAAACTTAGTAATTTTTTAAAAATTTTGGATATATGTAGGGCTGAATATATTGGTGTATTTTTGTGGAAGCTGGAGGAAAATTTGGAGCAAAATTTATCGTTGTGACGTCTCTCATACAAACGCAGACATAGATACACACCCATTGACACATGCAGAGACACACACACATTGGCTGACACAAACATAACTCTATGTGAACCATATAGAGCTTGGGATATATATGTATATGTGTGCTGTTGTGTACATTCATATGCATTTGATTATTGTATTCAAATAATATATCTACCAATTTTGATTGTAGCAATGTCAACACACAGATGTTAGTTCTATCACTGATATCGAGTGCTTTGAAATAAGTAGCGCACATATATAATATATAAATAATATAATATATACAACAAATTGCATATATATATATATATATATATATATATATATATATAGTCACTTGAATTAATAAATATACATATGAGGGTGCACATGTTATTTTCATTTTTATTTTTATTTTCATTTTTATTTTTATTTAAATTTTATAATTTTAATCTTAATTTTTTTACTTACATGTAATATTAGAATATTTAAATATTTAAATTTTTACATTTTATGCTTTATGCCCCTTTACTTTCTTCTTCCTGCATTTTAATATTTGTTATTTCTTTTTATTTTATTTTATATTTTAATTTTAATTTTTAATTTTTATCTACATATAATCTTAGAATATTCAGATTTTTAATCTTGGTACTAAAAAAGTGGTAACTGAAAGAATTAATTTCCATGAACATAAACTGTCAGTTTAAAATATGCACCTGATGATTGCATAATGCATGAAACTCCAAGTCATGCCATAGACACAAGACAATATGTATATTTATTAATATATATATATATATATATATATATATATATATATATATATATATATACAATAAACTAAATCTAAGAGTGAGCCAAACGTCAACCACAGTTTCACTCTACGGATCGTCAGGACTTGGTTCATATCTATATATATATTTCCAATATAATTAAAAACCAACAAGATACCTAATAAACTCTAATGTCATCAAATAATTTATGATATTATGATTTCAAACAGGTTCCACCTATTCACTATTCTTGACAACATATTTTTGGACATGTTTTTTTAAAATTATTTCACCCCAAGAAAGCTAATAAAGCCACTAATATGCAATGGAGTTAATGAGTGTGAGAAAAGATTGAAGTGAGAGAATAAGTAGAGAAAACAGGAATTAAGAAAACAGAAAATAACAATTGACCTTGCATTAAAATTTTGAAGATCAAAGTTGATTGGAAAATAGAAAGAGAGTTCCACAAGTATGACAGAATGACGGTTAGCATAGAACTTACGATTACATGAAGCCATTTCATCTGCAAAATGATGAGACCTTGCTACCAATCTAGCAATGCACTTAAATTTATAAAGTTAAAGTACCATAGAGGAAAGTTCATCAGAACAATTAATCATGAAAGTATATAGAGAAAAAGTACAGGAAAGATAAACTATAAAATGTTAACACATTTATGGAAGTAAAAAAAATATCCCCTAGAAAAAAATATCCCCTAGAAAATTTTTTAATCACTCAGGATGTGTATATCATTATAAATTGCTCAAATATTCTGATTCAGAATTCACATTTTTGTTTTTCATATAAATTTACTTTAGAGATTTTATCAGCTTTGGTTAATTAATACCACTTTTACTGTGAAAACATTGAATTATAATGATAAAATATATGGATATAATAGATGCCACCCCCATTGTATATGTGCTATATATTTATTATTTTATTCATTTATTATTTTATTTATTTATCTATCAATATGTTAAAATTCAGATATAAAAATATATCTGGAAAAGAACAATATGAATAAAGACAAAAGGAAAACTATTCTTTAATCCTTACATTTGCCCCTACTAAAGTCCATCAGGGGATGAAACATGCCAGTAAAGAGTATTTTCTTTTTGGCCAAAACATTGTGAATATGGCAATGAAGATGAGGACAACAGTCTAAAATATATAGATAGTGTAAATAATTGCAATACTTCATCTCAGAAATATAGACAAAAACAGTGAAGGTTATGTTTCAAATTATTATAGAAGCTATTGAGTAGAAATAATGTGGATCAAAAATGCAGTTATTTGTAGCCATTTTATAATGTTATTTGTTAACCTTTTATTCATTATTTATTAATGATTAAACCATTTTTTTTTTAATTGTATTACCCCAAGCAAGACGGTAACGCCATTGATGTGCAGGGGCTACGTAAAAATGAAAAGATTGAAGAAGAGAAAGCCGGAAACCACATTCTAAACAGGGAACAGGAGATGAGCCTCTTAACCTGTTCAATAGACATGGGTGGAGTGTGAACCGGGTGATAGATAGATCTATCTACTCCAATTGAAAAACAAAAACAAAGTGAGAAGATTGGAAAAGAGAAAACCGAAAACCACATCCTAAACAGGGAACAAGGGATGAGCCTCTTAACCTGTTCAATAGACATGGTTTTACTTTTGTTTATATGTTCATCCATAATATATTAATTTGTTTATTATTTACTTAATTTCTTTATTTTGATTTTTTGTTTATTTATTTATTTCTTTATTTATTTTTACTATTTCTTGGTAGACATGTTTATTATATTTGTTTAGGTTAAAGTATTAGGTATTATAAAGTATTATATTAAAGTATATCTTACTCATTATTTATTACTTAATTACTTATATATTTGTTGTTGTTTATGATTGACATTTACTTCTGTTTATCTGTATACTTGTTATTACTTACTTAATTTGTTTATTTAATTTTTTTGTTTATTTTATTTGTTTTTTTTATTTTGTCTGGGTTTGGTTATCTTTTTTGTTTAATTTAAAGTAGCTTACCTCCAGAGAAACCTGATACCTAAGGTTTAAAATGAAATTTTAAAAATGAAAAATCTTTCTTGAAGCTTTTATTTTAGTTTTAATTTTAAGCAAATAGATTAAATTTAATATATTCATTAAGCAAAATATATTGCAGTATTTTAAAACTAATTTAAATTGACTGGAAGAAATTTTTGTTTCGAAATTACTAATAATCAATGATTTTAGTGCCATTTTAAATCATCAGTCATCACAATGTAATTTTCTTTATTAAAAAATCTTTCAAAAATAAAATATATATTTCTGAAACTTTATTGAAGAAATGTTAGCAAATTTAAAGTTTAATGATTTGAATTAAATATTACTTACTTAAAGTTTGAAATATCACAGAAATGCATTTACTGGCAGCAAACTGCCTGCATATGGACAGATAATGATTTCAACAGATTTACAAAGATAGAAAGAGGCATAAGACAAGGATGTGTCTTTTTACCCGATCTGTTCAACTTGTACAACGAGAATATTCTGAGGACCCTAGATTCTATGCTAGGAGTTGTTATTGGAGTTCACAACTTGAACAACATAAGGTATGAAAATGATACAGGACTGATTGCAGACATGAAAAGAAAACTACAAGACCTCCTACAGAAGGTAGCAGTGGAGAGTGACAAAAAAGGACTACAAATAAACTTAAAAAAAACTGAATGCATGGTCATCAGCAAAAAGAGCAACCCAAAATGCCAAATACAGGTGGGAGATAACAGAATCAAGCAAGTACAAAAATTTAAATATCTAGGAAGTTTTCTAACAGGAGATGGAAAGTGTGACACAGAGATCCAAAGGCAAATTGGCATGGCAAAGGACGCATTCCAGAAGCTGAGTAAAGTACTAAGACACAGGAAAATTTCACTAGAAACAAAGAAAAAAGTGCTAGATTGCTATGTGATGTCAGTTCTTCAATATGGCAGTGAATACTGGACAATATCATCAAAAATGAGGAAAAAACTTGAAGCAGAGGAAATGTGGTTCTATAGAAGGATGCTGCGGATATCGTGGACTGAGCATCCAAGCAACAATGAGGTGTTGGAAAGAATGGCAATGAAAAGAAAATTAATAGTGAGCATCAGGAAGAGACAACTGAAGTTCCTGGGACATGCAATGAGGAATGAGGGCTTGGAGAACCTGATACTGACTGGACAGATAGAAGGGAAAAGAGACAGAAGAAGGCAGCGGATAGCATATTTGAAGGGCCTGATCAGGTGGATGACGGAACGGGGGTTGCAAGGTGTAACAGAAGAAAACATACTAAGAACCACCAGAGATAGGGAAATGTGGAGAACCATGATTGCCTCCGTCCTGAAGGGACACGGCACATAGAAGAAGAAGAAGAACAGGTGTTTACCTAAGGTGTTGACATACAAATTGAAAATTATCTAATTCTACTTTTGCTTTAAATTTACTATAGTTGTCACTCTTAATGTTGTGTATGGAGATTAGTATTTAAAAAATTGCCATGTTTATACACACAAAAAAAAATTCAAAATTTGTTTTAAAATATTGGGAATCAATAAATTGCAATAAACTGTCCATTTATGATTAGTAAATATAGTTTTTACAATATCACCTAACCAGGGAAATGTTAAAATTTAAAGTTTTATAAATTATTCTAATTAAAATTTTGAAAACTGAAAACAATTCTTGTAAAAATTAATTGAAAAAAAGATTTCTTAAGAAAATATTGTCCTTAATATATCTTATTCATAAAAGCAATTAAAAGCTTTTCTAATTAAATAAAATATAAGTTTTATTGCATTTTTTATTTTATGATTCAGAAGAGAATCCCTTTTACAAAAAAGTTATTTCTTAAGGAAATAGTTTCCTTAATATATCTTATTTATAAAAGCAATTAAAAGCTTTTCTAATTAAATAAAATCTAAGTTTTATTGCATTTTTTATTTTATGATTCAGAAGAGAGTCTCTTTTACAAAAAAGTTATTTCTTAAGGGAATAGTGTCCTTCATAAGAGCAATTAAAAGCTTTTCTAATTAAATAATATCTTAGTTTTATTGAACATTTTTTTTTACAATTCAGAGCAGATTTTCAGTAACTGGGGGCCCAGCTTTACTAAAAACAAATTGATTTCAATTCTCCAAGAAGGTCTGTGTATAACTAATAAACATTCAGTCAGTTAAGTGCCATATGTGATACACGCTTGGGCAATCATGTCTCTTTCGAGACATGACTGACTGGGCAGAAGATTATCCCGCAGTAGGTTGCCATTGCTTTCTGCGGTAGACTGGGTGCCGACCAAAGCTATAGAACCCAATCTGTCCTGTTATTTAACCCATAACTGGAAGGATTAATACCTTTCCCAAGCGTATTTGCGCATAAGTGAATGCAATGAATTCAGCTGGAATTTGAACTTGGCTCCCTGATTTCTCGTTCCGAGCCGATATCCAATGCACCACAACGAACAATAAACATTAAAAAGTACAAGAATTGGTAAATTTTCGTTTTAGGTCCTGAAGGCTTTTATCCCTTCAAATTTTTCCAAAATAGCCTTATTTCCATGCAAATGTATATGCTGAACTCAAATCAACAATTAATTAATGAAGAAACCTACCTTTATTGATGTTAACGACCAGGAAAAAAAATCAAACTTCTCAAATCTTTTTGTCCCCATTATTGGCTTACTTTTGCTACTGAATGGTTTTAGGTGTAGGAAGAAAATTTTAGCCTATTTACTTCTTTTACTGTAAATTCTTTGCAGAAATTACTATGCGATTTTTTTTGGTACTCAGTTTCAGCAGAAAGTTGCATGTATTTGCATGTTCTTTTTTCCTTTTTTTTTTTGGTAATTAATTTGTTTTTGTTTTTTTTGGTACTTAATTTCAGAAGAAAGTTAACTTTTAAATATATGAAAATAAGTGATAAGTGTAGTTTTACTTAACCTTAAAGTTAATTTTCTTTTAAAAAAAATCTATATTTTCATATTTGAAAGTTAACTTTCGTCTGAAAAAATTAAGTAAAACAACAATTATCACTTATTTTCATATATTTGAAAGTTAATTTTCTTCTGAAATTAAGTACCAAAAAAACAAAACAAAAAAAAAACACACAAATACATGCAATATATTTGAAGGTTAATTAAAGTACACTTATCATCTATTTTCATATATTTGAAAGTTAAATTTCTTCTGAAATTAAGTACATGAAACTTTCTTCTGAAATTAAGTACCCCACTCCCAGAAAAAACACACACACAAATACTATCAACTTTCTAAAAACTACTGCATTTTTAAAAAATTGTCAATGTCATTTTTTCCATTTTTTAACTTTTAACTTTCTTTCCAATTGATGTAATTATTGTTATATTTTCAATGTTAAGTATAAAAAATGCCTTACTATACTACTTATTTTGTTCCGTTTGTTATTTATAAGTATTTTCATATATATGAAGGTTAAGTAAAACTACACTTATCACTTATTTTCATATATTTGAAAGTTAACTTTCTTCTGAAATTAAGTACCCCCCCACCCAAAAAAGAAAAAAACAACATGCAAATACACTCAATATATTTGAAGGTTAATTAAACTACAATTATCACTTATTTGCATATAATTGAAAGTTCTTAAAAAAAATTCCATATTTTCATATATTTGAAAGTTAACTTTCTTCTGAAATTAAGTACCCCACCACCCAAAAAAGAAAAAAACAACATGCAAATACACTCAATATATTTGAAGGTTAATTAAACTACAATTATCACTTATTTGCATATAATTGAAAGTTCTTAAAAAAAATTCCATATTTTCATATATTTGAAAGTTAACTTTTGTCGGAAAAAATTAAGTAAAACTACAATTATCACTTATTTTTATATATTTGAAAGTTAACTTTCTTCTCAAATAAAGTACATGCAACTTTCTTAAATTAATTAACAGAAAAAGACAGAAAAAATACATACACACAACTTTCTGCTGAAATTGAGTACCAAAAAAAATAAATCACGTAATTTCATCAAAGACTTTTCATTAAAGGAAGTAAAAAGGCCAAAAGTATCTTCCTACACCTAAAGTCATTCAACAGTGAATGTCTTATTATCACTGAGCTGGTAGTGGGTGACAAATAGAGTGAGAAGAAGTCCGATTTTTTTCTGGTCATTAAAATCAGAAAAGGTAGGTTTCTTCAATATCTAATTGTTGATTTGTGTTCAGCATATACATGTTCACAGAATTAAGGCTATTTTGGAAAAATTTGAAGGGATAAAGGCCTTTGGGACCTAAAACGAAAATTTACCCAAAAATTTATTTCTCAAAATTTCATAAAATTAAATATTTTATGGGTAATAAATATAAAAAAAAATGTTTTTTACTAAGATTTTGTAAAAAAAAAAAGGTCTGATGATATGAGATAATTAAACTCATTGAAATGAGCTCTAGTTTATAACTAATATGATGTGTTGAGTTTTCTTTTATAAACTATATATACATATATACCTATTCCTACATGTGAAAATAAGTGTATATGTTAATATATATACTTCTGTATAAAAGTAAATGTAAGCAGATATTTAGTATTCCTAGGTATTGTAGGTTCCTATATATAGAGGTTTGGGTGCGTATATGTTAATGTATATGAGGATAAATTTGCATGAGTATATGACACTTTGCATGTGTGAATAAATATATGTACAAATATGTAAGTGTATATGTGTACATGTATAAATGCATGTATATATACTTTGATTTTAAAGAAATTTAAATCTATAGACAAACATGTATTATTCAATATATTTGTTTATAAATATTGTTGTATATATATTTATTTTTGCTGTCAATGTTACACTTTGTAGGTCAGTCAGTCAGTTAAGTCAGTTAAGTGCCATACGTGATACACGCTTGGGCGATCATGTCTTGAAAGAGACATGACTGACTGGGCAGAAGATTATCCCACAGTAGTTTGCCATTGCTTTCTGCGGTAGACTGGTTGCCGACCAAGGCTATAGAACCCAATCTGTCCTGCTATTTAACCCATAACTGGAAGGAATAGATGGATTAATACCTTTCCCAAGGGTATTTGTGCTTAAGTGAATACAATGGATTCAACTGGAATTTGAACTTGGCTCCCTGGTTTCTTGTTCCGAGTCAATATAGATATACCTGTTTTTTTTTGTTTTTTTTTTATTCAGTAATGCTAATGTCTAAATAGCCTAAAGATTGGGAACTACAAAAGAAAATATGCCTCCCAACAGGAATCAGACCTGTATTTCTTATTTCAATCATAGGAGTTCATTTTCAAGTTAAGTGTGCCTTGTTATTAGATCATATGAAATCATCATAGCAAAACAAGTTTCAATTATATTATTCAAGAATTACATATCTCATTGGATCCTTCCAAAACCAATGTGACAATTTTATTTTCTTAGCTAAAATGTAAACAAAATAATTTTTTAAGCAATTAACAGATAATTAGCACATACACCCTGATTGAGCACTCTGGAAGAGTGGGAGACTTTGAAAACAGTAGCTACTCTGGCATATACACATCACTCATTCAATAATGAATTAGAACACTCTAGCTATTGAGCATGTGTAATGATATACTCGCTAAAAGGTCTGCTTTCTTCTAATGGATGTTCGTGGCCCAGAGGTAGAATCGCCAACTGACACCGATTCGGTCGGGTTTCAATCCTGGGTTAGGAAGCGATCAGAGTCTAACCATACTGATGCGCTGTGATACAGCAAAACAGATCTGTCTGCGGATGACTATAGTATATATATATATAATATAGTTATATAGTTATGTATCAATTGTACATTGCGACATGGAAATTTCTATGTTTTGAGATAGGTTCTCATCATCCGGCAATGTGGATGTAGTTGTGCAGATGATTTACATTTAAATGACAAAATCTTTTAGTTTGCTGTGAATGTATGTGGGTGTTTTTTGTGGCTAATCAAAATGGAGATTCACTTTAGGATTTGACCCCAAAGAATACATACTAACCAACTTTTTATTTTTTTTTTTTTGAGAGAGAGAGAGAGAGAGAGAGAGAGAGAGAGAGAGAGAGAGGTACAATAGGTAAATTGTTGACAATTTATATTTTTAATTTTGCATGTTTTTGTTTTTTCTGTGACAAAAAAGAGCATCATGAAACAATTCATTCTGCCAGACATTTGCTGTACTTCTTGGCATTCATGCCAGAAGCTTTTATATGAACATTTCAGTGTTTGGTTGTCAATCTTAGGACAGTGCAGAGGATTTGGAAAGAGTTGATTGAATCTAATGGTGATTACTAAGGCATGGCAGCTCAGAAAACCCACACTGTTCATTCAGATAAGAAAAGAACTCCTGAATTAGTTAGTGAGGGCTCCAGACTCAATATGAAGGCCTGCATCAAGTGCATTGAGAAAGTAGTGCTGCTCTTGGTCAAGAGGGTGGCTGCTGGAAGATCCTATGATAATTTTATTGAATAAATGTACTTAGTATTTCAAGATATTTTTATGTAATTTTGGTGAATATATCTGTTAAAATGAGTTATCAGTGTTATTTTTATTTTTGCATAATTTAGAAATTTATCCATTCCCACTCTGAGTTTTTTTTATCTAACCAGATTCATTTATAGTTACTTTTTTCTTTTTTCCATCACTTTTGTAAGTAGGTATTCCACACTATGATATTAGGAGATCTGCCAGGAATAGTGAAATGTTGTAAGAGCTATGGTGAAAATTTACTGTGGATGACCTTGCGATTAAGACACTCCTTTAGATATCTATGTTGTAGTGAGTTATTTTCTCCTTTGATCAGAATAGCATTTTTTATGTCAAAATTTTGGTCAGTCTCATTTTGGTGGGTAGCCAATGCATTTGGCATATTATTTTATAAGATGTCTCTTTAGTATTAACATAATATTTTGTTTAGATTTCTAGAGGTTTCTCTTATGTATTTTTTGTGACAATTATTGCAAGCAATGGAGTAAACTCCTTCATGTTTTATCTTATTGTTTTGTTTTGTATTGACAAAGTTTTTTCTTGTCCTGGCTGTAGTAATAACAAATATTATGTTGAGTTTAGATTCTTTTCAATTGTAGATGTGACAGAGTTAGCGGGCAGGAGGATATATTTGTTTCATTCATTGGGCTTCTCAGAATGGGCTGTTTTTTCTTTTGAAATATTTTATGGGCCTTTTGTTTCACATTGAATACAAAATAATTAGGGTACTGGAGAAGTTTGAAAATATATTGAGTTTTAAACTGTCTTTAGCATGGTGAAGCTTGATATCTAGGAAGGATAAGGAATTGCATTTTTCTATTTCATATGCAAATTTAATTGTGTGTTTGACTTTGTTTAGTTGATCTACTAGGTCAGGTAAATCATTATCATGAAGATATATCAGTAGAGCATTATCAATATAATAGAAGGCCCCGAAACGGTGCACATTCTCTTTGATGACCCCAATTTAAATATAAATTCAAAAGAAACACATTAAAAAAAGTTCAATGAAGTCATATACCGTAGAGAAGCTCAGTGGAAATGTTATTGGCATGAGGAGCATTACATATTCAGCTTGCTTCTGGTGAGTTTCAATTACTTTCCTGTAATTTTCTTTGAAGTATGTTGATTGTGTGGGTAAAATATTTTAGAAAAGACATGATTTGTTAAAATTCTAAGAAGATACATACCATCACTCCACTGAGAGGTGATCCCATTTGTAAGCCAAATAAATATATATATATATATATATATATATATATATATATATATATATTTGTATGTATATGTATATATAATATATAATATATATATTTTTATGTATATATATCTATATATATATATATAATCATATAATCATGAATTAAAAGTATATTGCTACACAGAAATTTGTATGTTTTGAGATAGAATCTTGTCATCAGGCAATATTGGATGTTGGTTGTGAAAATAATTTACATTTAAATACAAAAAAACAATCAGTTTGCTATTTATGTATGTGGAAAGATATAAAATTTATGTGTGTGTTCCTTTTAACTAATCAGAATGAAGATTTACTTTGAAATTTGTCTAGTAGTTTCTATTTTTAGGGAATGTATACTTTTTTCTTTTTTTCATCCATAAGGTCAAAGTGTCAACCTACTTTTAACCTAATTTTCTTTTTCTTTTTTTTTCTTTTATTGCTTCTCACTATATCTTATTACCTTCGATGCATCCATTTTTGTACCAAAAATGTTCTTTCTGCTTTCTTCATATCTTGACCTCTTCTCATAGAAAACAGGAAAGAGATGAAGAAAGAAAGAAAACTTTTTGTATTTTTATTCAAACTTAAAGGGGCTTTTGAGTAAATTTACTCTTCTTATCAGTATGTATTTGATTCTAATTTTTTCAAAACATTTAATCTATAAATAACATTTTTATTTTTTCTAATTTACTTCCTACTATCATTATCTATCTATCTATCTATCTATCTATCTATCTATCTATCTATAAATTGATATTTCCTTTGAATCAAAATTCATAAATAATTACATTGAACACACTACCACTCAGTTGACAAGAAGACTCACATTGCACCTCTAAGATCATATTTCAATTTGATCTCATTTAAACACAGATGGAGATCTATCAAACTCTATCCATAACATACTTGTTAACAATAAAAATGCAAAATAAAGGCTAAGAATAATAGCAGCATTTAAAAAAAAAGAGAAAAATCTAATACTTAATAATATCATCTGTGGATGTGGCAACAACATGTTTACCATGTTCAAAATATAATACACACATGACTCTACACACATGCATAAACACTATGCATATTCAGTTATATGTAAAATAAAATTCATCCTTGATAATGGCTAAAAGTATAGGCAAAAGTGCTCAGAAAAAATAAAACATTTTAAAAATTTTTATGTACCTTACGTTCTGAAAAAAATATATAAAATATTATATAAAAACATGACCATAAGACCTTGTCTGACATTTTTAATGAAACCTGCATAAAAGAGATATTATTGGCCAAATACACAATATCTATGTATGTATGCATGTATGTATCTATAAAAACATTGCAATAATATATTGGTATACCTTTATTGAGCACTTTTAAAATAGTAAATGCTATGAACTGTGTATTTTTACTCCATTTGTTCTTACTCTTACTCAGATATATATATATATATA
Source organism: Ascarosepion bandense (assembly GCA_037127315.1). Lineage (NCBI taxonomy): Eukaryota > Metazoa > Mollusca > Cephalopoda > Sepiida > Sepiidae > Ascarosepion > Ascarosepion bandense. The sequence goes on from JBBBDQ010002327.1 coordinate 903,960, forward strand.
TATATATATATATATATATATATATATATATATATATATATATATATATATATATATTGTCATCCGTAGACAGATCTGTTTTGCTGTATCACAGCTCATCAGACTCCGATTGCTTTTTAACCCAGGATTGAAACTCAATCAAATTGGCGTCAGTCGGCGATTCTAACTCTGGGCTATGGGCGTTCACTAAAAGAAGGCAAACTTTTTATATATATATATATATATAATCATATAATCATGAATTAAAAGTATATTGCTACACAGAAATTTGTATGTTTTGAGATAGAATCTTGTCATCAGGCAATATTGGATGTTGGTTGTGAAAATAATTTACATTTAAATACAAAAAAACAATCAGTTTGCTATTTATGTATGTGGAAAGATATAAAATTTATGTGTGTGTTCCTTTTAACTAATCAGAATGAAGATTTACTTTGAAATTTGTCTAGTAGTTTCTATTTTTAGGGAATGTATACTTTTTTCTTTTTTTCATCCATAAGGTCAAAGTGTCAACCTACTTTTAACCTAATTTTCTTTTTCTTTTTTTTTCTTTTATTGCTTCTCACTATATCTTATTACCTTCGATGCATCCATTTTTGTACCAAAAATGTTCTTTCTGCTTTCTTCATATCTTGACCTCTTCTCATAGAAAACAGGAAAGAGATGAAGAAAGAAAGAAAACTTTTTGTATTTTTATTCAAACTTAAAGGGGCTTTTGAGTAAATTTACTCTTCTTATCAGTATGTATTTGATTCTAATTTTTTCAAAACATTTAATCTATAAATAACATTTTTGTTTTTACTAATTTACTTCCTACTATCATTATCTATCTATCTATCTATCTATCTATCTATCTATCTATAAATTGATATTTCCTTTGAATCAAAATTCATAAATAATTACATTGAACACACTACCACTCAGTTGACAAGAAGACTCACATTGCACCTCTAAGATCATATTTCAATTTGATCTCATTTAAACACAGATGGAGATCTATCAAACTCTATCCATAACATACTTGTTAACAATAAAAATGCAAAATAAAGGCTAAGAATAATAGCAGCATTTAAAAAAAAAGAGAAAAATCTAATACTTAATAATATCATCTGTGGATGTGGCAACAACATGTTTACCATGTTCAAAATATAATACACACATGACTCTACACACATGCATAAACACTATGCATATTCAGTTATATGTAAAATAAAATTCATCCTTGATAATGGCTAAAAGTATAGGCAAAAGTGCTCAGAAAAAATAAAACATTTTAAAAATTTTTATGTACCTTACGTTCTGAAAAAAATATATAAAATATTATATAAAAACATGACCATAAGACCTTGTCTGACATTTTTAATGAAACCTGCATAAAAGAGATATTATTGGCCAAATACACAATATCTATGTATGTATGCATGTATGTATCTATAAAAACATTGCAATAATATATTGGTATACCTTTATTGAGCACTTTTAAAATAGTAAATGCTATGAACTGTGTATTTTTACTCCATTTGTTCTTACTCTTACTCAGATATATATATATATATATATATATATATATATATATATATATATATATATGCATTTATATATATATATATATATATATATATATATATATATTGTCATCCGTAGACAGATCTGTTTTGCTGTATCACAGCTCATCAGACTCCGATTGCTTTTTAACCCAGGATTGAAACTCAATCAAATTGGCGTCAGTCGGCGATTCTAACTCTGGGCTATGGGCGTTCACTAAAAGAAGGCAAACTTTTTAGCGCATATATTATCATTATACGCGCCCAATAGCCAGAGTGCTCTAATTCATTTTACTGAATGAGCGATGCGTACATGCCAGAGTAGCTACTGTTTTTCAAAGTCTACCATTCTTCCAGAGTGCTCAATCAGGGCGTGAGAGTGTAAATATTGTAAATATATATATATATTACTTCAAGACATGTAAAATTTTTAAATATCTTCAATGTTTTTTAATGTATATTTTTCATACACAATATGAATATTTAATTCAGAAACAAAATTTGAATTATTAGATAATAGTATACCTTGGATTTTTTTGAAAAAGTAAAGAAAATTTTCTTCATTAAAAAAAATTAATGTTTTACAAAAGGCAGTATTGTTTACACAAACAATAACCATATAAATAGAATGTTAATTTACTTTTTGGATGAATGAAATGATTCATTCCAGTTTTTATTTGGATAAAACCTGACACCTACACCGTGGAGTTACACTACAGTAAAGATGAGAATGATTTTTGCACTTAGAGTCCAACAGTTAATTCAAATACTATACTAACTTGCTATAGCTGTATGTCATGTAATTTATGAACAATAAAAATTTATCAGATCAAAAATAAAATTTCTTGATAAGAAAGGAAAGCGCAAGAAATGTTATTTTTATGTGGGAAAGACATTTTACAATTTCTGTAAAGCAGAAGTGTGTTCCAACAACTCCAGAAATGGTAGGAATAAATTTTTGGTAAAGATGTGGTGCTTGGTTTTACATTTACGTAATTAAAAAAATGAATAAATAATAATGAAGAAGTGTGTAGAAAAATGTTTGGCCAGTGAAGAAACTGCAAAGCAGATAAAATTAATGGGAAGGGCATTCTGAAAAGGATAACACATTTTTATTGGTCCAAAGTGGGGCATGGGGTAAATAAAAATGTTCAACATGACATTAAATACAGACACTGTTCATAAATGGGTGGGGAGTTATGTTTTAATTTTTTTTTTTTTCATTTTTAATAGTTGGTGCTCTTTGTCAAATTTTCTATGAAAAAGAGTATAAATAACACTATAAAATAATTTATTTAATTTTAATTGTATCAAAATGAAAACTATCAAAAATGAGCAAAAATCACTTTCGTAAAAATTGTTGGATCAACAAAAAAAATCATGATATTAGCTTTAAAAAAAATGAAACTTCCTGACTAATCAGCATAAAACAAGAGAAGTTTTTCATCTAATAAGAATAAGGAAACTAAATTCCTGAAATACTCAATTCTGGCTGCTAAACCATAAATAATGATGCCTCAAATTCATTTTGATAATATTTAAATATCATTATTAATCGAAATTACTCACAAAAAATACATACTTTTTTTTTTCACTTAAAATAAACTTATTTTTGAATATTTTGTTCCTTGATAAATTTTAAAAGATGAATCTATTTATCAACATCATAAAAGATGAATCTATTTATCAACATCTGGAATCTATTTATTTTTGTTATTTCAAATGTCAAACATTTTCTAAACAAATGTATAAGTATGATAAACTTTGATGTACTATGGGTTATAAAAACTTGCATAAAAAAAACTAATTTCAGCATATACTCTCTATTCTTTAATACATCAACTTGTTTATATATATTTAATTTTCAACTTGCTTATATACATTTAATTTTCTTTCTACTAATATTAAAAACCTACTAATTTTATTTACTCTAATTTTCAAGATGCTTTTTGGTAGTCATTTATTACTTGATGCTTTCAGCCCTCTTTACTAGTTGCTGCTATGTGGAGAAAGGGTTACAAGAACAATGTCAAAAACATTTATTTATATACATTCTACTAACTACAATATTACAGATTCATTTTACTCCTGACAGAAGCAAATTGTTCTCTGTACTTTTTTACTATTACTAATTATGAACTTTATATGTTAAGTTGTGATTGATTCTAAGTAACTTCTTAGCATCAGCTGTTTTACTAATTAGAACTGAATCATATTATTAACTATGTATATAAAGAAGTTACTTTTTTTTCTGTATAAATTTTCTACTTGAATTTTTTAAAATCTCTCATGCCTAGAAATTCTCAGTATTCATATGAAAAATTTCCCAAAAGCATAAAAATGAAATCAAAACATATTTAGAATAAATAGACTTCATGTTAGTTTCTTTGTTTACTAAAAATTAAAATTAAAATAGAATTAAGCTTTAAACACAAACAAATTAGAATAGGATGAAAAATATTCATGAGGAGCATTATTTTTTAAATTAATTTATTTTTATGGGGTAATGTGAATTTGAAAATGGATAAGTCTTATATTAAAATGTTAAATAATATAAATTTAATTTAATTATTATTACCTATGAATTAAACACTGTTTTTGCATTAAAAACACAGGTTTCGAAATAAAATAAAAAACAGTAAAGCTTATTACATACATGGCATAACACAAGTCCTGACCTCATAAGCCAATCCCAACTAGAAAATGTGAATTCATAACCTGTTCCTTTAATCTATTGGTGGTGAAATCACACACACACACATGCACACAACTATTCAAAATTTCAGAGATTTGAACAAATTGATAAACCTCCTTATGTCTTATATATAAAAGTTTTAAATCTTGTACATGCTAAAAACAAAAATTACTGAAAATTAATTATATAGAAAATTGATTGTCTGTCCATGTGTCTGTAAATATTATGTAAAACTGTGATATCAAATGAATTTAATTCTATTATTTAGCAACATATATTTTATATATTAACCAGCTTAGTAATTCTGGTATAACTTGTTTGCATATTTAACTTTAAAAATCAAAGTTTTAAAAGTAATTTATTTTGTCATTCTTTTTCAGTTTAGTCCTTTTTAATCTTTATAAATAATTGTTTTTTCAGATGATTTTTATAATTAAATTGTTTAGTTATTGAAATATAGCCATTTCTGTCCTGACAGTGTTAATGACCTAAGCATGTAAATCACAGCTTGGGAGTAAAGGGAAGTAAGCAATTTGAATACTTCTTAATAGTATATTTTGAAATTCTAAGAAATATTATAAATTATAATATTACATAACATGCTATAAATGACATAAACAACTAGCCCAAAATTTAAACCTGTCCAACTACTCTAATTATAAAAAATTCACTAATAGTATTTTACTGCATATGCAAATCTCTCAAACAAAGAAATGATTGTAGAGCAAAGTAGAACAAAGAAAAAGAACTTGGTCGGCAGAACACTAGATATCACTGCTAGTATATATATCTATCCATATATTTGTGTGTGTGTGTGTGTGTGTGTGTGTGTGTGTGTGTGCATTAAAAAGTTAAAAGATTAGACAGCAGTATTGTTTTTAATCAATTGATCTCAAGCAAAGTATTAAAACCATTAAGATGCAAGGGATAACTGAAATAAAAGAAACTGAAAAATGTTACTGTTTTTTAAAGATTTTTCCCTCCACAGTTGTATAAATGAACTCAACCAGATTGTTTATACTTGACATAATAGATATAAACATAGTGATTGTTTGAGCCAGAAAGATAGAGCCACTTCTCTAGGGTTTTCTTTGGCAACAGTAGTGAGAGTATATCAGAAATATGTGAATTCCAGGCAGACATCAGTAGAATGGGTAAACTGCAGGCACCCATATATATATATATATATATATATATATATATATTTTTTTTAATCGTATCACCCTGAGCAAGGCGGTAATGCCACTGATGTGCAGGGGGCTACGTAATTGTGAAAAGATTGGAAAAGAGAAAGCCAGAAACCACATCCTAAACAGGGAACAGGGGATGAGCCTCTTATCCTGTTCAATAGACGTGGGTGGAGTGTGAACCAGGTGATAGATAGATCTATCTACTCCAATTATGATGAAAGAATGTGATTGCTGGCCACTGTGAATGATATAACAATACAATTAAATTAAATATTATATCAAATCACGTCTTAATGCAATACTGATGCTGATCACCTCATCAATCAACATACTCTACAGTGTACACTCCATTCAATGGTGTTTTGTAGTCAAATCAAAAATGGTGCCATTATTGAAACTAGAGAATCAGTTATTGCACCTCACCTAGGCTAGAGAAAATTGTCACAAAACCATAAAAGATTTGTACTGGCTCACCATTCAGAAGAATCACATCACCAGCTCTTTTGGACAGACGGTCAAGTTTAGCAGGATGTTATACAAGCTTATAATAGTATATGGTATAATTTACAGGGTTTTGAAAAGATTGCTTTGTACAAGTGCAAGTGGAATTTATCTTAACAAGTACGACCCACCCATGGATCTTATTACAGACTTATATAAAATCATTTTATGTTCACTATATTTTCCAATAGAGATGGTTGTTCTAGGAAGATCACACAACTTCCATCATGTATAAGTAACACAAAACTAGCTCCAGACACATTTGGCTAACCGTCAGGTACTTCATTTGTATCTGTGTTTGCCAGATTTAATCACCATTGAGCATGGTTAGATATGTTATGAACACAACTAAATTTACACAATAATGCACAATAAACATAACCCAGTCCCAGAATGTCAATGAATACAAGATAATTGGTGTATTAAAACACTTATTATAATATTTATCAATGTAGAGATAAATACAAAAATTTACATCTATCTATTATAGTCATCCTTTAATTAGGAAAATAAATAATATTATTCTATGCTGTAAATAACAGCCAATAGAAAACTAATATAGAAGCTATGCAAAGTTTAGTGTAATTTTATTGTCTTATAACACTGACACCATCAGGATGCAAGACAAATCGAGTGATGAAAAATAAGCTGTGCATATCATAACCACAACCAGTATTTGGCCATAGTCAATTAAAAATAAAAAGAATTAAAAAATAATAGAGATAAAAGTTAAAATAATGAGTAGCTACAAAGATGTTTTTCACAGTTGCTTTCATCCTTTCTAGATGTAGATAATGTTATGAGGATGATGGCAATAAACATGGAAATATTAACAAAATCAAGGAGACTTGATTGTTAATCAAATATTGATTAGCTACAAGGATGTTTTTCACAGTTGCTTTCATCCTTTCTAGATGTAGATAATGTTAGGAGGATGATGACAATAAACATGGAAATATTAACTAAATCAAGGAGACTTGATTGTTAATCAAATATTGATTAGCTACAAGGATGCTTTTAGTATAATGTTATCCATTCTCCTGTAATATTTTTCACTGTATATTAGAAATTCATTGTTTTTCTGTTTTGTTGAAAAAATCATTACCTTAAAATTTTTATCATACTCTCTTTTGTGTGTGGTGTTATTCTCTTCAAATTTTCACAAAAAATAATATATATTATGTCAAGATTTGGGAAAGTCTATTACACCTGTTGCATGCTCTAAAAGTCACACATAAACATTATCTCAACCCAAATTCCATCTGCTTTCCTCTCCGTCATCCTGAAACAGTTTAGTTGCAATTATATTATAACTATCTCTACTTCTAAATTATAATATATAGATTATTTAACAAATAGTTAAAATAAGTATAAAAAAGTATGCTAACTGTGGGATTGTTATAATGGATAATAATTGTTTCTTTGCATCAAAATAACATATTTATTTTTTTACTAACAATTTAGCATAATGGCTGTTTGCTTATTGCATTTCTGACATCAAAAATTCATGTGGGAACAAAATATCAACTTAACCCATCCAGTAGTTTTGTTGCCGACATACTGCTTGAACACACAGACACATAAAGTTTTATTTAAAAGATTTAAGAGTCTAATATATGCTTTTATTTTGTTTATTATTTACTGATAGATATATTATGTAAGTGTCTAAAATAAAAAAAACAAAACAGCTTTTGTTGAAGTTCTATGAGGGTGACAATAAAAAACTATGAGTATGACAATGTAAAATCAATCATTATTTTACAAGAGTAGAAAATACTGGCAGTTGAAAAGGTGCATAAAGGGAGACAATAAAACAAATAGTATTGTGGTATGGATGAATACAAAATGTATTTAAGGCAAAATGAACATAATTATAACATCAAAGAGGACAGTGAAAGATTGAATATGAATAGGTGGGAAATATTTGAAAACCAAACTAAGACATGCATAGATGAATACTGATTCCCATGATGAAATAAATGGAAGATTTAATTGAAGCTGGAAAAGAAAGATTGCCTATTACTATAAAACATATGAAGTGTACTAACTGACACTTTTATGCAACACTTCAACACTTGCTTTCTTTCTCTTTCTCTATCTATGCATGTATATCAGTTGTTCATTTGTATCTATTTATTTCAGCCTACTTATATATATATATCTCAGTCTGTATGTTTGCTTGTCTAAAACGCCAATGCATAGCAATCAATTTCATGAAATCTCCTTTTTACTCTTGCTTCCTTTCTCTTTCTTTATCTATGCATCTATATCAGCTGTTCATATGTATCTATTTATTTCAGCCTACTTATATATATATATCTCAGTCTGTATGTTTGCTTGTCTGAAAGTTTCACATGTTACTAGAAAAAAATGCCAATTTAATAAAGCAAAATAAAATTTGAGTAATATTTTAGAATGTTCTTTTTATTAGATGCATATCATGCTATATACATTCAAAATCTATGAATTGCATATAATGAATTAAGAATTGTAAATATTTTCATTAGAAATACTACATACTTATGAGAAGTGTGTAGTTATCAAAATACTCTCTATTCCTCCAATCTGATACAATGATATATTCCTTTGCAGACTCTATTTTATCTATACCTATATAATAATAATTAGTATACTACTCACTTAATATATTAACCTTCTGATTCATCTATTAATATAATATTGTTAATATACTCATGAAGTAAAGTTGAACTTGCATTTAAGCTAAATAATAAAAAATATATATTCACGAGAAATAAGTAAAAAGAAATTGCTTAGATGATCTCAGGTTTTGTGTGATTTAGAACAGTGGTGGGTAGAGGTGACTGCCATGGTGCAGTGACCAAGTTAAAGTGGTTGAAACATTGATGACTTGGGAAAGAGATAATGTTTTGAATACCAACCTGAGAAAAGCTGCTGGAATGTCTGTGCAGAAAAACCAGGTGTGTCAGTTCAGAAATGATGGTTCCCAGGCTTCCTGGGAATTTATGTGATTACTATTACCCACCTTCCTGACTATATCCCTTATCCCAGCAAAGAACATCAAACTTTCTCATCATGCTGGCAGACTTAATTTATTGTTTTCAATCACTTGTTAATTCAATTCTATTTTGGTTTTTAGTTTTATTTTATTTTTGTATTTTTCTTAAATGACATTCTTTATAAAAATTTTAAGTTTAACTTCTAAATATGTACTTTGTTAATGTTTTTAACTTGTTCCAAATATAATTGAAAATATCGATATAAATTCTTATATAAAATGGCAAAGGACACTAAAGATGACTAAACAGTTCATCTTTATTTCTAATACTTTCTCTCTATCTCAGTCTATTCATAACTCTTCTATGTATCTGTTTTTTAAACAAACTTGTTGAAATGTATCTATATCTGTCAAAACAAGTCTGTTCATTTTTATCTAAACAGAGGCCTTCAATTGCTCTATTTCTGCAATTTATTTCAAAGTTTAAAAAACAGTTTCAAAATGTTTAAAAATTCCTACAGTATCTTATATCTTATATATCTTCTCTTAGGTATCTTGTGATATACTACATAAGTATTTTATTTAGTACATTATATAGGTACCTTACTTGGTGATCAAAGAGTCAGATTTTTTAAGTAAAAATTAAAATTTCTTTTTTTTTTCATTAACTTTATTGAACAAATTTTTTCCACTATTTTCTCTCTTTCAGCTAATTTCATATTTTCTTTTTCAGCAAATAAGTCCTCTTAGTACCTTTAATAGTCTTCCAAGAAATTGAATTCTTTTTAGTAACATTAAATATTTGGTAAATATGACTGATGAAAGAAAGCTTTCCAACCAAGATATAATAATTCTTTTTGTTTATCAAAGAAACAGATAGTCTAGAAATATTTTGATGGAATGGTTTGCTCTATTAATTCCAGATGCTTTTTGTCAATTGCCAACTCTTGTTGGTTTAAATTGTAGCAGAACTTGTTTGACTCAATCATTTGGTTCTTTGAGAGGAGTTCATAGTAGCAAGATCTCTTCCAATATGTGAAAGAGATAGATAGATCAAGCTTTAGATATTGTCTAATAGAATCATTTTTTTTTTTTTTACTCAGATTCCTTGACAAATATAAGCAATTTAGAGTAAATTATTTTTCAACACTTGATTTGGATATTTTCAATACATTGGCCATCATCTTTTATATTGTAGAGTAATCATTATTCTCAAAAAATGTTAATCAACTTCAAATTATCTCCTAACTCTGGAGCATTGTTCAAAAGGAAATCTCTAGCACAAAATATTACAATCCATTTTGGATCCAGTCAATTGTTTTAGGTTTTGATATATTTTTGGATCATGTCTTTTCATGACATAGATAATCATAGCTAGGATAGTGGTTTACCTTCTCTATGGTTTTGATTTCAAAGATTTCTATCTCTTAAACTGGCTATCATTCAAGTCTAGGGAGCCCTGAGGAATACCTGCATTTTTATCATAGGATCTGGAAGCATATCATAGCCCTGTGGCTTGCACAGAAGGCCAGCATGCCAGACTCTGTCAAATGCTTTTGAGATATCCAGCTTTGTTGTTCTTATCAAGAGCCTGGTATATGTATTCAGTGATGATCATTAGTATATAAGCAGTAGACCTGGCAAAGCAAAAGCCATACTGTTTGTCAAAGAATAAGCTGTAGGCTGTGAGATGTTGAACCACTTTATCATTGATAATATTCTTGAAAACTTTGCCAAAATTTGGCAGGAGGCTGATGAGGCTATAATTAGAGGGGTCTGAAGTTTCTCCAGTTCTTAAAGATAGGAACCACACAAAAGAACTTCCAGTAAGCAGGAAAGCAAGAAGCAAAGAGGCAGTAATTGTAAATATTGGAGAGGACAGGAGAGAGTTCAGGGGCATATTTCTTCAGGATGTTGACTAAGATTCCATTAGCTTGTCTTATGGGGTTCAAGCTTTAAAATTTAATATAATTTTAAAGCTTAAATCTCATAAGACAAGGTGATTGAGTCCAGTGAGGGGTTATGAATATGTCACTCAGCTGAGCCTCAATTCTACATTGGGCAGTTAGATGCAGATACTTCCAATGAGTCAAATGTGGAGTTGGAAGAGAATTTGCAAGCAAAGTACTCGGCCTTGATTGATGTGGCTGTGAAAACCTCAAATTTATTGGTTAAAAGAGGGATGGAGGGTTTGCTATTATTTAACACACTTTTGCAGTATCGTCAGTAGTCTTTGGAGCCAAACTTATGGGCTGCTATATGCTGCTTCATTCTATCAGCATACAACAGCTTAGCATCATTTAGGATCCTCTTGCACTCATTACGAGCAGAGGCAAAAAAGTGTCTGTTATAGTCAGACATTTGGCTCTTATAAAGTAGGAAGAAATGATTCCTGTAAGCAATGGCAGCTGAGCAAGCAGGAGAGAACCAGTGGGATGAATGAGATTTAAGTTAGAACTTCCTGGTTGGGATAAAATCATTGATGCCAGCTTTCTCCCAGGAGGAGATCTCAGAAACACAGTCTTCAAGGGGGAGACTAAACACTTTTTTCCAATGAAATCACACAGAAAATCACAGAATGACTCCCAGTCTGCTCTTTGGTAGTAGTGAGAAATTCTGCTGGTAAAGGGTTCTTGCGGTGGAAGGAGAATAGCGACAGATATTGATGAAAGCCATAGCATGATCAGAGTTGCCAAGAGAGCAAAATTGCATGGCATGGCATAAGTCAGGGATAGAAGTGAAGCAAAGATCTAGCAAAGAAGTTTGTTTTTCAGGGATTCTGTGGAAGCACATGGAGAAATCCATCACTAGTGTGAGAGACTGTGTGATTGTAAAGATCAGGGTACAGATGCCAGCAAGATCAGTGACAGAGTTTTCCAGCCACTTGGCATAGTGGGCATTAAAGTCACTGAACACAAATATATTACCAAAAAGGGATGAGAGGAAATGGCTTTATCCATACTGTCTAGTAAGGAACAGTCAGGAGAGGAAGGGGAGCAGTAGAGAAAGAAAAGATAGATAACTGTTTAGTAAATTGAGATAGAGAGACATGTATGAATGATCAAGAGATTCAAGAGTCAAGTTTGAGTCATTCATGAGCCTATTGTACTGCAGTCTTAGGGCTGTGTTAGGTTTCTTTAATCTTCTTAGTTTGCCTACAACTGGTAGATGGTTGCTTCTGCACTCAGCACTTGAGTAGACTTTACAGTGAAGAATTGTGTTGCTGAATCTCTTGTTGATAGTAATACAGTCAATTTGGTTTTTAATTTCTTCTCCTGGACTTCTCCATGTATATAGTCATCTTGGGTGCTCTTGGAACTAGGTGGTGGTTATTATTTGGTCATTCACTGTACACCATTGAACCCCATTTTTCACCACAGCCATTGCAATGTCTTAGTCCAAACTTGCCCACCATTTCACCTTTTTTCTCTTGGCCAACTTTGGCCTTCAGAATTCCCATGATAATTCTGATTTCTTGTGATTTGCAATGTGCCTTGGCATAATCTAGCATGGAGTAGAAAGATTCAAATTCTTCTGTACTTTGTGTTATCAATACATATACCATTATTACCAATATATTGAGAGGCCTCCCTTTCATTTTAACTACCAGAATTCTTTCAGATATCTATCATAACACATTTCCTTTTGTCTTTATCCAGTATAGCACCAACTCTTTTTTTGTTATTTTTACCACCTGCATATATAATTCTGTGATTGTCACTGATGAAGCCTTCATTGTTTGGCAACCTCATTTCATATATACATAAAATGTTTATGTTTAATCTAGTCATCACCTGCTTCATTTTTTCCAGCTGTCTACAGTTGTTCATGGTTCTAACATTTCACATCCCAAGAGTAATTTTTTGTTTGTTGCAAACAGTTGCAGGATAACAGTCTGGTGACATCTGTCACTGATGTCTTTCTATTCCAGGTAAGGGATAAATTCTGAGGAAAGTTGTCCCCTTTACACTGTTTATGCTACCAGTTACTGGATGACAGTCCAGTGATACCCGCTGTGCATATTGCTCTTTACCAGGTGAGAAGTCAGTGTCTTTATCCTTAACCCTCTTTACATTGTTAGGATTTGTAATTTTATTGTGTGTGTCCATTAATGTTCTTAGGAGCAATAGTGGAGTGATTTCCCATTGCCTTCTCTACAACACCTCTAGTTAGCTGGCCATTGACTCCTCAGAGTTCTTCTGTCCTTTGTAGGTTTAATTTTGTTTTACCGAGTTGCTAACACCACCGGACCCTTAAAAAAATGCATACCTGTGTTTTGCAAGGGTTAGGAGCTGGAGTAGGTTTGTTTCTTAAGCGACTTTGTAAGTGAAATAGGTAAGGTAGTGTGAATAAAAGAACAAATATTTAGTAGATACTGAGTATAAGTCTGAATAATCATTCTCATAAAGGGAGATTTTCTTAAGCTTTCCCAAAAATAAAGTAAAATATAGTAAAATAAATAATAGTAAAAAATATAGTAAAATAAAGTAAAAATAAAGTAAAATATGGAGACAGATTTCAATGAATGAATAAATAAATACTGAAACCAATTTGAAATTTGCAGAAATCTACTGAGTAAGTGAAAATTACAACTGTTTCCCCTTTTCAGTGAGTATTCTCTAAAGTTAAAGAAACCGAACGTGCAAATAAGGGCTGTGGAGTGGTTTTCCATTGCCTTCTCTACAGCGTTTTATCGAGACACCACCTATAGTTAGTTGGCTGTTGAGTCCTGAAGAGTTCATCCACACTTTGTAGGCTTAATTTTTTGTTCTAATGGGTTGCTAATATGCCATGAGATGGCCAAGGAAAAAAAGAACACTAAAACACACAAAAGATTTATGCTTAGATTTGTTACCATAACTCACACTTTTAGAAGAAATATATTTCAAATGTCTATTTTCAAGAGAATTATTAAAAAACACACATTTTCTTTTATTTGATATAATTTTGTGACAGCTTTTTATTGAAATTAATTATTCTTTGATAACATGTGCAACTGCAAAATGTTGAATGCAAAATGTTCTTAACTTTTAAAGATTTGTGCCACATAAAATCAAATTTTTTAATATTGGAACAAAAGTTTTAGGAATTTTTTCACAAGTAACAGTAAAACATAAGATTTTATTTATTATATATATCAGTCAGTTAAGTGTCATATGCAATATAACCTTGGGAGATCATGTCTCTTTCAATGCATACCTGACTAGACAGAAGGTTTTTCAGCAGTAGGTGGCCATTTCTTTCAGCAGTAGACTGGTTGCCAACTAGGGCTACAGTACCTAATCTTTCCTGCTATTCAACCTATAGCTAGAGGGAGAAGAGATGGATTCATACCTTTCCCAAGTGTATTTGTATGTAAATGAAAGTAACAAATGATATATATACATATTCTGAAAGACAATATTTCAATGAGGGCCTTTTTATACAGTTCACATGTGAACTTTGAATTTTATGCTAAAAGTAAAAATGGAGGAAAATAAGATGACTTTTCATTATCTCATTTTTTTTATTTCCAAAAAAGAAAAGACACTATACAAAGAGATCCAGTCTGAATCCAAAGAAGACAATGCTATGTATTTGGTGGGATGAGTTCCTTTTGCAAAATCAGAGACTGAATTCCAACAAATATTGTTCACAACTAGATCAAGTAAAGGCAGAAATGGATGAAATGTGTCTGTAATTGGCCAATTTGAAGGGTTTGGTCTTTCATCTGGATGACCCAAGCTCATTGGTCTCTGTAGAACTGGTAGAAATTGATACTGTTGGGCTGGGATGTTCTGCTAAATGGGTTTAGTAGGATATACTCACCTGATCTTGCACTTTTAGATTATCACTTATTTCAATTCCTACACAATTCTCTTAATGGGATAATCTTAATTCTTTGGAAGCCTATAAAAACCACTTAAACAGTTTATCATGCAGAAAAGTCATGTGGGTAAAGAAATCATGAAACTATCTCAAAGACAGCAAATGTTCAAAAAATTAGGTACATATGTGGTTAAATAAATTTATGTACAAATATCTAAATATTCTCTTTAAAATTCACTTAAAATATGCTGCAAACTTTTGTTCCAAGCCAACATATTTAGTACTTTGCTTCAGAAAAAAGGAGGCAAAACACATTTTACATGCAACAATATAAGTAACTGTGCCTTCTATGCAAAATTATGTTTATTATACTTATTTATTTACCCAGCATGACAATATAAAAGGGATTAAAATCTATGACTATCAGTGCATATGCAGAATAAATTGGTCTCATCCTTTCTGGGGAAATATCTCTGATTTGGAAGTTGAAAAATTTTGTAAATATGCTTTCTCATAGACCTTACATGACAAAATGGTTTAGCATATATAACCACTGAGAAAAATGCAGAATTTAAAAACTTTTTATTTTGTTGAAAAATGTTAAGGCTTTTTATGTAATAAGATTAACCTGTATTTTCAAAACTAAAACAAACCCCCTGGATATAAAAGGTGAATCAGTACTGTGTTCATATCTTGTTGTATAAGACTGGAATATCAAGTACATGGGAACTTGGAATAGCCAAAATTTATATTAAACTTGAAAAATTAAATGCAGTTATTTTTATAAAATTCACTTTAAATGTTGAAAAGTATAGTTGTGCTTATTTTTCTCATATATATATATATATATATATATATATATATATATATATATATATATATATATAAAGTGGACAATGAAGTCAACATCCAGAGGTGACAGTCTGTTTTATGTAATCATGTCTTGACAATTGGATTTAGCATGCAACAGACTGTCATTTCTGGCTGTTGACCCCAAACTCTACTTTTATATATCAAATATATATATATATATATATATATATATATATATAATTTAATTTATAATATATATATATATATATATATATATATATATTAGAAAAAAAATGGGGTTGATCTAACGAAAGAAATTGCTATAGAATAAAAAGTGTGAGAGGCCATGAACTTTTTGTTTAAAGTGTATATTTATTGTTGTTGTTATTATACATGTTATGATACTTTAAGTATCCATAATGGTATTCGTGATGGCATTTGTGACACTTTAAGTATCATAACATGTATAATGACAACAACAATAAATATACACTTTAAACAAAACGTTCACAGCCTCTCACACTTTTATTCTATATATATATATATATATATATATATATATATAAGAAAAATTAAGGCAGATACGTTATTTCATGGTGAATCGGAAGTATGGGACTATTTTAGGCAAACCATCATCAGCTTCTGTCTTTACAAAGGATTTTACACTTTATTTTACAAAGGATTTAGGTGTAAAATCCTTTCTAAAATAAAGACGGAAGCTGATGATGGTTCACCTGGGATAGGCCTATACTTCCGATTTACCATGAAATAATGTGTCTGCCTTAATTTTTCTTATATTTGCTCTATATGTATTTATATGCATATATGTTTAGAGCTCTCTTAGAGAGTTATCCTACTACTGTATGTAGAGGATACTGCTTTGGATTCTTCTATACCCACACTGCATGCAGATATATATATATATATATATATATATATATATATATATATATATGTGTGTGTATGTTGACTTCAGTGTCCACTTTTATATTTATGTATGCTCTATCCCTGATATTGAGCACTATAACCAATAAATATAGCAGACCTTAATAATGTATTTTATCATATATATATATATATATATATGTGTGTGTGTGTGTGTGTGTGTGTGTGTGTGTTGACTTCAATGTCCACTTTTATATTTACATATGCACTATCCCTGATATTGAGCACTTTAAGCAATATGCACTTTAAGCAATATGATATTTTATCATATATATATATATATATATTGACTGCAATGTCCACTTTTATATTTACATATGCTCTATCCCTGATATTGAGTACTTTAAGCAATAAATATAGCAGACCTTAAAAATATATTTTATCATATATATATATATATATATATTAACTTCAGTGTCCACTTTTATATTTACATATGCTCTAACCCTGATATTGAGCACTATAACCAATAAATATAGCAGACCTTAAAAATATATTTTATCATATATATATGAAAGGATGAAAGTTCCTGGCATAATCCATTTCCTTAAATTTTGGTCATGAATCCCATCCTTGTGTGTGTGTATGTGTGTGTCTGTGTCTCTGTGTGTGTCTGTATATATGTGTGTGTGTGTGTGTGTGTGTGTGTGTGTGTGTGCAAACTGCAGACCATCAGCCATTTTACTAATGATGAACTTGCATTAACTTACCAATAGCTATTTCATGTTATTTAGATAAATTAGTTTTTATGGTGGTGAATTTATCAGGTAGTAGAAGATCACTCTCACCTGTACCTAGTAACAGGCTACCCTATTATTATCATTTATTTTCAGGAGTATCAGGGTCTGGCCTGGTGATTAAGATCTTGTACTATTTAATAGATTCTTGTGACATGGAACAATTACCTCTCTCTTTAGTACATTGTAGAGTACATGACCCATCAAAAGGTATTTAACCTTGGTTTGACTGTAGTCAGTTGTATTTTTGTTGGATGTCTGTATGTATTTATGTATATATATGTGCATGTGTTTGTCTCTATTTTTTATGCATACATATATACATATACAAACCATTATACCTACTTTTGAATAAAATAATGTGCATATGTACACACACATACAGAAATATGAGTAAGTGCTGAAAAGTTTTTGGCCTGATCCATTTTCCTAAATTTGACTAAATATCAGAATTTTTTAATCATTACATGGTTAGGCTGAGAACTTTTCACTAAGTAGTTTATGTTTGCGCACACACACTTCCACATACATATGACAAAATAATAACATAAGATATTTAAATTATTTAAGATGGAATTTATGAAAGCCAGTTGGATGTTTAATTTTTTTTATTTTCTTACCAACATTTCACTCATTTAAAACATCAGAACTGAAAAAATTAATGAAACTTTAATTACCACATAAATATTGCTACTCAAAAATGCTGTAGTTGACTTACAAATCTAACAGTTAATAAAATTAAAAACAAATATTTGTGAATAAAATAAATATCTATCAAATATCAATGAGATTTATACAAAGGATGATGTTAAAATCTATGTAAAATATTGTGATGTCAGAAAAATAAAGTATTATAGTAAGAAAATAAATCATGTATATTGGAAGAAAATAGTGAATATTCAAATTATAATTTATGATAATATTGTTTAGGTACTCAAGGAAATATAGAGTAAAATAAAAGATTTTTTATTAATAGGTTTAATAGTATCTAGTTGAATGTTATTTACTTTATTATCTTATCTTAGCCAGAAAAGGTAATATAAAAAAACCCTAATCATTCATTAATCAAACTGAAACCGATGCAATAATTGTTCTATGAAAACAATCTGTCACTATTTTATATTTGTGACACAGAGTGTTGTCCTACTAGAAATAGCCATCAAAGGATGAGTGCAATGTAGTCATAAACTGAAGTTAAGCTAAAATATCTAGGTAAGCTGTAAGATTAAAACAATCTTTTATTGGTACCAAGGGACCAATGTATACTAAAAGATATTCCTCGTGCCATTACACCATCACTGCCAGCCTGAACAATTGATAAAAGTCCAGCTATTTACCCAAGTCCTCCCCACTGAGGTGGGATATGGCACAATGTCTGTTTTTAATGTAGAATTTCCAAGTGCATACACTCAGGCAAAAATTCCCAGTAGACGCCACATAAGTGGGATTGGATCTTGTCTACTTTTCCCCAGACAAGACTCTGTCATTTGGCATAGCCTCGTCTGAGTTCCTCTCTGCTTAAAGGCAGACATTCTAACAAGGTTGAGTTCAAGTGAAAATCTGATACAAGTCTGGATGGATCTATATTTTCATGTTGTTTATGTGAAATTCTAGTTCCACTATTCAAATGTCGCAGCAGAAATCAAGACTCTTCAGACCAGGCAACAATTTTCTAATCTTCTGTTGTCCATGTTTGGTATTCCTTAGCAAACTGTAGTCTCAGTTTCTTGTTCTTATCTGACATGAAGGACATTATTTCCACTGCTGTAACCAACCTGCTTCAATTTTCAACAGGTGCATTCGAAGATGATCTTCTATATACATCTGTTGTAAAGAGTGCTTCTTTGAGGTACTGTTTACTTTCTATTTGCTTGAACCAGTCTCACCATTCTCCACTGAGCTCTTTCATTAAGAACAGATTTCTTCCCAAAGAGTTAGCACTCACGACAATGTTTTGTTTTGGTTCTGTCTATTCTCTGTAAACTCTAGAAACAGCTGCACAAGAAAATCTTAGGAGATCAACAGTTTTAGAAATACTGAGACTTACCCAATTGAGGCCAACAATCATGGCATGTTCAAAGTCACTTAAATCACTATTCTTTCCCCCAAAAATGTATGAAATAAAATTCAACAGTCACTATAACTATGTTTTAATGTCTATATTCATTAAACTACTACCACATCATTAACTGATTATAAATTTGCATACTAGCTAGCTAGGGCATGCATCATGCCAAGTGACTGAAAAAACTGTCATTAACCTTACTGATGTCCAAACCCTAAACTTTTCTATCATTCAGTCTTTCATGCAAATGTTAGATTTCCCCACATATTTTCTCAGTAACCCTGAAGGACATATTTCACTTCTAGATATCTTCTTTACTTCTATCCCTGATTCTTGCCAAGCCGTAGAGCTTTGCTCACTTGGCAACTCTGATCATGTTTTGGTTTTTGCTATCTCTGTCTACTCCCTTCTTCCAGGAACCTTCTACCAACAGAATATCTTAATGCTATCAAAGAGTGGACTGGATCAATCCACAATTTCTTCTGTGATGATGTTTGGAACAAAGTTTCCTGTCTCCCTGTTGAAAACTGTGCCTCTTAGGTTTCTTCTGAGATGAAAACCAGTATTGATACTTTTATCCCAGCCAGGAAATTCAAACTCAACTGCTTGCTTACCTGCCATTGCTTACAGGAATCATTTCTGGCTTTACCAGAGCTAAACATTACAATAGGTATTTTCTTTTATTCTGTTTGTAATGAATGCAAGCATGTCCTAAATGATACTAAGCTGTAGTTTGCTGATAGATTGAAGCAGCATATAGCATCTCACTAGTTTGGTTCCAAGGTGTTGTAACATGGTTCGATCACGTGACTAGGTTCACTTATATATAGAAAGAGGGAGTCGGTTAAAGGAGAAAGTTAGTTGGTGTGAGCTGAGGACTACTGTTAATCTTCATGTTACTTGCTAACTCAACCATCCATATTGTTGTGATCTAGAATATGGACTATTATATTGTATCTACCAAATAGGGTATTATTTTATCATCTGTGTATTGTTTACCACCTCGACAATACAACACAAGAACTACTGTCAGTTCTGCAATAGTGTGCTGAACAACAGCAAACTCTTACTCACTCCTCTATTCAATCAATTTGAGGTTCTCACATCCACAGCAGACATGGTTGAGTGCTTTGCTCACAAATTCTCTTCTAAATCCACTCTTCTGGAATAACCACACCTAACTTTCTGCTTAGAACTGAGGCTCAACTGAGTAATTTATATATAACCCCTATCTCTGGTCTCTAACATAATTTCTAAGCTTGACTCCCATAAGGCAAGTGGAGGTGGTAGAATTCCAGTCATTGTCCTTATAGAAATATGCTCTTGAGCTTTCCCCTCTCCTCTCCAAACTCTATAACAATTATTTCGCTGCTTCCTGCTCTTCTGCTTGTTTAAAGTCCTCTGTAGTCTCTGTTTTTTATTTTAGAACTCTGGGGAGCCCTCTGACTCCTCTAATTATTGTCCTATTATTCTCTTACCATTTTTTTTGAAAAGTGTTTGAGAATGTTATCAATGCTGAAATAGTTCATCATCTCACATCTAACAGACTGTTTATCTTCCACTTCACCAGGTCTACTGCTTTTATGCGAATTATCATCACTGAGTACATATACCAGGCTCTTAATAAAAATGGCAAAGCACAAACATTAACTGTAGATATCTTAAAAGCATTTGAGAGGGTTTAACATGCTGGCCTTCTGCACAAGCTACAAAGGTATGGTATTTCTGGAAAATTGTTTGATTTAATCCAATTATTCCTGTCACATTGTTTTGAACAGGCAAACTTCCGAATCCTTTCATATGAACATGGGCACCCTTCAAGGCTCTATTCTAGGTCCTACACTTTTTCTTATCTTCATCAATGATCTTCCTGATGTAATCAGTTCCCAAGTAGGCATCAATTCAGATGGCACCACCATTTGCTCCCATCTCAATAGTAAATCTTACAAAGTAAACCCCCAATCTCTGATTGAATTAGGTAGGAAATGGCTTATAAATTTTAATGTGACCAAAATGTAGTTGCTCTCCTTTAACAAATGTAGAAAAACTTTCCTACTTACCATCAGAATGGATGATGTTAGCCTCCTATAAAGTAATACACTGCGCTTCCTTGGCCTCACTCTCTCAACTGATCTCAAGTAGAATGACTACATCAAATCTATAGTTACATTTATTGCTAGGAAAGTTGGGTCACTCTGTCAGGCCAGAAGGTTTTTCTCACCAGAATTCATCTTGCACATTTAGAAATCTATTATTTGTCCATGTATTAAATCCTGTTGCCACATCTGGTTAGGTGCTCCTGCTATTTATCTTGAGGTTCTCAACAAAATCCAAAAGAAGGATCTGCAACATAATTGGTCCTGACTTGGCAGCTCATCTTCAGTCACTTTCTCACTGATGAGATGTGGCTTCCCTCTGACTTTTCTGCAAATAGTTTTGTGGCATCTGCTCTGACAAGCTTCTTTCCCTGGTATGCGGATGACCTGAGTTTACTCATGCTATTAGATTGACATCAAAGTCATACTCTTTTACCATCAAAGTAGTAAAATGTGACAGCACTTCTACTCCTCAGTTTTTTTCTTGCATATCCCATCTGTGGAACTTCTTTCCGTATACTTGCTTCCCTCATAGCAAAAATTTCCAAAAGTTTAAATGCAATGTCAATTGTTATCTTCTACCTCCTTAAATCCGATTTACCTCCCTAAATTATATCCTTTCTTTGGTATCCCTTGTACTTTGTTTTTCTCTCACTGTAACCCCTGTACACCAGTGACAGTTCTGCCTTGCTTGGGGTGAAATGATTATAAAAAGTATATATATATATATATATATATATATACCCTAGAAAAATTTTAGATATTCTACAATTTCATGGGTAATACATAATTTGCAGCAAAAAAAAAAAAAAGCTGCTCATCAGACCCAAAAGATACAATAGTTAATATTCAAAATAATCCAGAAAAAAATTACATAAAGACACTCACTTGCCCATATCAAGAATAGACATTTGTAACAGTAATCTACAAAAACATTTCCTTGCTCATTCAAAAAATACCAAAGAAATAAAAAAACAGAAAATAATTGTTTTTTGTTTTTTTTTGTGCTGCAGAATACATATTACTCATGAAATTGTAGAATATCTAAAGTTTTTTCTAGATTGCATTACTCTGTTAAATTAAATAAATAAATTTATCATTGAGTTCTTTTGGGTCCGTCTCTATCAGAATTTACCTGACTTAAATACCAAATATTCTACATTATATATATATATATATATATATATATATATATATTAATTAGAGAAAATTTTCAAAATTCAAAGGTGTCAGGATGTACATTTCGACATAGGATCTCTACTAGAGACTCTACGTCAACGACATTGTTTTTCCAAATGGCAAAGACCCTGAGTTAGGGTGTGGAGGGGTTTTTGGTTAACAACGGTCACAAAGTGGAAAAGGACAGAGCTGGTAGTTGCAGGGTTACAGGGTGTTGAAATGGTATATTTAGGAAGGGGAGGAATAGGAGTTCATATTTTATAAAGATAGACAACTAAATGAGTTAAATTACTTTTTAAAGTTAAGATTTTGGGCTGTTTGAAGAGGTGTATTTAGGCGAGAAGGAATGGGTTTCAATATAAGATTTTAGAAATTTTTATTTAAGTTTATTTGATTAAACCTTTTAGGTAGAAGCGAGCTAAATGCCAATTACAGGAAGTTATCAGTTTAAAAATTATTAGAGAAAAAATATTAGAGAAAAAAATTAAAGAAAAAAATATATATATATACATATATGTGTTAACCAAGAAAAAAGGGGTTTAGTAAAAGAATCCATATTTTCTAAAGATAGGCAATTAAAGGAGCTTGGGATAGGAAGGTAGGGGGGTTAAAATACTTTTTAAGGTTAACGTTAGGGTAAAATTAAGATTAAAACTTAAATTGAATCATTTTAATTTATATTCTAACATCTAGTCAACGGGGATTTAAATTCTAAATTTAAGTATTCGAATAATTTGTCTTGTGGCGACACTTACTGATGAATTCCCTCCTAAGATTTAGTAGCCAGTGTTGGTGGAGGTATTTTAATATTGAAATTTTTTCCAGTAAACATAGACACGAAAATTCCTCGGAATACAGGCTGAACCTATCAGTTTCCAGCTAATTTCAGGACCCAGCCCTTCTTCTTTCATTTTCCAGAATGCCCACGAAAGGGCTGTCTGGTACCTCTGACCGGGGTTTGAAAAGGAGTACCTGTGGTTATAGTCTTTGTTTGAAAGGACCAGCGCACATACCGATATAGGTTCGGAAGTCGTTGTTTTTGTTGGAGAAATGCGGGCTTCATAAATCACCTGGGTGGATTTGCATTTTCCCTCCACCGAGCAGGCATCCACAGAATTACAGTTGCATTCGTTTAGAATTCTGGACCTATATTCAACATTGCGCAAGTTCACCAGAATACTCCTATTATGGGAACTAATAAGGCTGTCCATATTCGGGGTGCAAGAATAACTCATTTTAAGGGTGTACCTATTAAAATTCTTCCGTAAAGGGTTACTGTTATTAAAATGTTTGTTTATTAACTTGAGAAAATATTTACCAATATTGATGTTAGTTAGTTTACAATAAGGGGGGTTAAACCAAATTATCTTTCTTTTTCGACAGTTTCCTTTATTTTTATTTTTGGATGATTCGGAGTCTATTGTAGGTTTATTATATGTTAACTTGTTCTTATATCCACTTTTTTGAAGAGCCTTATTGTAAATATTTTTAATATTGATTAGAATCAGGTTCTTGGAATTTACCTTCCTACTCTTTCACTTCAGATTAAAGAAAAACAATATATATATATATATATATATATATATATATATATATATATATATATATATATGATTAAGTAAAGAAGACAAGAGGAAAAGTATATTTTTCTTGCCTACACCTTTTGCCCTGTGATGGACTTTATCAAAGCAAGGAGTTCACAGGGTGTGATCGAAAAAATTAAAAAATGAAAATAACACTGAGATCTGATTTTAATATTTACCAAAATTGCACAAACTTATCTTTAAATACTAAACAGTAAATTTATTAAAAAAATCTCTTTTGGCTTCAATCACAGCCTTCAGACAACTTAGAATCTCCTGCATCTCTTCTTCAAAATTATTATTGTTATAGGCATTTTTATTTTATCATATCCATAATCATTTTGGATGTGGTTTTAATTATTTTGATGTTGTAACTGTTTTTACCCAGTTTATTGTTGTTAATAATGTTATTATCTTTCTTACAGTTGTATATTCTAAATCTGATCCTAACACCCCTTTATCTTTCCTAGATATCATGCTGCACAGAAATAATTACAAAATTCAGTTTGAGGTTAACAGAAAAGCTACCAACAAGATTGACTGGGTCAATTTTTATTCCCACTACTGTCAGTCAGTTAAGTGCCATACGTGATACATGGTTGGGCGATCATGTCTCGAAAGAGACATGACTGACTGGGCAGAAGATTATCCCACAGTAGGTTGCCATTGCTTTCTGCGGTAGACTGGTTGCCGACCAAGGCTATAGAACCCAATCTGTCCTGTTATTTAACCCATAACTGGAAGGAAGAGATGTATTAATACCTTTCCCAAGGGTATTTGCGTGTAAGTGAATGCAATGAATTCAGCTGGAATTCAAACTCGGCTCCCCGATTTCTCGTTCTGAGCCGATATCCAATGCACCACAACGCACATCTGTACCCACTACTGTAACAAGATTAAATCAGGAATAATTATAGAATACTATTTAAGAGTACTATGAATAACCCCCAGTACTTACCCAGAGATGAAATATGCACAGAAAACACTTTCAAAAAACCTCCAATATACTTATTATTTCATCCTCAATGCTAAGAGAAAGGCATACAGAAATTGTTTTTTTTCTAAAGCACCTCTAATTCACTTTCATTATTAAACATTGAATTGTATCACTTTATGTCTTCCCCCCACTCCCACCTGCCTGACATTTCGGCTAACCTGATTAATACTTATGAGCATTCCTATTCTCAAAAATTTTGAAAAACCAATAACATTTTTGTTCTTACATCTAAAATCACTCAGTCACTTAAGTGATACACACTTTGGCAATCATGTCTTGAAAGAGCATATTTTCCTGCAGTAGGTTTCCATTACTTTCTTGCCAACCAAGGCTATAGAACATCTGTCCTGCTATTTAACCCATAGCAGGAGAGAGAAAAGATGGCTTAATATCTTTCCCAAGGGTATTTGCACGTAAGTGAATGCAACAAATTCAACTGCTATTTGAACTCAGCTCTCCAATTTCTCATCCACTGCACCACAAATGCACATCCACATTTGGGCAGCAACCTTTCTTTCAAATATATTTTACTGAATATGGCAGACAAGGAAAATTTGATAAATGTTTTCTTTTATTTTTTCTAATATTTTTCCATTTGGGAAAGGGTAAAGGAGTGTAAAAATTGCCCATAGTGTCTGTTGCTCAATGCACTTCTTCAGACATTTTCAAAGGGTTGGTTGTTGAGCATTGTTACTTTTTTTTGTATGGTTGTTGGTTTGAGATGTAATGCATGATGCCTCTGTAGCAGCGGCATTTCTTCCAAGCTCCATGAAAGGAATGTGTCTGGAGTTGGCATCTCCCTATCTTAAAAAACTTTAAGACATTATTTCCACTGCTAAATGAGGTGTTTTCAGTTACAGGATTTATGAAGGATGATTGTTTTATCAACCAGAATTTTCCTATGAGTTCTTGTATATTGTGGGTGGCTAATTACTTTTTCAAGGTCCAATATAGCAAATTGATTTATGACAAGAGACACAGTTTTGTTTTTTTTTGAGAATTTTTTGTCTTATTTCTCTTTTAATGACAACAGCATTTTTAAAACTGAAACTACAGTAAACATTATTAATGTGCATAACTAAAGTATTGAATAAATTGTTACCTAAAAGATCTTTCTTATGTTCATAAATATATTTTTTTAAATTTTGGGAAGCTTCATCAATATATTCCAAGCATAGGTGCTGCAAAGTTAGTGGGTAATATTAGGTTATTATTATTATTAATATTAGATTATTATTATTGCTTGTCTTTAAGCTACTATTTTCTCTTAATTTTTTAAATATTTCTATGGTCATACATAAATATTTTGGCTTGAAAAAGATACATTTCTTTAAGAAAAGAGATATTTGAAAAAAATCCAAGTACATCTTTATGTTCAGACAAGTGTCTTTTGAAAACTTTTTGTCTCATTTCTCTTTTAATGACAACAGCATTTTCAAGATTGAAACTGCAGTAAACATTATTAAGGTGTATAACTAAAGTATTGAATAACTGTTACCTGAGAGATTAATCTCATGTTTATATATATATATATATATATATATATATATATATATATTTCAAATTATAGAAAGCTTCATCAATATATTATATTCCAATAATATATTCCATTTATTGTTTTTGTTTTTTGTTTTTTTTTTAGGGGGGGTTATAATTGTTTTATCCAAAGCAAGCCAATACTGCCACTGGTGCACAGAGGAATACATGAGAGGAAAGCAAAAAAACAAGGAACAATTTACAGGGGGTTGTCAAAAATAGATAAGAGAAGGCTGAGAATACTGGTCTGAAGAGAGTTACATGAGAGTAGAATGAAAAGGAAGAAGAACAAGATACAGTGGGGTGTCAGGGAAAGAATAAAAGAAAGTAGGGATTCAAAGAGATAAGAGATGGCAATTAATGTTGCACTTAAACTCTTAGAGATTGTAGCTATCAGGGAAAAAAGTATGCAGAAAGAAATTCACAGGCAAGAAGTGCAAGAAAAGAAGCTGATGAAGCAGAAGTGGCAGCTACATTTGACAGTTTTGACTGTAAAAGGGTGGGACCTAATTGACAGTCTAGTAGTTTGAGGAAATTCATGTAGAGGGGGCTCCGGGAAGCTAAGCTCATTGAAACGAAAGCTGTGAAAATATTCATAGAAGAGACAGAGGGAAGCCACATCTCATCGGTAAGAATGTGACTGAATTTGAGATGCCAGGTCAAGATCAATTACATTGCGGATTCTTCTTTAAATTTTGTTGAGAACCCTGAGATAAATAGCAGAGGTGCTCAATCAACTATGACAAAGTATTCAATGAACAGATGGATAGTTGATTTGTATATGAGAAACATGGATTCTGATGAGAAAAACTGCCTGACCCAACACAGTGATCTGAGCTTCCTAGTAGTAGATTGAGCTATTGATTCAATGTAATCATTCCACTTGAGATCAGCTGAGAGAGTGAGGCTGAGGAGGTTTTTCTCAAGATTAGCATTGAGGTTTGCTTTGTCAGCCTTGGCAGATTTCATATTAAGGTAGGAATAAATGGTGATGTCATCAGCATAGATGACTACTTGGGATCTGATTACATCAGGAAAATTGTTGAAGAAGATCAGAAAAAGTGCAGTACCTAAGATAGAGCCTTGAGGAACACCTGTATTCATATGACAGGATCTGGAAGCATGCCATTCAATACAACCTTCATTACTCAATTTGATAGTAATGATTGGATTAAATCAAACAAGCATTCAGTTATACCATAGCTCTGTAGCTTGTACAGAAGGCCAGCATGCCAGATTCTGTCAAATGCTTTGGAGATATCCAGAACAACAGCTTGAGCTTTGCCATTCTTATCAAGCTTGGTATATCTACTTTGTGGTGGGGGTTAGCATATCAGCAGTAGACCTGGTGAAGTGAAAGTCATCCTGTTTGTCAGAGAATAGGCTGTTGGCATGAGATGTTGAACCATTTTAGCTTTAATAATAACCTTGAAAATTTTGCCAAAACTTGGCAGGATGTTGCTGGGGTCATAATTAGAGGGGGCTGAATGTTCTCTAGAGTTCTTAAAGACAGGAACCACAGAGGATGATTTCAAACAGGCAGAAAAACAAGTAGAGAGGCAGTATTTGTAGAGTTTGGAGTGGGCATCATTCAGTTGAGCCTCAGTTTTTGGTGGGTAGTTAGATCCAGATACCCCAAACAAGTCAAATGTTGAAAGATAATTTGCGAGCAAAGCACTAAGCCTTGATTGCTGTGGTTGTGAGGACCTCAAAATTATTGATCAAGGAGGGATAGAGGGTTTTCTGTTATTTAAAACACTTTTGCAGAGCTGCTAGTAGTCTTTGCAGCCAAACTTGTGGGCTGCTATATGCTGCTTCATTCTATCAGCAAACAACAGCTTAGCATCATTTATGATCCTCTTGCAGTCGCTACAAGCAGAGCAAGCAGGAGAAAACCAGGCAATGAATAAGATTTGTCAGAACTTCCTGGTTGGGATGAAAGCATTGATGCCAGCTTTCACCCAAGATGAGATCTCAGAGGCACAGTCTTCAATTGGGAGACTAAACACTTTTTTCCAAGGTACATCACAAAGAAAGTCCTGGAACAACTCCCAGTCTGCTCTTTAGTAACAGTAAGAAATTCTGCTAGAAAGGTATTTCTGGGGGAAGAGAGGAGAAGTAAAGAGAGAGAGATATTAACAGAAACCATAGCATCATCAGAGTTGCCAAGAGGGCAAACCTACATAGCATGTCAGGAGTCAGGAATAAAAGTGAGCAGAGATCTAGCATAGAAGCGTGTCCTATAGGGATACTGGAGAAGCATGTGCTCATACTCCTCCCATTTCAGTTGAATAGGAATAGAGTCACATCCTTTATTTCCTATTTAGGAATTGATTTCCATCTCTTTTCCTCTTAGGCCTCAGTATTGGTGCTTTTCTGACTTTTCTGTGATGTGGGTGGATGGTGACAACATCTCTTCATTCTGAGGGTATGGAATTAGCAGTTTTCTGGTTGTTGCTTCAGACTTGTAGTTAGGATCCCTAACTCTTGTGTAGCATCTTAAGTGGCTGTTCTGATCAACATGTGCATAAAACTGAGATTCTTGCAATGCCATGACATGCATGGATGTGGTGTTCTTTGGTGGGCAACCCTCAGGCTACACTATGCTGCAGTCTGCACCAGTTCCCTTTGTACACATGTTGCAGTTGATGACTGTCTGCTACCTCTACATGAGGTCACTCTTTACCAAAAAAAGAAACAAATGAATATTCACAAACACAGATACAATACAAAACCAGCCAAATAAAAATCAACTAAACCCCTCAACATTTCTTTCTCTAACATCTATGTATTTGTACCAACTTTTACAGTGTGGAATCTTTCCTCCATGAAAGGCCTCCAGATATCCTAGCTCTCCTTGAAACTAACCTGAACTCCACAATACCTTCATCTGATTTAAGTTAGTAGGTAATATTAGATTATTATTGATTTTATGCTAAAAACTTAATAATTTTCTTTTCCTTTACTTTCCTTAACACTAAGAGTTTTTAAAATATTTTACAGCAATCTCTAATTTAAAATTGAATGCTTAATTTTATTTATTCTTAACATTACTTTTTCTGCATGTATAAATACAGGTTCCTAAATAAAATTTCTACATTTACCTTGATAAAGTTCCCCAAAGAACGAAATGTATCAGCATAAAAAGTTTGAATTTTGTCATTTCTATAATTAATATTGTCTTTGCAGATACATTTTTTATGTCTGAATTTTTACATACAATTTAACATATATATATATATATATATATATATATATATATATATATATATATATATAGTGTTAAGTTGTGGAGAAAAAGTAAAGAAAAACGCTCTGAGGAGTGAGGACATCACAATGGTGCCTTTGCAAAACTTCGAAGTTGGCATAATTCTGTTCAGTTAAATAACAAACATTTCCACATTAATGCCACACACACACACACACACACATATATATATATATATATAGAGAGAGAGAGAGAGACATTAATGATAATACCTTGTTTGTCATTTTTTATGAAACCTGTATAAAAGTATATATGTATATGTATATGTGTCAGATTAAATAAATTACAAACATTGTGTCTGCTTATTTTTATTAAAATCCATTCATACTCATGGATAATCTTTCGCATATTATAATTGAAAGTTGTAAGAAATGAGCTATAACTTTGACACATGATCTTATTATTCATTTCTCGATGTTTCCAAGTACTTTCAATCTCCTTCTGAGATCAGCTTCAGGGTTGTGAGTTATGGTAACAAAAAATAACTGCAAAACTGTGTTGCTAAAAATTACTGTAAATTTTCTTTTTGCTTAAAATGTAACAGTTGACAAATTGCTTAGCATTCATTAGAATATGAAAACTATCCAAAATGGAATTTTTTTATGTTGTAATATCATGGTTATGCATGTGTTAAAGCATGAAAAAACTGTTCTTTTTATAAACATTTTAGTAAAGTATTCATAGATGATTCTATTAATTGACAGCTTAAATTTTTTAATGAATATTGCCTTGAGGATCTGTAGTTTACTTTTGTTGTTTTCTTAGTATAGGATAGTTGTGTTATCAATCATTTTCTTCAATTGGAGTAGATAGACTACACTATCGCCCATTTCACACTCCACCAACGTCTATTGAACAGGTGAAGAGGCTCATCCCTTGTTCCTTGTTTAGGATGTGTTCTCCAGCTTTCTCTTTTCCAACCTTTTCACTACTACGTAGCCCCCTGTTCTTCAGTGGCTTTACCGCCTTGCTCGGGGTGATATGATTAAAAAACAAAAAAAACAAAAATAAGCAGACACAATGTTTGCAATTTATTTAATCTGACATGGCTATAAGAATATTTGCTGCCTAAATGCACAAACATATATATGTGTATGTGCATGTGTGTGTGTTTGTGTGTGTGAAAAATTGTGCAAAAGCCATGGACATTTTATTTAAAGTGTAGATTTATTGCTATTATTATTATTGATATTACTTTGTATGATACATTATGTGTCCATAATACTAACTATGTTGTTACACATGTTTCAAGTCCAAACTTAACTCTCTTCAGGCAAATAAATGAGTGACCTTACATATCGAGATCTATTAAATCATTAAATGTTTGCTCATTTGGTCAAATTTTGGAAAGTGGTTTAGACACTTCCTCATATTTCCTGAAAACCATAAGTAACTCTAGTTTGATAAGATTCTATCAATATCTGATAATATTATCATAAAGTGTTTTCATACCATGAGGTTTTAATAATGTTGTTCCAGCCTTTAAATTATGACTGACTTCTCTGAGGAACATGTTTGGGAGCATTACTACAGATTCAGTTTAGCTATGTATACAATTATCACTTACTGACATTAATTCATGTCAGTAAGTGATAATTGTATACATAGCAGTGGTCTAAGATGTTGCCAGATCATAATGTATAATCTTTGTTATCACACCAGATTGATTCACAGAAATTCCTTGGGTGTGATAACAAAGATTATACATTATGATCTGGCAACGTCTTAGACCACTCGACCATGAATGGCCTCCAGTTCAAATGAGGTTTTAATCAATGGCACACATTATACATTATACGTCTCTTCTCTTGTCTTTTACCTGTATATTTTTTTGTTCCTATATCAATTCTAATTTTTATTGCTTGATATTAATCTTAATTTTTCTTTCTTATCCATGTTGTTTACTAGTGGTTGCTGACTGTCAGTTTAAAAATATTAATAATTTAATTAAGAATTGACAATGCTTAAAACAACAAAATAATATTACTGTTATGATATTTATAGCATATATTTGCTAACAATTTTTAAGCAATTTCATATCTTTATTTACTTGTCTAACATCAAGTAAAAATACTAATTTTTATTGCTTTTTCAAAATATATCTTTCAACTCTTTTTAACTCAAGTTTCTATTTTTTGTTTATGTGTTTACCTTTAAATCCTAGCATTTAGCTTATATGAAAACTGTATGACATCCTTTGTGGACTGTGATACACTACCCTAAGGTTGACCTGAAACTGTTTGAGGCAAGACAATGTGATTTTTCATAAATGTAATTCACCTAGTTGCCTTTTATCATTAATGTTTCCATAAGTAACTACAAAAGTGATACTAACTGCTAATTATCGCTTCGTTGTAACACTGCAGGCTGGCTGGTTAACCCTCAGGCTTGATCCTGGTTGAAACAGCACCAGATGTGACACCTCAGGCTGGGCTGGCCGTCCGTCCAATGTGACGCTCGTTCTCACTGACGGTCATGACAATCCCAGTTGTGACACTGCCACCTGGTTAGCTGATTGGTTTGGTCACTGTTGCTGGTTGAGACAATCCCATCCAATGATGTTGCCACAAAAGCTGGATTACAGGATGTCTTTTGCAATAACGGGCTACTGTCCCATGTTGTGATTAGATCCCAGAGGTTACAGCAGGCAATTTTAATAGTCGTCTTTTTGAGCCAGTCCAGACACTGGTGTACACTTGTGGTATGTGAAAAAAAATATTACGGCACAAAAAAAATTTAATAAAATAAATGAACAAGGTCGAACACGCCTGGAGAGTTACGAAGAATGTTTTTATATAAAGAAAAAACAATGTCTTTCTTTTCCCAGAAATACAGTTATCGAAAATGATATTTACAACGGAGAGAGAAAGTTCACTAAAAGCATCATAGCTTCCAATTGTTAAATAAAATGTCTTGTCTAAGTTTCGTTAGCATTGAAATAAACAGATCTCTTCAAATTTTCACTAAATCTTTTCACATATTTCATTAAAGTCTTTTCACCTATTCTCTATAATCAGGGTTGTTAATTTTCTATGTATCGTCTAAAATAGCAAAGTCCTTTCAGGTTCTTGATGGAATCTGATGGAATGTGCTGAATTGAAGGCGGCCGCTGGTGAATAATGTGATGGTGTTGGCGGCGGTGGCTCTCTGCCCAAAATTCTGAGCTTTTCTTGTCGAGCATTTATTTTTATAACCAAATTTGACTTTTATCTGTAATTAAAAAATCTTCAAGTGGCCCTACATAGCGTCCACAATCAATTAAGACATTAAAATAAAACAGTTTTGAGATCTATTTTATGAGCAAGTAACTCATTAGAAAGAGTACCAATATTCAGAAGGATGTAATGTCTGTTATAGAAGATTTTCTATTGATAATCAATGTCACATTGTTGAGAATAATCATTCAAAATAAAGTATGCCTTATGTTACTCTTTACAATTTTGATGAGATTTAACACATCACTCAATAAGTCCTGGGCTCGTCATATAGATGGTACCACTAATAAAAAATCCATATAATTTTTATGAAGTAGTAACCTTCAAAAGGGATGTGACAAAATTTGGGCCCAATCGGATTTACAAATTAGTTATTTAAGTGAAGCTACTGGAAATAGGAAAAATACTGTTCAGGCAAAGCAATGACTTGATAAGTGTTATTTAGACTCTGTTCCATCAGAAACAACAGTTAAGAGATGGTACGCTGATTTTAAATGTGGTCGTACAGACACATATGATACTGAATGCTCAAATCACCCAAAATTGGCAGTTATCCCAGAAAACATAAAAAATCCACAAACTCTTTTGGTCAATCGTAAATTGAAGTTGTGTGAGATAGCAGAGGTGTTGAACATCAGAAGGCAGTATATTCACCATTTTGCATGAACATTTGTCAATGAGAAAACTGTGTTCAAAGTGGTTGCCGTGTTTGCTCACAGTCAATCAAAAACTACAATGCATTGATGATTTAGAGTGTTGTTTGCAACTGTTTCAACACTACAAGAAGTTTTTGTGTAAGTATGTGACAATGGATAAAACATGGATCCCCCACTTCACTCTGGAGTCAAATTGACAGTCAGCTGAGTGGACAGCAGTAGGTAAAAGCCGTCCAAAACGACCAAAGACACAAACATCAGCAGGCAAAGTTTTGGCCTCTGTATTTTGGGATGTGCAAGGATTTTTGTTCACTGATTACCTTCAGAAAGAAAGAACCATTAATAGTTAATATAGAATTATTGGTACGTTTGAAGGAAGAAATCGCCAAAAAATGGTCACAAATGAAGAAAAAAAAGAAATCTTTCACCAAGAAAATGTACCATGTCACAAGTCAATCACAACGATGGCAAAACTACATGAATTACACTTTGAATTGCTTCCACATCCACCCTATTCTCCAGATCTGGCCTTCAGCAACTACTGGCTGTTTGCGGACCTCAAATGAGAAAGAGATTTGGCTGCAATGAAGAAATGATAAGGGAAACTGAGGTGTATTTCTAGACCAAAGACAAATTGTTCTACAAAAAAGGCAGGAAATTGTTAGAAGCATTGGAATCAGTGAATTACCCTAGAAAGTGACTATGTTGATGAATAAAGTTAAATTTTGCCTAAAAGTTGTTGTTTTATTAGTTAGGCCCGGGATTTATTAATTGATGAGTTAATAGTAAAAATTCAATAAACTTACCATTACTATATACACCCTTCTGATAAAGGAACTAGTTCATAGCTATCAACCTTTCATAGGGCACTCATCACATTCTATATTATTTTTTACTAATTACTTGATTCAACAAAGATAATGGCTTTCTGATATATCTTGCATATGGCTTAACATATAGCAATAATCTAAAGTGTCATTAATATCATCTTCAACAGTATAATCTTCAAGATATTTAAACCTCTTACAGCTCTTTCTGGAATATCATTTTCATTGAGAGGATCACTTTCAATATATCTTGATATTAATCCAACAGTTTCACTTTCTCTGTCATTGGTTTATATTCAGGTATTTAACTGGTTCTGGTGTGTTCTTTAAAATTTTCCTATTGTCAACATATTGCTGATGGACTTGTGGGTTCAATGCTCTAATTTTTGTTTGCAAAAGTATTAGTAAAATTCAACCAGCTCATGAAATAAAATCATATATCTTCAACACTTTTCATAACAAATTCAAATCCATTGAAGGTCAAGGTTTTGACCTTCTGGATAACAACATTCATAAACAGTTTTGATTCAGATAAGATTTCTTTCTGTACTCAAGCTATTAATAAATTGCCATTAATCACTTCTGATGACTTTGAGAAATGGCATCAGTTTCTGCCCATATCATGTAGCTGTTGGTATTCTTGTTGTAGGCAATAAATTGGCCCACAAATAGATATTGAATAACAGAAGACAACAACAAACAAGGCAAAGACTTGAGTAAAAAAATATTTCCAAGTTTATTTTTGTTAAAAATACATTGACAAAAATAACTCTGCAAGCCCATGTCGATGGTGAGAATATTTTTTGTTCTGAAAAGGACAGTCTTGGTAGTCACTGGAGAACATTGTCCTGAAAAGGAAAGTTTATTGCATATCATTGCTGCTGGCAAAGATGGTGTTGGAGTGGCAGGCCTACTGAAGTTGGCTGGAGCAATGGTAACCAGCTAGTTGGACCTGCTGCTGATGGTTGGTGCTGTGGACTGGCTGGAACAGGTACTACACCTTAATTCTCATCATCATGACTGCAAAATGCTTGTTGTATTTACCCAAGTCTTCCCACTGAGATGAGATGTGACATAAGGTTAAGTTTACTGTGGGGAACCTGAGTGCATACTTGGGCCAAGCACAAAAATTCTCCAGTCCCTGCAACCATCAATTGTGCTGGCCCCAGTAGCAACTACTAATCAACTCTCTGTTGAATTTTTCAAGAAGCAAGTTCTAGTGTACATGTAAAAAATCCTTTATTTCCTCTTGTTCATAAAAGTTTTTAAGGTTTATCTAACTAAAGCTACATATATATCATCTTTGATTTGGGCCAGCTTCATAAGAACTTCAACATTTTTCACTGCATAATCATTACCATCTTTATAAGACACAATTAGAAAAATAACACAGTAAAATGTTTGGAGTTTTATTTACATAAAACTTTACTTCCCATAATTCATATTTCCTCTCATTACTTTTAAACAAAAAGAAATATAAAGGCCAGTAATCTTTTACAGATATCATGAGAGTAACTTCAACATAGAGAAATATATAGAAATAACAAAAAACTTATTCACTTTACTGAACTCTGTTATCAATGCACACTTATTTATATACTCACTGCAGTTGAAAGTCAGACCTGAAAGCAATGTTGAACCTCTCTGATTGGCTAGAGCACCTCCCCTTGGTCTTTCTGAGGATTTGGTGGTGAGGAGTGGGAAAGTAAAGAATGACATTCAATGTTTTGCTGTTGGCACCATGTTCAAACTTACAGAATAATTTTTCTTCCAGACTCCAAAGGGGATTATGGATTTTAATTCCTTTGTTAATTATCTGACAGCCAGAAGAGTGAACTTGGCCTTCAAACTCACCCTTCCAGTGTAGAGCTCAAAATCCTCATAATGCAAAAACATTTAGGCTTTTGTATATGACTGCTAATTTTCATATTCTGCAGCCATTTCACAATACTTTATTGGGTATGTCAAAAATATAAACTAGAATATCTCTTTCATCAAGCTGAAGGCTGTCTTTTTGAATGCCACATGGTTTAATATGGACACTCCAGTAATTTTTTTATATTATATGATGCCAAAACAGACTATGACACAGTCTGGCCAATATGCTAGATGACCTAAATATCTATTGGGTTAATATTTTTATCATTTTACTTACATGTATCAGGACAAGTTCTCTTAGACTTTTTCTACCTGAGTCAAAAGTTTTTTCTGTCTTCCCTCCTTGCAAATGGATACTTTTTAACTGTTTACTTAATTCATACAGTGTTTACATATTTTGTTTGTTGCTTCTCAGTTTCATTTGCACAAATTTGTGCAAGTTACATGCTCTTCTACATCTTGGTACTGTTGACCTTAGAAAGTTGATTCTTAAAAACCTGTTTGGGAGGATACGTGCAACATTACAGAAATGAATTATCTGCTCTTGACTCAGTTATAATTTATGTACACGTGGTAGTTTGTTTAGAGGCACAAAATGTAAGTCACCTCACTAGTTGGTGCCAATTCATCATGGCGACATCATGTCTACTCTGTCCTTCCATTTTCTTTCACCTCTTATGCCATTACATCACTGACACAATATACAACCAAGTCAACTCACCAGTAAGAGTATATTTTATATTTCTTCTCTATAACTTTTAATATGTATTCGGTTCTCTGCATGAATAAACTCTTGTCTAATGCTAATTTTTGTAAATATCTAAATAAAGTATTTTCTTTCTCAAATATTATATATATATTTATGTTTTTATTCCCATATGTGCATAAGTGTTACTATATCACATATATAGTAATGTTTTAATGGTATGGTAATATATATTTATCTCCACCAGCCATTCCAAACATGATATTTTGAAAAGATATTGATAAGTAAATGATTTCTCAATGGTTTCAGAAATGTTCCTCCGCAGAATAGAATATTCAAAATGAGTTTCCAGGAAGAAACACAAGTGTTATAAGCAATAAAAAATTGTTAAAAATTTTGAAAAAGAAATAGAGAAAAAAAATGAAAACTTTTAATAAATAATTTTCATCTGAAATAGATTTTTATCATTTATTAATAACAAGAGAGGGAAAAATAGCAGAGTGATGTACAGTTGAAGACAATAATTCAAGCACTTTTAATAAATCTTGGAATTATTCAATGAGATGGCTTCAACAGGAAAGTTGAAAAATATAGACCAATGAACAGTGTAGAGAACAACAATAAGAACTTTTTAAAAATAAATCTTAGATTTTTCGATTAATAGTTTTTATTTCTCAGTTAAGAGAAGAGCTTTAAAAATACAAAATGACTCACAGCATAAATGAACATTCAGATTTAATAAACATTAATTTTCATTGTTTGGCTGTGAGAGAAAAGGTGAAAAGTATAAATAGAAGTACAGTCTAAGACAATTGGAAACCGTTTAATAAAACGTAGATTTTTCATATAATGGATGAATATATATATATATATATATATATATGTAGCAGCCACAGATCTATTTCCTTTCGCGAATCAGTGCCCCTGACGTGAGATTCGGTCACTCACTAACCAATCAACTGGCAGAGCGCATTAATTCCTTCTTCCTCTCTAGAACTATTTTCCTAGTCCATTTTGGTAGAACGGACAAAAGGCAGAGAGCCATGAGCCAGCAGGAGAAACAGACGTCTCTCTCACATCGCTGCCACTGATTCCCCTTGGAACCCTTTCGCTGAAGAAGACGCTGCTGCTAGCTTCGCACACTCTTCCTACAAACCAAGTACCAGCCTACCGACCAGCGAACCAAATGGACACTTACATACTATCACTCTTGTACGTCTACTAAGAGAATAAACCATTCTTTGTTGTTGTTTAAAAAAGGAAGTTTCGTAATTCATTTGTATTGCCTAAAAAATATAGTGTTGGGGAAATTAATCATTTCCCTTAACCCTATATATATATATATATATATATAAGAAAAATTAAGATAGACACGTTATTTCATGGTAATTCGGAAGTATAGGCCTATTTCAGGCAAGTCATCTTCAGCTTCCGTCTTTATTCAACAAAGGATTCTACATGAATGGGATTCACAACGACCTAATCCGGCAAATAAAAATAAAGAACAAAATAAAAACATATAAGATGATAAGAATATAACTGTCACTCCTCTAAAAAAGAAAATAAGAACAATCCATCCGTTTGTCAACCCACAGAGATTCCTCCATAATTATCAGTCAGTGTCGACGAATGGATTCTTCTATGTCCACAGGGCATGTTAATATATATATATATATATATATATATATATATATAATGGGTTATATATAATGGATTTCTTTTATTTTACAGCTGAAAAAGAAGTAATCTGTAGGTTTTCTTTAATATTCATCATCATTTGCTTGCAACAGGAAAGGTGAAAATACATATGGTCACTTAGTGTAAAAGAACAATTAAAACTAACTATTTTTCTCTTCTAATATTTTTCAACATTTAGCTGAGAATAGAGATTGACTAATAGTATATAACTACAATTTAAACACGTCTGCAAAAGTGATCTTTTTTCAAGAAATCTAAAAAAATAAATGGATGGACAGTTAAAAATGTTAATTCAAATTATTTTAATAAACCTTAGACTTTTGCTTTAAGAGTATTTAATCATTTAGTTGTTGCAAGAAAGTTAAAAAGTACAGTCAAATAAATATTGAAGAACAATTCACACACTTAATAAATATTGGAGTTTCTCTTGAACAATTTTTTTATCTTTTTGTTGTGACAAGAAAATTGAAAAATACAGGAAACCTCACTGTGTAGAAAACAATTCAAACTCATTTAATAAAGTTTAGACTTTCTTTATTAATATATTTTCATCAATTGCATAGTACAGGAAAGGTAAATAATATAGATAAATACAGTGAAGAGTGACACTTCAAATGTTTTTAATAAACTGGAGCTTCTCATTAAGAACATTTCAACATTTAGTTATAACTTCTTCCTTTATGTAACAAAACGAGGGTGATAAGGTACCTCCACTTTTGACCTTTTGTAGCTCTAAGCAATATTTGTCCCCTTACTATCCCCCTCAGTCCCTGTTCTGCCATCCATTTTCCCAAATTCAGTAGGTAGATTACTCCTTATTTCTCTCTGCCTTCATTGCTTTTAATGTCTCCTGTGAGTGTCAAATTCTTCAAGCACAATTTCCTCAGTATGTTTCTCACAAATTTCAACTTTCTGATTCTAAGTATGTGATTTTTTTTGTTTTCATTGTTCT
The DNA here is from genome assembly GCA_037127315.1 of Ascarosepion bandense. NCBI lineage: Eukaryota > Metazoa > Mollusca > Cephalopoda > Sepiida > Sepiidae > Ascarosepion > Ascarosepion bandense. Next base: position 943,826 of record JBBBDQ010002327.1, read on the forward strand.
ATCTCATTCTCTTTCACTCCCAGTAACCACCTACATTCCAGTGGTATCTATCCATGTTATTCTCAGCATCCTTCTGTAGAACCACATTTCTGTTGTCTAAAGATTCCTTTTTATCTATGAAGAGATTTCCCTCTACTCAGTATTGATATTGCATAGCAGTTCCGTTAGCACTTTTTTTACTTTGTAAAATACACAAATATAGTGAGTGCAAAATAACTTCCTTCACCCACTCATTTGAAAGACTAAGAAAGAAGAAGAAGAAGAAAATAAATTTGTAAGCCTATGTGAGATTGTTGCCTTCCACAAAAATTAATTAGTGAGCTGTGAAGGAAAAGGAATGAAATTTTCAAGGGTATGTGAAAATTTTTGACTAATGAAAACCTTACCTTCACAAAAATTACCTGATGAGTCAAGAAGAAAAGAAAGTAGTGAGGCTACGCAAAATTCTTTTTGATATAAAATGAGGAGAAAAATTAATCAGAAGAGTGTCCGAAGTCATATATAACATTTTGTTTCAGTTACTCTCAACCAACATTGAAGTACTTGCCAACTTAAAATTACTCACCAATTATATTATCAGCCTTTAACTAGCATGCAGCACATCAAAGAATTTCATAGGGTTACATGGAGTGAAAGAAAATTAGAAGTCTTTAGTGAGAAGAAGTGAAAAAAAACATGGAACAGGTGTCTGAAAGAAAGAATATAACAATTGATGTTGCATTTAAATTTTTGAAGATTTTGGAGACAGGGATGAAGAAATCAGAAGAGAATTCCATAGGGTTATGGAGAGTAAAAAAGAATGAGAAGTCTTTAGTAAGAAGAAGAGAAAAAAGACAATGTAGGGACAGTGTTCAAGCAAACAGAAGATAACGATGTTTTATTTAAATCTTTGAAGATTTTAGGTGACAGGGTAACAAGAAATTGGGAGAGAATTTCACAAGGTTACAGAGAGTAAAAGAGAATGCAAAGTCCTTAATGAGAAGAAGTAAGCAAGAGAGGTCTGAAGAACAGAAGAGGACAGTTGTTGTTGCATTTAAATCTTTGAAGATTTCAAGTGGCAGGGTTGCAAGAATTTTACAGGGTTACACAGTGTGAAAGGGAACGAGAAGTCTTTAATGAGTAGAAGTAAAAAAGCCAATGAAGAAGACAGGGGTCTGAAGAACAGAAGATGACAACTAATGTTGCATTTAAATTTTTGAATAATTTAGGTAGCAGGGAAGCAAAAAATTCAAATAGAATTTCATAAGTTTACAGGTAGTGAGAGGGAATGAGAAATCTTTAGGGAGGAGAAGTGAAAATAAGACAATAAAAGAAATGTGTTCAGAAAAAAAGATGACAATTGATGTTGTATTTGAATTTTTTAAGATTTTAGGTGGCAGGGGAGCAAGAAATTGGATGGGTGCTTCATAGGGTTACATGGAGTGAAAGAGAATGAGAATGTTTTAGTGAGGAGAAGAGAAAAAGGCAATATAGGAACAGTGTTCAGGAAGACAGAAGATGACAATTGATGTTGCATTTAAATTTTTTAAGATTTTAGGTGGAAGCAAAATAAGAAATCAATTTAGAATAGATTTGGCGGTTACATCTAGATAATATATAATGATAAAATGGTGAGATCTAGTTGCCAATCTAGTAGTGCATTTAATCCATATAGTGAAAGAGCAAGAGAAAAAAAAAGGAAACAGAACAGTTGCCATGAAAATATTTATAGTAAAGATAGAGGGAAGCCATGTCATGTCCGTGAGAATGTGACTGAAGTCCTGATGACTGATCAGGATTGATAACATTACAGACTTTTCTTTGAATCTTGTCAAGAATCTTGAGATATACATCAGAAAAGCTAAAACAGATTTGGCAGTGATATTAAGAAAACTTATAGGGGAGCCGAGTTCAAATTCCAGTTGAATTCCTTGCATTCACTTACGCGCAAATACCCTTGGGAAAGGTATTAATCCGTCTATTCCTTCCAGTTATGGGTTAAATAACAGGACAGATTGGGTTCTATAGCCTTGGTCGGCAACCAGTCTACCGCAGAAAGCAATGGCAACCTACTGTGGGATACTCTTCTGCCCAGTCAGTCATGTCTCTTTCGAGACATGATCGCCCAAGTGTGTATCACGTATGGCACTTAACTGACTGACTGAATATAATAGTTGGAAACATGATGAAAGGCTTCTACTGGGCATAAAGTGAGGGATCTGTTTTCTATTGTTATGAAGTAATAAACAGATCTTCCACTAGCTATGAGTCAAGTAACAGGACAGATTGGGTTCTATAGCCTTGGTCGGCAACCAGTCTACCGCAGAAAGCAATGGCAACCTACTTCGGGATAATCCTGCCCAGTCAGTCATGTCTCTTTCGAGACATGATCACCCAAGCGTGTATCACGTATGGCACTTAACTGACTGATAGGGCATGACATAGTGAGTAACTGATTCAGTATATTTGCCCACTTCATGTTAGTGGAAAATATAAACCCAAGAAAGCATAGAGTGTTGCTCTCCTGGCATGCAGCATCAGCTATGTGGTGTTTAAATATTTTCTTTCATAGCATTAAAATTTACAAGACTTGCCTCATTTAACAACTGATTGGGGATCTTTTTCAAGTGTTGTTTCCAATTTTACTTTGTTTGTCAGATTTGTTACTAAGGCAGTAGTAAATGTTTATATCATCTGCATAAATACCTAGTTGGGAACTGATGACATTAGTGAGGTCATTGATAAAGATGAGAAAAAGCATATATCCAAGGATAGAGCCCTATGGGATCTTTGTATTAGTATGAAATCATCTGGAAATGCCCCTGTTAAACCTTCATTACACAATTTGTTAAGAAGGATAAAACCAAATGTTTATTCCATTACATCATAGTTATTGAGCTTGCATAGAAGCCCAGCATCTCCAAACCCTGTTGAACATCTTTGAGATAGCTAGAACCAAACCCTGGGATTAACCATTATCATCTAAAGTTTGACAGATAAATTCATCAATAATCATTAACACATTATTTTAGACCTGGACAAATAGAAGTCATATTGTTTATTCAAAAAGAGGCTGTGTAAAGTATCTAACCAATTCAGTGTTGATATCTAATTAATTTTGAGCCTAAAGTCAGTCAGTCATGTTCCATATATGATACACATTTGGGTGTTCATGTCTCTTTTCATCCATGATTGACTATACAGAAGATTTTACTGCAGTGGGTTGCCATTTCTTCCTGTGGTAGACAGGTTGCTAAGCAAGACTACAGAACCCAATCTGTAACTGCTATTCAATACTTTTATCCAGGTCAGTCAGTTAAATGCCATACACTTTCTCCTCACTAAAGTTTTGCCATTCTCTTTCACTCTCAGTAACCCCTTGCCTCTTAGTTGCATCATTGCCATCTTCTGTCTTCCTGAAATCTGTTCTTTTGTTGTCATTTCTCCTCACTAAAGTTTTACCATTATCTTTCATTCCCAGTAACCCATTACCTCTCAGTGGCAGTGTTGCCAACTTCTGTCTTGCTGAAATCTGTTCTTTTATTGTTTTTTATTGTTTTATTGTTTTATTTTTACTCTTTATCACCTTTTTGTGGCATTATTGTCATCTTCTGTCTTCCTAGAAATCTGTTCTTTTATTGTCCTTTCTCATTACTAAAGTCTTACTATTCTCTTTCTTTCCCAGTAACCGATTGCCTTTTTGTGGCATTATTGCCATCTTCTGTCTTCCTGAAATCTGTTCTTTTATTGTCCTTTCTCATTACTAAAGTCTTACTATTCTCTTTCTTTCCCAGTAACCGATTGCCTTTTTGTGGCATTATTGCCATCTTCTGTCTTCCTGAAATCTGTTCTTTTATTGTCCTTTCTCATTACTAAAGTCTTACTATTCTCTTTCTTTCCCAGTAACCGATTGCCTTTTGTGGCATTATTGTCATCTTCTGTCTTCCTGAAATCTGTTCTTTTATTGCTTCCTTTCTCATTACTAAAGTCTTCTTACTATTCTCTTTCTTTCCCAGTAACCGGTGCCTTTTTGTGGCATTATTGCCATCTTCTGTCTTCCTGAAATCTGTTCTTTTATTGTCCTTTCTCATTACTAAAGTCTTACTATTCTCTTTCTTTCCCAGTAACCGATTGCCTTTTTGTGGCATTATTGCCAATATTCTGTCTTCTCCTGAAATCTGTTCTTTTATTGTCCTTTCTCATTACTAAAGTCTTACTATTCTCTTTCTTTCCCAGTAACCGATTGCCTTTTGTGGCATTATTGCCATCTTCTGTCTTCCTGAAATCTGTTCTTTTATTGTCCTTTCTCATTACTAAAGTCTTACTATTCTCTTTCTTTCCCAGTAACCGATTGCCTTTTTGTGGCATTATTGCCATCTTCTGTCCTTCACTGAAATCTGTTCTTTTATTGTCCTTTCTCATTACTAAAGTCTTACTATTCTCTTTCTTTCCCAGTAACCGATTGCCTTTTTGTGCGTGTGTACCCATCTTCTGTCTTCTGAAATCTGTTCTTTTATTGTCCTTTCTCATTACTAAAGTCTTACTATTCTCTTTCTTTCCCAGTAACCGATTGCCTTTTGTGGCATTATTGTCATCTTCTGTCTTCCTGAAATCTGTTCTTTTATTGTCCTTTCTCATTACTAAAGTCTTACTATTCTCTTTCTTTCCCAGTAACCGATTGCCTTTTTGTGGCATTATTGCCATCTTCTGTCTTCCTGAAATCTGTTCTTTTATTGTCCTTTCTCATTACTAAAGTCTTACTATTCTCTTTCTTTCCCAGTAACCGATTGCCTTTTTGTGGCATTATTGTCATCTTCTGTCTTCCTGAAATCTGTTCTTTTATTGTCCTTTCTCATTACTAGTCTTACTATTCTCTTTCTTTCCCAGTAACCGATTGCCTTTTTGTGGCATTATTGTCATCTTCTGTCTTCCTGGAAAATCTGTTCTTTTATTGTCCTTTCTCATTACTAAAGTCTCCTCATTTCTCTTTTCTTTCCCAGTAACCGATTGCCTTTTTGTGGCATTATTGCCCATCTTCTGTCTTCCTGAAATCTGTTCTTTATTGTCCTTTCTCATTATAAGTCTTACTATTCTCTTTCTTTCCCAGTAACTGATTGCCTTTTTGTGGCATTATTGCCATCTTCTGTCTTCCTGAAATCTGTTCTTTTATTGTCCTTTCTCATTACTAAAGTCTTACTATTCTCTTTCTTTCCCAGTAACCGATTGCCTTTTTGTGGCATTATTGCCATCTTCTGTCTTCCTGAAATCTGTTCTTTTATTGTCCTTTCTCATTACTAAAGTCTTACTATTCTCTTTCTTTCCCAGTAACCGGTGCCTTTTTGTGGCATTATTGCCATCTTCTGTCTTCCTGAAATCTGTTCTTTTATTGTCCTTTCTCAAGTCTTACTATTCTCTTTCTTTCCCAGTAACCGGTGCCTTTTGTGGCATTATTGCCATCTTCTGTCTTGCTGAAATTTGTGTGTATAAACTCTCTCTGACTGCTTTACTGTTTCATTCAAGCATTACCAATGAATTATAAAAATATAAGATTATATATTTATATATATGTCTTTTTCATTGTTTTCCAGTGGTAGTATATAACAAACACAATTTGGTGTGCATTGACTTGCTGTGCATTGATTTGGTGTGCATTGACTTTGATCAAAGTCTCACTGTGGCATTAAGAAATGTGGCTTGTTTGCTGATGAACACATTAAGAGGTGAGTTTTTTTAAAAAACATATTACCCTTAGTATATAAGAAATATGGCTGATTCCACAGTTGATGAAATGTTGCAGGCAGATGAAATTTAGAAGTCCAATAGCCTGTGGAGTTTTTCAATAGTTTTAGTGGAGAAGAAAGCTGGCAGTAAGAGATTTTGTGTATATTTTAGGGCACTCACCAAAATTACAAAGAAATATGCTCAACCTCTTTCACTTATTGATGATATACTTGCAAGGTACTTTTCTAAGCTCACTTTAAAATCAAAGTACTGGCAAGATAAACTCCATGATGATGACAAGGAGAAAAGTGTTTTCACTTGCCACAATGGTTTGTTTCATTTTAATGTTATGCCTTTTGGACTTGCAAATACCCCCGGTGTCATACAGACAGGAAATGAATTCAGCAGATATAAAATAGAAAAGGGTGTAAGACAAGAATGTGTCTTCTCACTATTCAACCTCTACAGCAAGGCAATTCTGAGAGAACTACAAGTCCTGCCAGAATTTGTCATTGGTGGCTGCAATCTGAACAATATAAGATATACAGATTATACAGTGCTGGTAGCTGACATGAAAAGGAAACTACAAGACCTCCTACAGAAGGTAGCTAAAACAAGCAAGAAAACTGAATGCATGGTCATCAGCAAAAAGAGGAGACCAAAATGCTAAGTAGAAGTTGAGAATATTGAAATTAACCAGGTTCTGAAATTTAAATATCTGTGAGGTGTTCTAACAGTGGACAGAAAGTGTGACTGAGATCTAAAAGCATATAGGCATGGCCAAGGTTGTATTTCAAAGGCTCAGTAGAGTATTGAGAGACAGGAAGAAACGAAGAATATAGTACTGGAAAATATCATATCTATTCCCCTTTATGGCAACAAATGATGAACAATCTCCTCAAAGATGAAGTAGAGACTCTAAGCAGCAGAAAAGTGGTTCTACAGACGGATGCTGAGGATACCATGGACAAAATACGTGAACAACAACAAGATTTTGAAGAGGAAGCAAACAAAAGGGAAACTTGTACTTAGCATCAGGAAGAGACAGTTGAGGTTTCTGGGATACTTAATGAGTGCGGGGAGCTTGAAGAAGCTAATACTCATCTAATACTCACAGGGAATATAGAAGGAAAGAGATATAAGGCAAGCAATGTGAGATACTAAAAGGAAAAATGTTAAGGATAAGGGCAAGTGGAAGTTCATGATCGACTATGTCCTGAAGTGACATGACAAAAAGATGAAGAATATGAGATCATTCAGAAAATGTTATAAAACAGTGGAATTAATGACAAGTTGCCTAAATATAGAAGTCATTCTGAAGTAAAACTGTAGCAGTGTCTCTCCATATATAAAAACAAACACAACTTTAATGTACATAAACACTAGATCTAACCATCTGAATAGCATAATCAAACACATCCATAAGGGAATAGAAAACAGACTATCAAAAATTTCTTCTCACAAAACAATATTCAATGAAAGGAAAAAAGATTATGAAAGGGCCTTAAATGAAAGTGGGCATGAAGGTAAATTAGAATACAAACCTCAGTTAAACAAATGAAAAATAATACTAGAAATCAAAACGTTATTTGGTTCAACCCACATTTAAACTTAGAAGTAAAATCCAAAATAGGGCAGATATTTTTTTTAATTACTTAATAAACACTTCCCAAAAAACTTGGAATTAAATTAAATATTCAATAGAAATTTATTTAAATTTCTATTAAGTTATAACTGTACAATAATCTACAACATAATATTGCTATTAAAGAATGTAATTGTAGGGACAAAAACAAATGTCCACTTGATGAGCTTTGAAAAACAGAAGGAGGATACAGATGGACAAAGAAAAATATATTTTTAAAAACAGATGGAATAATTACAAATCTATATTCAAGCTGAAAAGCCTTAAAAATTGTACTAAACTAGCTAACCATGTATTAAAACAAAAAAAAAAAATAGAAAAGACTCTGATATAAAATGGAGTATAATGAAAAATCCAAACCTTACAACAGTGAAGATGTCTACAGATTGTGCTAAGAAAAAGAGTTGGCCATAATATTGTTTCCAGAACAAAAAACGTTACTAAATGAAAGATCAGAAATAATGTCCAGATGTAATAACACCAAAAAATACATATTAAGTTCATAAAAAAAAATGGATGGAAATATTTAAGATCCTTAAGTAACTCCTCATTAATTTTGAAAGTTTTCAGTTACTTAAAACTTCCAATCACACATTTGTAAAAAATCCATGTTATACATTTGAAAACATTGGAAAATCAGTTATTATAAATCATTTGAAGATAAGAAAAGGTTAAAACCTAGGTTGTGGAAAGAACTTGTTGCCAAATAAAAAATATTCAAAAAATTTACAATATGTATGTATTGAGCTCTTTTTAATACAACTGTGTACTGGTTTAATTTAATTATGACCCAATATTAATATTGTAATTTTGTTATTACAATAATTTATAAAAGCATAATATCACTACACAAACATTTTCATGTTTCAGAACAATACTGTTCTTCTTCAGGTGATATGTTAAAATAAATGGTGAAAATGATTTACTTTGAAAATAGAAGATGAATTCATAGTTATTTAAAAAAATAGGGAGTGGTAGTTGTAGAAAAAGCTTTAGGTGTGTCAATATTGCTCAATCAAAAATGAGAATTATGTAACCATGGAGATAAATCTTAATTAAAATATTTGGGATATGAAAGTGGGCAGGATGACTTGGATCTAGACATGTCACTTTTTAATTTTGTCTGGATAAGATACATAGTGGGACCTTGGATTTTTTAAAATGGGTAGACAATAATTTTAACAGGAGGTTGGATTTTAGGTTTTTTTATTTAATAATAGATTTTTGAAACTATTATCTATGAGTAAAGGGGCTGGAAAGTTTAGGTCAGAATTAGGATTAAATAATTATAGTATACGTAGTTATATTATAGAAAGAACAACAAATACGTATTGTGTGGGTCATTTATTTTAGCAAAATAATTTTCATTTTTTTAATTATGTTAGACTATAAGTTATAAATGAAACATTGTAATTAATTAAATTTTAAAGAAAGTTATTTTGTCTGAGTAAGGTACATAGTGGGACCACACAATACTTAAATAGGTAAATAATTTTTAACAGCAAGTTGTTTTTTTTTTAAATTACTTCATGAGTATAAGGGCTGGAAAGTTTATCATATATTTATTATTAAATAATTATGATATATTAAATAATATTGTAGTTAAGAAAACTAATTAAGTATTGTGCGGGTCTTTTATGTTAGTAAAATAATTATTAATTTTTAAGTTATATTAAAGCATAAGTTATGAATAAAACATTAAAACTTTTTTATAAATTAAAATGATGCGGATGATACAGTGCTGATTGCGGACACGGAAAGGAAACTACAAGACCTCATACAGAAAGTAGCAGTGGAGAGTGACAAGAAGAGACTACAAATAAACTTTAAGAAAACTGAGTGCATGGTCATCAGCAAAAGATACAACTCAAAATGCCAAATACAGGTGGGAGATCACAGAATCAAGCAAGTACAAAAATTTAAGTACCTACGAAGTGTTCTAACAGGAGATGGAAAGTGTGACACGGAGATTCGAAGGCGAATTGGCATGGCAAAGAACGCATTCCAGAAGATGAGCAAAATACTAACACACAGGAAAATCTCAATAGAAACAAAGAAAAGAGTGTTGGACTGCTACGTGATGTCAGTTCTTCAATATGGCAGTGAATGCTGGGCAATATCATCAAAAATGAGGACAAAACTGGAAGCGGCCGAAATGTGGTTCTACAGAAGGATGCTGCGGATATCGTGGACTGAGCATGCAAGCAACGATGAGGTGTTTGAAAGAATAGCAACAAAAAGGAAATTGATACTGAGCATCAGGAAGAGACAACTGAAGTTCCTGGGACATGCAATGAGGAAGGAGAGTCTGGAGAACCTGATACTGACTGGTCAGATAGAAGGAAGGAGAGACAGAGGAAGGCAGCGGATCAGGTGGATGACAGAACCGGGGTTGCCAGGAGCAAACATACTAAGAGCCACAAGGGATAGGGAGACATGGAGAACCATGATCGCCTACGTGCTGAAGGGACAGGGCACATAGAAGAAGAAGAAGAAGATACATTGTGGGAACATAGGTTAAAATGGACAGACAGCAACCTTTTACAGCAGGTTGAACTTTTTTTTTTAAATTAGATTTAGTACTACCTCATGAGTGAAGTAGAGTGGAATGTATAGTTTAGAATCAAGATTTTAATAATTATGGTATACTAAGGTATATTATAGATTAAAAACATTAAGTATTGTGTGAATCATTTATTTTGGTAAAATAATTTTAAAGTTATATTGGAGCATAAGCTATCAATTAAACATTGCAATTAATTAAACTTTAAAGATTTTTTTTTTTAAAGAGGCTTCAAATTTTTTAGGTTGGAATTTGAACGGAGTAATTTTAGTATTCCAAGATATATTGTAGTTAAGGAAACCAACTAGTATTTTGTGGACCATTTATTTTAGTAAAATAAATTTTAATTTTTAAGTTATATTGGAGCACAAGTTACAAATGGCACATTAAGATTAACTAAATTTTAACAAAAAATATTTTCAATGTTTACATAAAACAGTCAATTCATCTCTATGGCTCAATAGTTCACCATTTTTAGAGAACCTTAAAATCTATAGCTTTTCACTCAGGCACAAAGGGCAAATGTCGTAGAATAACTTACAGATTCTTTTTTTTTTTTTCAGAATTTTCCATTTTACTTTTGGGGTTTTTGTGGTCTTTAATTTCCAAAAATATGCAGAAATGGATGTTTGGTTTCAATACATGTTATTTTTAAAAAAAGTTAGGTGCATATACCAACATTGTTTAAAAAAGTTCTTAGTAGACTTTTTTAATAGTTGGGTTTTCATTTGGTGTTATATTACATTGGTACACAATAGAATTTGTTAGACACCTATTTTCCAGTGGGCAGTTGTTTGGATTTTGACAATTACATAAGTTTGTATTATTGTTGTCTACCCATCCAAAGTCTAATCACCCCCCACAAGTATAATTAAACATATAGAATACAGAATTAATAAAACTCTTCCAATGAAGAAATATTTTATAAACATAAAGGTTTTAATAATAATGCCCTAAAAAATAGTAGCTAAAAAATGACATTCAAATGTATATGAAAATGTACAGATATGTAAACATAATGTATTTGAAATTTAAATAAGTATAAGATATTTTTTCTATTCATTCTTCCATGTCAAATGTGCTTTTTATATTTAAACTGCAAAATTTAAGAAAATTGTATTACTAAGAATAGATTTTACATTTCAAACTAAACTTCATTGAATGTGAGTACTGATAAACAAAATTCATATTGTTTTATTTTTAAGTGAGAAATTATCCTTATTACATACCTTTCTATTCAGACTGGTATACTTATTTCAGTTCTTTTACTCACAATGTTTCAGATGTTGTACCCTCCAGTCTTCTTTAGTTATCTATTGTTGTACCCAGAAATCTTTTGGGAATTTTGTCATGGTTTGTTGATCATACATAACAGGTACATTAGAGAAGATCAAAGAGATTTAAAATACATACAGTGTCAGAATGGCATTCAAGAGTAATTGAACTTTTCAGAGATATCTCTCCTGAACCAATTCTTATCTAAGAAGAAAGCATGACAATAACTATGTGCCTTTCAAGACAAATGGCAAGGAATGCAAAACTTGTGGAATGGCAACAGATACTAGAGAGAGAACAATACCAAAAGACAAAACAACTGAAAATATCTGCACACATGTTTGTTACTGATAACTTCCTCAGTAGACCTAGCATAGAGATGAATACCATCTGGAAACTTTTAATTAAGAAAGAAGAAACGCAATAAAAAACTCTATATCTAAATAAAAATACTCAAAAATTCTAGATCAGGTTTAAAGCTTCAAAATTACACCATTGGATTGCCCAAGAGACACATTATGTGATCAATTCAAACTTTTGTTAAAACATATCTGGTTTCCTGAGCTGGTTAATATTAAAAGGTCAAACAGTCTAGTTCAGTGGAAGAAACTGACACAAAATTGAATAAGACTGGTGAGTATTAACTGATATAAAATATCCCCAATTAATTGGAAAGTAGAATGAGAACAATCTTTTCACTGTAAATTAAATAAAAAGTTTGGTTCAAAATTCCTGGAAAGTTACCAAGTATAAAGACAAACATCTGAAGTAGACAAAAGGGTATAACAATTAAGATAAGTAAACTGGCCCAAATTACAAGGTACATAGTAAACTAATTTTTTAATTGGTTTTTATATTATTTCAATATTCTACTGACAAATTGAGTATATATTTCTCTAATATTTAAAATTTTAAACTGATATTTTGCTTGTAATATATTTATCTATCTTGACTTTCATAATCAACTATCCAATATTTTAAATTATTGTCCTCAGTGTATCAGCTTTGGGTTTAAAAGTGTTACATTGCAGTTAATTTTACCAGGAAATTAAAGATTTCTTTAAACTGTTTAAAATGTGGAATATAACAGAATCATTTTTGTAATAAAAATATTGAGATATTAATAAAAATTAAGCTCCATCCATTTAAGATAGAAAATGTTTTTAAGCATGATTGTAATCAACATTTTTAGTATTCATGATCGTACAAACTAAAATAACTTTAATCAGCATTACCTTCAGTTTCCTTTCAATCATTGATAATGATCAAGATAACTGGTAATTTAACAAGGAAGACTAGATACAAGCCATTTTCAGAGGCATAAATAAGACATCTAAAACTATGTATAGAATATAATCTTCTTTTATTAATTCCATTTACTATATTTGAACAACAATAATTATTTATCTATGCTTATAACAAAGGATAAATAAATACTAATTATTCAAATAAACTCATTCTAAAAAACATTAAATTAATATCTAAATACATTGATTTATATAGATATTAGATATCTAGATAAATCTTATAGTTAGAATCAGTAAGAGACAGTTGGAATTTCTGAAATATATAATGAGGAAAGAGGGTATAGAAAAATTGACACTCACAGGGCAGATTAAAGGCCCAAGGGAAACAGAGAATCAGCTACTTAACAAGCTTGTGTAAATCAATTAGAGAACAGAGAGTGGAGAGGAAAATCTTACTAAAAGTTACAAAGGATAAGAAATGGAGAGCGATGATCACCCACACCCTGAAGGGACATGGCACATAAAAGAAGTAGAAGAATTGATTAAATTTTTTATTGTTATTGAAATTATTGTAACAAATTTTATATTAAGTTAACATAGATTTTTTTTTCAATTCTATTTTTATTGAGTTGGTAGGTCATATTATGTATCTAGTTAATTATGACTATATTATTTGAAAAGAAGTTTAATAACAATTTTATTTAATGCAAATATAGTTAATATTATTTAATATTAATATTATTTAAAGAAATTTAATACAAATTTTTATCATTATTATTATTATTATTATTATTATTATTATTATTATTATTAATTTTACATGTGTTATTCTGTATTATCATTATAATAAAAACATAAACTTTTACAATTCTGACAACAATTATTGATACAGTGATATTCTTTGAGTTTGAAATTATGTTCCATTTCCTTTAATAAAAAAATATATTTACTTAAATTTTGATTATTTTTTTTCTTTTGTTTTGATTAAATTCATATATATATATATATATATATATATATATATATATATATATATATTTTTAATCATATCACCCCAAGCAAGGCAAAAACGCCACTGATGTGCAGGGGGCTACGTAAAAGTGAAAAGATTGGAAAAGAGAAAAACCGGAAACCACAACCTAAACAGGAAACAAGGGATGAGCCTCTTCACCTGTTTAATAGACATGGATGGAGTGTGAACCGGGCAGATAGTTTAGTCTATCTACTCCAATTGAAAAAAAAAATAATAAAAAAAAAAGAGTGAAAAGATTGGAAAAGAGAAAGCCGGAAACCACATCCTAAACAGGGAACAAGAGATGAGCCTCTTCACCTGTTCAATAGACGTGGGTGGTGTGTGAACCGGGCGATATATATAAGTTTAGTAAAAAGCAAACATTGCTAAGAGCTTCAAAGAATAGGAAGTTGTGGAGAAATATGATTAGCCACATCCTGAAGGGGCACAACACATGAGGAAGAAGAAAAAGAAGAAATTATGCATTACTTTTAGAAAGAATGGAAAAATATGCTTATATGAAATAAAAGTATTTTTATTAAAAAATATAACAATATGGCATTTTGTGAAAATTGACCTCGTTCTCCGAATCAGTCAGTTAAGTGCCATACATGATACACGCATGGGTGTTCATGTCTCGAAAGAGACATGACTGACTGGGCAGAAGATTATCCCGCAGTAGGTTGTCATTGCTTTCTGCGGTAGACTGGTTTGCCAGCCAAGGCTATAGAACCCAATCTGTCCTGTTATTTGACTCATAGCTAGAGGGGGGAAGAGATGTGTTATATTATGTAGTAATTAGTGGGGGATCAGTTTATTACTTCATAAAAATAGAAAACCGATCCCCCACTTTATGACGAGTAGAAGCCTTAATCATGATTCCAACTATTATATTCAGTTAGTCAGTTAAGTGCCATACGTGATACACGCTTGGGCGATCATGTCTCGAAAGAGACTTGACTGACTGGGCAGAAGATTATCCCGCAGTAGGTTGCCATTGCTTTCTGCGGTAGACTGGTTGCCGACCAAGGCTATAGAACCCAATCTGTCCTGCTGTTTAACCCATAACTAGAAGGAAGAGACGGATTAATACCTTTCCCAAGGGTATTTGCGCGTAAGTGTAATACAATGGATTACAACTGAAATTCGAACTCGGCTCCGCCGGTTTCTCGTTCCGAGCCGATATCCACTGTACCACAATTCTCCGAATACATAATTATAACTCAGAATGAATTCACTTTTATTACCAAAGGGACACAATGCTCATACACTTTTTGAAAAAGTAATCTCCCTTATCTTATTTATTCTTTTCTTTTTTTCACGTTTGTAATGTATTTTTATTTAAACCAATGAAATAACGACGTGTTTCTTTTCAACTTAAACTTCTATTTCAACATTTTCATAGTCAAAAAATTAATCTTGAAATAAATACAAGAAACATTTTCCTAACGGATTAGATAGTATCTTGTATGCTTCCCATAATTTTTAAGCTTAAAACGTGAGCAATATTCAATTTTTATTATAGGTTAATTTTTCTTGTATAGTGTTTCCAGGACTGAATCAAGTGAGGTAGACTATATTCTGTCTCTTCCTTACACACACACCCACACACACACACACACACACACACACACACACACACAATTGTAGTAGATCCTTCAAAATAGATGGTATGGTCAATTTATTTTTATATACAAACAGCTCTGTAGTTATCAAATCTAAACTTACATATAAATGGAACTTTGTGTGTGTGTGTGTGTGTGTGTGTGACCTATAGACTCTGAAACGGCTGAACTGATTTTCTTGAAAATTTACACAGTTGTACTATAAGCGTCTGTAAGTGTTCTTAGGTAGGTTTTGTGTTGAGGTACCCCCAATAAATATCGAAAATCGATAATCGAAAAAATTGGGTTATAGAAGGAGTGGTCCGATTTTAATCAAATTTGATACACTCATAGACAAAGACATAAGAAACGATGTTCAGAAGTTTCAAGGTTGCAGTTCTTATAATAGTGCGGAAAATCGATAATATATATATATAAAAGGCAAGATGTTTATATGTGTGTCTGTTTATATGCCTGTATGTCTGTATTTTTTCAGCCTTTTTATTTTAGTTTTTGCTTCAGGTTTGGTTCTAAGTAGGTATAATTGTAGTTCTTAGTCTCAGCCATGATACCATTTATTCAGAGGACTTATTTAGTCTTCAAAATTCAGTTTACGACAAAAAAACTTATTTGATATTGATACTAGGAAATCAAAATTTGACTTACATCCATTTATTTTTCTTTCAGTCTATGGTTTTGCTTTAACTGGAAACAACTATTGCTTTTTAGTCTTTCGTGCCAATGTCCAAACAGTCTGTACTCCAGGAGTGTGGATTAGTTTTAAATCTTTCATTACACCCGAGCAATGCTGGACTATACTGCTAGTTAGTTTATAATACCAGTTATTATTTCAGGAAAAAGACAAAATAAAAAGATACAGAGAATGAAAGAATAAGGTTTCATAGGACATTGATTACTATAAAATGGTCATAAGTTTATTTTTAATTATTTATTTTTACATCTATCTAAAAAATTCTAATTAACTAAAACTATGTAAATATAATTTATATAATTAGAGTAGTCCCTTCAAAACAGGAGGTCTGATCAGTCTATTATTATGTATAAACTGTTTTCATATTGCTTTTAGGGTAAATAATTATAATTATTTCATAATATAAACTGAAAAGAAAATTATCATTATTATTATTATTATTATTAGATTAAAGTCACCATTGATGCTTTTGTATCTTTTCACAAATATCACATGAAACCACAATTGTCTCCTTGGTTCATGTCAGCCTGTTCAGTCACTATAGCCCATAGGAATCACTTTTTGTGAGTGCATGAAAATGATACTTTCAATTCCAACAGATGCCTATGTGTGACTGCTCAAAATAATTGTAAATGTGTCCTCAAAAAGGTTAAATTTTTTTCTGATAGAATGAGGCATCGTATAGCATTTAACAGGTTTGATTTGTGACTATATGTGAGTCTATAATACTGTATTAAACAAGTGTAAGTCACCTATTCCTCCCCTTTTCACTCAATTCCCAAATGATAAATCAGAATATTTTGCTCAAAAATGTTCTTTCAATTCTATTCTAGACTCATCTGTAGCACCTTTGCCTGACTTTCCACTGAGAACTGAGTCCCTATTGTGTGATATGCATATAACTCTATCCATGGTTCATGCTATCTTCTCTAAACTGGATCCTCCTACAAAGGATATAAACTTGATGGTTTTTCCCAGTAATAATTCTTAAGAAATGTGACCCTAAACTGGCTCTTGTTCTTTCTAAACTCTACAATTCCTTGCTGCTCTTCATTTTCCTGCTGCTTTTTGGAAATCCTCTTTCATAGTTCCAGTCTTTAAGAACCCAGGTGAACCATCCGATATTTCTATTGGCCTATTTCTTTTTGACAAAGGCTCTAAGTAATTCTGAATGTCTTAAGCATTTTATCCCGCAGAAAAATCTGATATATATATATTGGCCTACTTCTTTTTGACAAAGGCTCTAATTAATACTGAATTTATTAAGCATTTTATCCAAGAGAAATATCCGATATTTCTATTGGCCTCACTCTTTTTGAAAAAAAACTCTAATTAACTCTGAATTTGTTAAACATTTCATCCCACAGAAATGTCCGATATTTCTATTGGCCTTCTTCTTTTTCACAAAGGCTCTAATAAACTCTGAATTTGTTAAGCATTTTGTCCCACAGAAATATCTGATGTTTCTAGTGGCCTACGTCTTTTTGAGACAGGCTCTAATTAACTGTGAATTTGTTAAGCATTTTATCCCACAGAAATATCTGATATTTCTATTGGCTGACCTCTTTTTGACAAAGGCTCTAATTAACTCTGAATTGGTTAAGCATTTTATCCCACAAAAATATCTGATATTTATATTGGCCTATTTCTTTTTGAAAAAGGCTCTTATTAACACTGAATTTGTTAACCATTTTATCCAAGAGAAATATCTGATGTTTCTATTGGCCTACCTCATTTTAACAAAGGCTCTAATTAAAACTGAATTTGTAAAGCATGTTATTCCACAGACATATCCGATGTTTCTATTGGCCTACCTGTTTTTGAAAAAGGCTCTAATTAACTGTGAATTTGTTAAACATTTTATCCCACAGAATTATCTGATATGTCTATTGGCCTACTTCTTTTTGACAAAGGCTCTTATTAATTCTGAATTTGTTAAACATTTTATCCCACAGAAATATCCGATATGTCTATTGGCCTACCTTTTTCTGACAAAGGCTCTAAATTAACTCTGAATTTCTTAAGCATTTCTTCCCACAGAAATATCTGATATTTCTATTGGCCTACCTCTTTTTGACAAAGGCTCTAATTAACTGTGAATTTGTGAACAATTTTATCCCACAGAAATATCTGATATTTCTATTGGCCTACTTCTTTTTGACAAAGGCTATAATTAACTCTGAATTTGTTATGCATTTTATCCCACAGAAATATCTGATATTTCTATTCGCCTACCTCTTTTTGACAAAGGCTCTAATTTACTGTGAATTTGCTAACCATTTTATCCCACAGAAATATACGTTATTTCTATTGGCCTATTTTTTTTTTTGACAAAGGCTCTAATTAACTGTGAATTTGTTAGCCATTTTATCCCACAGAAATATCTGATATTTCTATTGGCCTACATCTTTTTGACATAGGATCTAATTAACTGTGAATTTGTTAATCATTTTATCCCACAGAAATATCCGATATTTCTATTGGCCAATCTCTTTTTGACGAGGCTCTATTTCACTGTGAATTTTTTAAGCATGTTATCCCACAGAAATATCCGATGTTTCTATTGGCCTTTCTGCGTTTGAGAACGGCTCTAATTAACTGTGAATTTGTTATGCATTTTATCCCAGAGAAATATCCGATATTTCTATTGGCCTACCTATTTTTGACAAAGGCTCTAGTTAATTCTGAATTTGTTAACCATTTTATCCCACAGAAATATCTGATATTTCTATTGGCCAATCTCTTTTTGACAAGGCTCTTTTTCACTGATATTTCTATTGGCCTACATCTTTTTGACAAAGGCTCTAATTAACGGTGAATTTGTTAACCATTTTATCGCACAGAAATATCCGATATTTTTATTGGCCTACCACTTTTTGATAAAGGCCCTAATAAACTGTGAATTTGTTAATGATTTTATCCCACAGAAATATCCGACATTTCTATTGGCTTACCTGTTTTTGACAAGGGCTCTAATTAACTGTGAATTTGTTATGCATTTTATCCCACAGAAATATCTGATATTTCCATTGGCCTACATCTTTTTGACAAAGGCTCTAATTAAGTCTGAATTTGTTAAATATTTTATCCCACAGAAATATGATATTTCTTTACTCCTATTTTTTTTTTTTGACAAAGGCTCTAATTAACTGTGAATTTTTTAAGCATTTTATCCCACAGAAATGTCTGATATTTCTATTGGCCTACCTGTTTTTGACAAGGGCTCTAATTAACTCTGAATTTGTTATGCATTTTATCCCACAGAAATATCTGATATTTCTATTGGCCTACCTCTTTTTGACAAAGGCTCTAATTAACTGTGAATTTGTGAACAATTTTATCCCACAGAAATATCTGATATTTTTATTGGCCTACCACTTTTTGATAAAGGCCCTAATTAATTGTGAATTTGTTAATCATTTTATCCCACAGAAATATCCGATATTTCTATTGGCCTATCTCTTTTTGACAAAGGCTGTAATTAAGAATGAATTTCTTAAGCATTTTCTCCCACAGAAATATCCGATATTTTCATTGGCCTACCACTTTTTGACAAAGGCTCTAATTAACTCTGAATTTGTTAAGCATTTTATGCCACAGAAATATCCGATATTTCTATTGGCTGATCTCTTGTTGACAAAGCTCTATTTAACTGTGAATTTTTTAAGCATGTCCTCCCACAGAAATATCCGATGTTTCTATTGGCCTACCTGATTTTGACAACGGCTCTAATTAACTGTGAATTTGTTAAGCATTTTAACCCACAGAAATATCTGTTATTTCTATTGGCCTATCTCTTTATGACAAAGGCCTTAATTAACACTGAATTTTTTAAGCATTTCATCCCAGAGAAATATCCGTTATTTCTTTTGGCCCATTTCATTTTGACAACGTCTCTAATTAACTGTGACATTGTTAAGCTTTTTCTCCCACAGAAATATCTGATATTTCTATTTGGCTACGTCTTTTTGACAAAGGCGCTAATTAACTCTGAATTTGTTTAGCATTTTATCCCACAGAAATATCTGATATTTCTATTGGCCTACCTCTTTTTGACAAAGGCTCTAATTAACTGTGAATTTCTTAAGCATTATATCCCACAGAAATATCTGATATTTCTATTGGGCTATGTCTTTTTGACAAAGGCTTTAATTAACTCTGAATTTGTTAAGCATTTTATCCCACAGAAATATCTGATATTTCTATTGGCCTACATCTTTTTGACAAAGGCTCTAATTAACTGTGAATTTGTTAACCATTTTATCGCACAGAAATATCTGATATTTCTATTGGCCTACATATTTTTGACAAAGGCTCTAATTAAGTCTGAATTTGTTAAAAATTTTATCCCACAGAAATATCCGATATTTTTATTGGCCTACCACTTTTTGATAAAGGCGCTAATTAAATGTGAATTTGCTAATCATTTTATCACACAGAAATATCCGATATTTCTATTGGCTTACCTGTTTTTGACAAGGGCTCTAATTAACTGTGAATTTGTTATGCATTTTATCCCACAGAAATATCTGATATTTCTATTGGCCTACATCTTTTTGGCAAGGGCTCTAATTAACTCTGAATTTGTTATGCATTTTATCTAAGAGAAATATCCCATATTTATATTGGCCTACCTCTTTTTGACAAAGGCTCTAATTAACTGTGAATTTGTTAAATATTTTATCCCACAGAAATATGATATTTCTTTTCTACTATTTTTTTTTGACAAAGGCTTTAATTAACTGTGAATTTGTTAAGCATTTTATCCCACAGAAATATCAGATATTTCTATTGGCCTACCTGTTTTTGACAAGGGCTCTAATTAACTGTGAATTTGTTCTGCATTTCATCCCACAGAAATATCTGATATTTCTATTGGCCTACCTCTTTTTAATAAAGGCTCTAATTACCTGTGAATTTGTCAAGCATTTTATCCCACAAAAATATCTGATATTTCTATTGGCCTATCTCTTTTTGACAAAGGCTCTAATTAACTGTGAATTTGTGAACAATTTTATCCCACAGAAATATCTGATATTTCTATTGGCCTATCTCTTTTTGACAAAGGCTGTAATTAAGTCTGAATTTCTTAAGCATTTCATCCCACAGAAATATACGATATTTCTTTTGGCCCATTTCATTTTGACAACGTCTCTAATTAACTGTGAATTTGGTAAGCTTTTTATCCCACAGAAATATCTGATTTTTCTATTGGCCTACATCTTTTTGACAAAGGCTCTAATTAACTCTGAATTTCTTAAGCATTTCATCCCACAGAAATATCCGATATTTCTATTGGCTGGTCTATTTTTGACAAAGCTCTATTTAACTGTGAATTTTTTAAGCATGTCCTCCCACAGAAATATCCGATGTTTCTTTTGGCTTACCTGCTTTTGAGAATGGCTCTAATTAACTGTGAATTTGTTAAGCTTTTTATCCCACAGAAATATCTGATATTTCTATTGGGCGACGTTTTTTTGACAAAGGCTCTAATTAACTCTGAATTTGTTAAACATTTTATCCCACAGAAATATCTGATATTTCTATTGGCCTACCTCTTTTTGACAAAGGCTCTAATTAAGTCTGAATTTGTTAAAAATGTTATCCCACAGAAATATCCGATATTTCTATTGGCCTACCTTTTTTGATAAAGGCCCTAATTAACTGTGAATTTGTTAATCATTTTATCCCACAGAAATATCTGATATTTCTATTGGCCTACCTTTTTTTCACAGAGGCTCTAATTAACTGTGAATTTCTAAGCATTTTATCCCACAGAAATATACGATATTTCTATTGGCCTACCTCTATTTGACAAAGCTCTATTTAACTGTGAATTTTTCTATTGGCCTACCTGCTTTTGAGAACGGCTCTAATTGACTCTGAATTTGTTAAGCATTTTAACTCACAGAAATATCTGTTATTTCTATTGGCCTACCTTTTCATGACAAAGGCCCGAATTAACACTGAATTTGTTAGCATTTCATCCCACAGAAATATCCAATATTTCTTTTGGCCCATTTCTTTTTGATAATGGCTCTAATTAACTGTGAATTTGTTAAGCATTTTATCCCACAGAAATATCCAATATTTCTATTGGCCTACATCTTTTTGACAAAGGCTCTAATTAACTGTGAATTTCTTAAGCATTTTCTCCAACAGAAATATCTGATATTTCTATTGGCCTACCGCTTTTTGGCAAGGGCTCTAATTTACTGTGAATTTGCTAACCATTTTATCCCACAGAAATATCTGATATTTCTATTGGCCTACCTGTTTTTGGCAAGGGCTCTAATTCTCTGAATTTGTTATGCATTTTATCCCAGAGAAATATCCGATATTTCTATAGGCCTACCTCTTCTTTAAAAAGCTCTAATTTACTGTGAATTTGTTAAGCATTTCATCCCACAGAAATATATGATATTTCTAATGGCCTATTTTTTTTTTACAAAGGCTCTAATTAACTGTGAAATTATGAAGCATTTTATCCCACAGAAATATCTGATTTTTCTATTGGCCTACATCTTTTTGACAAAGGCCCTAATTAAGTCTGAATTTGTTAACCATTTCATCCCACAGAAATATCCAATATTTTCATTGGCCTACGTCTTTTTGACAAAGGCACTAATTAACTCTGAATTTGTTCAGCATATTATGACACAGAAATATCCGATATTTCAATTGGCTGATCTCTTTTTGGCTAAGCTCTATTTAACTGTGAATTTTTTAAGCATGTCCTCCCACAGAGATATCCGATGTTTCTATTGGCCTACCTGCTTTTGAGAACGACTCTAATTAACTGTGAATTTGTTAAGCATTTTAACCCACAGAAATATCTGTTATTTCTATTGGCCTACCTCTTTATGACAAAGGCCTTAATTAACTCTGAATTTTTTAAGCATTTCATCCCACAGAAATATCCGATATTTCTTTTGGCCCATTTCATTTTGACAACGTCTCTAATTAACTGTGACATTCTTAAGCTTTTTATCCCACAGAAATATCTGATATTTCCATTTGGCTACGTCTTTTTGACAAAGGCTCTTATTAACTCTGAATTTGTTAAGCATTTTATCCCACAGAAATATCTGATATATCTAGTGGCCTACCTCTCTTTGACACAGGATCTAATTAACTTTAAACTTGTTATGCATATTATCCAGGAGAAATATCCGATATTTCTATTGGTCTACCTCTTTTTTAAAAAGGCTCTAATTTACTGTGAATTTGTTAAACATTTTATCCCACAGAAATATAGGATATTTCTATTTGCCTACCTCTTTTTGCCAAAGCCCTATTCAACTGTGAATTTTTTAAGCATGTTATCCCACAGAAATATCCGATATTTCTATTGGCCTACCTCTTTTTGGCAAGGGCTCTAATTAACTCTGAATTTGTTATGCATTTTATCCCAGAGAAATATACGATATTTTTATTGGCCTACCTCTGTTTGTCAAAGGCTCTAATTTACTGTGAATTTGTTGAACATTTTATCCCACAGAATATACGATATTTCTAATGGCCTATTTTTTTTTTGACGAAAGCTCTAATTAACTGTGAATTTGTTAAGCATTTTATCCCACAGAAATATCTGATATTTCTATTGGCCTACATCTTCTTGACAAAGGCTCTAATTAAGTCTGAATTTGTTAACCATTATATCCCACAGAACTATCTGATATTTCTATTGGCCTACCTCTTTCTGACAAAGGCTCTAATTAACTGTGAATTTGTTAACCATTTTATCGCACAGAAATATCTGATATTTCTTTTGGCCTACATCTTTTTGACAAAGGCTCTAATTAAGTCTGAATTTGTTAACAATTTTATCCCACAGAAATATCCGATATTTTTATTGGCCTACCTCTTTTTGATAAAGGCCCTAATTAACTCTGAATTTGTTAATCATTTTATCCCAGAGAAATATACGGTATTTCTATTGGCCTACCTCTGTTTGACAAAGGCTCTAATTAACTCTGAATTTGTTAAACATTTTATTCGACAGAAATATCCGACATTTCTTTTCGCCCATTTCTTTTTGACAATGGAGCTAATTAACTGTGAATTTGTTAAGCATTTTATCTCGCAGAAATATCTCATATTTCTTTTGGCCTACGTCTTTTTGACAAAGGCTCTAATTAACTGTGAATTTGTTAAGCATTTTCTCCCACAGAAATATCTCTTATTTCTATTGGCCTACCTCTTTATGACAAAGGCCTTAATTAACTCTGAATTTTTTAAGCATTTCATCCCACAGAAATATCCTATATTTCTTTTGGCCCATTTCATTTTGACAACGTCTCTAATTAACTGTGACATTGTTAAGCTTTTTATCCCTCAGAAATATCTGATATTTCTATTTGGCTACGTCTTTTTGACAAAGGCTCTAATTAACTCTGAATTTGTTTAGCATTTTATCCCACAGAAATATCTGATATCTCTAATGGCCTACCTCTCTTTGACACAGGATCTAATTAACTCTAAATTTGTTATGCATTTTATCCCAGAGAAATATCCGATATTTCTATTGGTCTACCTCTTTTTTAAAAAGGCTCTAATTTACTGTGAATTTGTTAAACATTTTATCCCACAGAAATGTACGATATTTCTATTGGCCTATTTTTTTTAGCAAAGGCTCTAATTAACTCTGAATTTGTTAAGTATTTTATCCCACAGGAAAATCTGATATTTCTATTTGCCTACCTCTTTTTTAAAAAGCTCTATTCAACTGTGAATTTTTTAAGCATGTTATCCCACAGAAATATCCGATATTTCTATCGGTCTACCTGCTTTTGAGAACGGCTGTAATTAAGTCTGAAGTTGTTAAGCATTTTATCCCACAGAAATATCCGATACTTCTATTGGCCTACCTCTTTTTGGCAAGGGCTCTAATTAACTCTGAATTTGTTATGCATTTTATCCCAGAGAAATATACGATATTTTATTGGCCTACCTCTGTTTGTCAAAGGCTCTAATTTACTGTGAATTTGTTGAACATTTTATCCCACAGAAATATACGATATTTCTAATGGCCTATTTATTTTGACGAAGGCTCTAATTAACTGTGCATTTGTTAAGCATTTTATCCCACAGAAATATCTGATATTTCTATTGGCCTACATCTTTTTGACAAAGGCTCTAATTAAGTCTGAATTTGTTAACCATTATATCCCACAGAAATATCTGATATTTCTATTGGCCTACCTCTTTTTGACAAAGGCTTTAATTGACTGTGAAATTGTTAATCATTTCATCCCACAGAAATATCCGATATTTCTATTGGCCTACCTCTTTCTGACAAAGGCTCTAATTAACTGTGAATTTGTTAACCATTTTATCGCACAGAAATATCTGATATTTCTTTTGGCCTACATCTTTTTGACAAAGGCTCTAATTAAGTCTGAATTTGTTAAATATTTTATCCCACAGAAATATCCGATATTTTTATTGGCCTACCTCTTTTTGATAAAGGCCCTAATTAACTCTGAATTTGTTAATCATTTTATCCCACAGAAATATACGATATTTCTATTGGCGTACCTCTGTTTGACAAAGGCTCTAATTAACTCTGAATTTGTTAAACATTTTATCCCACAGAAATATCCGACATTTCTTTTCGCCCATTTCTTTTTGACAATGGCTCTAATTAAATGTGAATTTGTTAAGCATTTTATCTCACAGAAATATCTCATATTTCTTTTGGTCTACGTCTTTTTGACAAAGGCTCTAATTAACTGTGAATTTGTTAAGCATTTTATCCCACAGAAATATCTGATATTTCTATTGGACTACCACTTTTTGACAAGGGCTCTAATTCTCTGAATTTGTTATGCATTTTATCCCAGAGAAATATCCGATATTTCTATAGGCCTACCTCTTCTTTAAAAAGGCTCTAATTTACTGTGAATTTGTTAAACATTTTATCCCACAGAAATATGCGATATTTCTATTGGCCTATTTTTTTGTTGCCAAAGCCCTGTTTAACTGTGAATTTTTTAAGCATGTTATCCCTCAGAAATATTGGATGTTTTTATTGGCCTACCTGCTTTTGAGAACGGCTCTAATTAACTCTGAAGTTGTTAAGCATTTTAACCCAGAGAAATATCTGTTATTTCTATTGGCCTACCTCTTTATAACAAAGGCCCTAATTAACTCTGAATTTTTTAAGCATTTAATCCCACTGAAATATCCGATTTTTCTTTTGGCCCATTTATTTTTGACAAAGGCTCTAATTAACTGTGAATTTTTTAAGCATTTTATACCAGAGAAATATCCGATATTTCTATAGGCCTACCTTCTTTTTGACAAAGGCTCTAATTAACTCTGAATTTGTTAAGCATTTTATCTCACAGAAATATCTCATATTTCTATTGGCCTACCTCTTTTTGACAAAGGCTCTAATTACCTGTGAATTTGTTAAGCATTTTATACCAGAGAAATATCCGACATTTCTACAGGCCCACCTCTTTTTGACAAAGGCTCTAATTACCTCTGAATTTGTTATGCCTTTTATCTCAGAGAAATATCTGATATTTCTATTGGCGTACCTCTTTTTGACAAAGGCTCTAATTAACTCTGAATTTTTTAAACATTTTTTTCCCACAGAAATATCCGATATTTCTATTGGCCTACCTCTTTTTGACAAAGGCTCTAATTAACTCTGAATTTGTTAAGCATTTTATTCCACAGAAATATCTGATATTTCTATTGGCCTACCTCTTTTTGACAAAGGCTCTAATTAACTCTGAATTTGCTAAGCATTTTATCCTACAGGGTTTTTTGTTTTTTTCAGATAAGCAACATGTCTTTAGCTTTTCTAGATCAACTGCTGATGGACTGATAATTATAGCTGAAAGTCTGTTGAGCTTTAGATAAGAATGGTGAAACTTGGGCTGTTGCTTTGAATATTTCAAAGGCATTTGACACTGTTTAAGGTAATTGTCTTCCTCACAAATTAAAAGTTTATGGTATTTCTGGAGGGATTTTTTTTAATGATTCAGTCTAACTTATCTTTGGACCTTTCTAATTTTTATAGAAAACCTTCCCATTGTTGTCAGTTCTCAACTTGTTATCTATGCTGATTACATAACTATTTACCCCTGTCTTAATATTAAGTCTGATCAGCTTGATAAGGTCAAATTGGTAAAAGATTTAAAAAATAACCTACATTTTTTTGTTAAATGAGACAAGGAATATCTTGTCTAATTTACCCTCAAAATTAAACTGCTCTGTTTTAATCATTTTAGACAACCTTTTTTCCCTTTCTTCAGAATGACTGGGGCTAACTTTCAGGAAAATGATTCATTGTATTTTCCGGTGACATGAAGTGGAAAAATTATATTGAATCAATTGCTACGTTTGCAGCAAAAAAGTTCACTGTGTCTTGCTAGACAATTTTTATCATCAGAATCAATCTTACATATTTATAAGTCTACCAATTGTTCTTGCTCTGAATATTACTGCCATACTGGCATTTCTGCTATGTATTTAGAGATTCTTGATAAAAAAACAAAGAAGCAATGTTATTAGTACTGACCTGGCATCTTGACTTCAATTACTTTTCTACTGCCATAATGTAGCTTCTCTGTGCCTTTTCTATAAATGCTTTCATGGTTAATTGCTCTGATGAACTTTACTCTGTGGTGCCTAAAACATTATGAATTTAAGTGCATTACTAGATTGGCAGGAAGGTCTCATTATTTTACAGTAGAAATAGCTTGATGTAACAGCAAGTTCTATGCTAACAATTTTTCTATCATATTTCTCATTTATGAAAATCTTTTACAGCTTCTTGCTTTCCAATCAAGTTTGATCTTCAAAAATTAAAATGCAATTGTTATCTTCTGTCTTCTTAATTTCTGTTCTTTTATTGTCCTTTCTTCATTGTAAACAGTTTTTCCTATTCTCTAAAATTCAGTAATTCCTTGCATCCTAGTGGCTTTATTTACTTGCTTAGGGTGAAATGGTTAAAAAATAAAAACTTATTTTCATTCTTTTTTGTTTTAAAATTCTTATTTATATGCTCTTCTATTATTTATTCATATTTATTTTTCATCTGAACATATTCATCTATTTCAACTGATTTTAGAAATCCTATATATTTCTGCATATATTAAGTGTTAAGTATTTAAAAAATATGTTCAGGTTTTTTGATAGGCATAATATTTTTTATATCTATATTGAATATCTAAATATTCCAAAGTATATTGCCTTATGTAGAATTTCAGTGGTAGAGTATTTTTAATTATTTTTTTTATAATCACTTCACCACAGTCAAGGCAAGACTGCTAATAGTACATAAGGAGTTACAGTGAGAGAAAGAAAAGTACAGAGGATGTTGAAGAAAGAATAAGAGAAGGTGGAAATCAAGGATATAGAAGATGGCAATTGGTATTACATTTATACTTTTGGAGATTGTAGCTATCATGGAAGCAGGACAGTCACTGGTGCATAATGGTTTATGGTGATAGAGAAAACAAGGTACAGGAGATGTTGAAGAAAGGTTGAGAGAAGGATGGGAATCAAGGAGATAGAAGATGGCAATTGATGTAGCATATAAACTTTTTGAGATTGTAGCTATTGGGATGTTCAAGAAAGGTTAAGAGAAGGATAGGAATCAAGGAGATAGAAGATAACAATTGATGTTGCATTTAAACTTTTGGAGATTTTGGCTATTGGGATGTTGAAGAAAGAATAAGATAAGTATGGGAATTGAGTCGATAGAAGATGGCTATTGATGTTGCATTTAAAATTTAGAGATTGTAGCTATAGGGAGGTTGAATAAAGAATAAGAGAAGGATGGTAATCAAGGAGATTGAAGATGGCAATTGGCATTGCATTTTAAATTTTGGTGATTGTAGTTATTGTAGAAGCAGGACAGCGACTGGTGTGTAAGGGATTACAGTGAAAGAGATAACAAGGTACAGAGGTTGTTGAAAAAAGGATTAGAGAAAAATGGGAATCAAGAAGATAGAAGATGGCAATTAGCCATGTATTTAAACTTTTGGAGATTTTAGCTATCATAGAAGCAAGACAGCGACTGGTGCATAAGGGTTTACAGTGAAAGATAAAACAAGCTACAGGGCATGCTGAAGAAAGGATAAGAGAAGGATGGGAATCAAGGAGATAGAAGATGGCAATTGGCATTGCATTTAAACTTTTGGTGATTGTAGCTATCATAGAAGCAGGACAGCCACTGGTGTATAAGGGTTTGCCATGAAAGGAAAAAACAAAGAACAGAGGCTGTTAAAAAAAAATGGATAAGAGAAGGATGGTAATCAAGGAGATTGAAGATGGCAATTGGCATTGCATTTAAATTATTAGTTATTGTAGCTGTCATAGAAGCAGGACAGCCACTGGTGAGTAAGGCTTACAGTGGAAAAAAACAAAAACAAGGTACACTAAATATTGAAGAAAGGTTAAGAGAAGGATGGGACTGAAGGAGATAGATGATGGCATTTTGCATTACATTTTGACTTTTGGAGATTGTAGCTGCATAAGGGATTGCAGTGAAAGAGAAAACAAGGCACAAATTTTGTTGAAAAAAGAGTAAGAGAAGGATGGGAATCAAGGAGATAGAAGATAGCAATTGGCATTGCATTTAAACTTTTGGTGATTTTAACTATCATAGAAGCAGGACAATCACTGGTGAGTAAGGGTTTACATTGAAAGAAAAAACAATGTACAGGGGATGTTGAAGAAAGGATAACAGAAAAATGAGAATCAAGGAGACAGAAGATGGCAATTAGCATTGCGTTTAAACTTTTAGAGATTGTAGGTATCATGGAAGTAGGACAGCCATTGTTGCGTAAAGGTTTACAGTGTAAGAAAAAAAAAGTTACAGGGTATGTTGAAGGTGAATAAGAGAAGGATGCGAATCAAAGTGATAGAAGATGGCAATTGGCATTGCATTTAAATTATTAGTTATTTTAGCTATCATTGAAGCAGGACAGCCACTGGTGAGTAAGGTTTACAGTGAAAGAGAAAACAAGATACAGGGGATGTTGAAGAAAGCATACGAGATGGATGGGAATCAAAGAGATGAAAGATGGCTATTAATGTTGCGCTGAAAATATTGGAGATTGTAGCTATTGAGATGCTGAAGAAAGGATATGAGAAGGATGGGAATAAAGGAGATAGAAGATGGCAATTGATGTTGCATTTAAACATTTGGAGTTTGTCACAATTGGGATGTTTAAGAAAGGGTAAGAAGAAGATGGGAATCAAGGAAATAGAAGATAGCAATAGATGTTGCATTTAAACTTTTGGAGATTGTAGGTATTGGGATGATTAAGAAAGGGTAAGAAAAGGATGGGAATCAAGGCAATAGTAGATAGCTGGTTATGTTGCAATGAAAAGTTTGGAGAATGTAGTTATTGCAATGTTAAGGATGGGAATCAAGGAGATAGAAGATGGCAATTGATGTTAAATTTAAATTTTGGAGATTTTGGCTATTGGGATGTTGAAGAAAGAATAAAATAAGTATGGGAATCGAGTCGATACAAGATGGCTATTGTTGTTGCATTTAAAATTTGGAGATTGTAGCTATAGCGATGTTGAATAAAGGATAAGAGAAGAAATGGGAATCATGGAGATAGAAAATGAAAATTGGCATTGCATTTTAATTTTTGGTGATTGTAGCTATCATAGAAGCAGGACAGCCACTGGTGAGTAAGGGTTTACAGTGAAAGAGAAAACAAGATACAGGGGATTTTGAAGAAAGGATAAGAGAAGGATGGGAATAATATGATGGAAGATGGGAATTGGCATTGCATTTTAAATTTTCCAGATAGTAGCTATCAGGGAAGCAGGACGGCCACTGGTATATAAGGTTTTACAATGAAAGAGAAAACAAGCTAAAGGGGATGTTGAAGAAATGATAGGAGAAGGATGGGAATAAAGGAGATAGAAAATGGCAAATGGCATTGAATTTTAACTTTTGCAGATTGTAGCTATCATAGAAGCAGGACAGTCACTGGTGCATAAGGATTTACAGTGAAAGGGAAAACAAGGTACTGGCGATGTTGAAAATGGATAAGAGAGGGATGGTAATCAAGGAGATAGAAAATGGCAAATGAAACAGATGATGACAACTGACATTGCATGTTAACTTTTGGTGCTCATAGCTATCATAGAAGCAGGACAGCTACTGGTGAGTAACAGTTTACAGTGACAAAAAAAAACAAAGTACAGGGGATGTTGATGAAAGGATAGGAGAAGGATAGGAATCAAGGAGATAGAATATGGCAATTGGCAGTGTATTTAAACATTTGGTGATTGTAGCTATCATAGAAACAGGACAGCCACTGTTGTGTAAAGGTTTACAGTGAAAGTAAAAACAAAGTACAGTGATGTCGAAGAAAAGTTAAGAGGAGTATAGGAATCAAGGTAATAGAAGATGGCAATTGGCAATGCATTTAAAATTTTGTTGATTGTAGCTATCATAGAAGTAGGACAGCCACTGGTGCGTAAAGGATTACAGTGAAAGATAAAACAAGGCTTAAAGGTTGTTGAAAAAAGCATAAGTGAAATATGGTAATCAAGGAGATAGAAGTTGGTAAATGGCATAGGTTTTTAAGCTTTGAAGATCGGAGCTATGATAGAATCAGGACACTCACTGTTGAATAAGAGTTTACAGTGAAAGAGAAAATAAGGTACAGGGGATATCAAAGAAATGTTAAGTAGGAGGATAGAAATCAAGTTAACAGAAGATAGCAATTGGCATTGCATGTTAACTTTTGATAATCATAGCTATCATAGAAGCAGGACAGCCACTGGTGAGTAAGGGTTTAAAGTGAAAAAGAAAACAAGGTACAGGGGATGTTGAAAATGGATAAGAGAGGGATGGGAAGCAAGGAAATAGAAAATGGCAACTGGCAGTGCATTTAAAGATTTGGTGATTGTAGCTATCATAGAAACAGGACAGCCACTCTTGGGTAATGGTTTACAGTGAAAGAGAAAACATGGTACAGGGATGTCTAAGAAACGTTAAGAGTATAGGAATCAAGGAAATAGAAGATGGCAATTGGCATTGCATTTTAACTTTTGGAGATTGTAGCTATCATAGAAGAAAGACAGCCACTGGTGCATAAGGGTTTACATTGAAAGAGAAAACAAGGTACAGGGTATGTTAAAAAAAAGGATGAGACAAGGATGGTAATCGAGGAGTCAGGAGATTGCAATTTAGTATTGCAGTTGAACTTTTGGTGGTTGCGCCTATTATAGAAGCAGGACAGAGACTGCTGCGTAATCAATTACAGCAACAGCGAAAACAAGAGATTGTTGAAAAAGGATAATCAAGGAGAGAGAAAATGGCAACCCCCATTGCATTTAAACTTTTTGTGATTGTTGCTATCATAGAAGAAGGACAGCCAGTGTTGTGTAAAGGTTTACAGTGACAGAAAAAACAAGATACAGGGGATATCGAAGAAAGTGTAACAGAGATATAGGAATCAACAAGATAGACGATAGCAATTTGCATTGCATTTTAACTTTTGGAGATCGTAACTATCATAGAAGCATGACAGCCACTAGTGCATAAGGGTTTACATTGAAAGAGAAAACAGGGTACAGGGTATGTTAAAAAAAGGATGACAGAAGGATGGTAATCATGGAGACAGGAGATGGCAATTGGCATTGCATTTAAACTTTTGCTGATTGTAGCTATCCTAGAAGAAGGACAGCCACTGGTGCATAAGGGTTTACAATGAATGAGAAAGCAAGGTACAGTGGATGTTGATGAAAGAATAAGAGAAGGATGGGAATCAAGGAGATAGAAGATGGCAGTTGGCATTGCATTTAAACTTTTGCTGATTGTAGCTATCCTAGAAGAAGGACAGCCACTGGTGCATAAGGGTTTACAATGAATGAGAAAGCAAGGTACAGTGGATGTTGATGAAAGAATAAGAGAAGGATGGGAATCAAGGAGATAGAAGATGGCAGTTGGCATTGCATTTAAACTTTTGCTGATTGTAGCTATCCTAGAAGAAGGACAGCCACTGGTGCATAAGGGTTTACAATGAATGAGAAAGCAAGGTACAGTGGATGTTGATGAAAGAATAAGAGAAGGATGGGAATCAAGGAGATAGAAGATGGCAGTTGGCATTGCATTTAAACTTTTGGTGATTGTAGCTATCATAGAAACAGGACAGCCACTGTTGGGTAAAGGTTTACAGTGAAAAAGAAAACAAGGTACTGGGGACATCAAAGAAAGGTTAAGAGGAGGATAGGAATCAAGGAAACAGAAGGTGCCAATTGGCATTGCATTTAAACTTTTGTTGATTGTAGCTTTTATAGAAGCAGGACAGCCACTGGTGTGTAATGAATTACAGTGAAAGAGAAAACAAGTCACAGAGGTTGTTTAAAAAAGCATAAGTGAAAAATGGTAATCAAGGAGATAAAAGATAGCAATTGCCATTGCATTTTAACTTTTAGCGATCGTATCTATCATAGAAGCAGGACAGCCACCGGTGCATAAGGGTTTACAGTGAAAGAGAAAACAAGGCACAAAGGTTGTTGAAAAAAGGATAAGAGAAGGATGGTAATCAAGAAGATAAAAGACGGCAATTGGCATTGCATTTTAACTTTTGGAGATTGTACTTATCATAGTAGCAGGACAACCACTGTTGTGCATAAGGGTTTACAGTGAAAGAGAAAACTATGTACAGGGGATGTCAAAAAAGTGTAACAGAGGGATAGGAATCAAGAAGACAGAAGATGGCAATTGGCATTGCATTTAAACTTTTGCTGATTGTAGCTATCATAGAGGAAGGACAGCCACTGGTGAGTCAGTGTTTACAATGAATGAGAAAACAAGGTACAGTGGATGTTGAAAAAAGAATAAGAGAAGGATGGGAATAAAGGAGATAAAAGATGGTAATTGGCAGTGCATTTAAACATTTGGAGATTTTAGCTATCATAGAAGCAGGACAGTGACTGGTGCATAAGGGTTTACAATGAAAGAGAAAACAAGATACAGGGTATGATAAAAAGAAGGATGAGAGAAGGATGGTCATGAAGGAGATAGAAGATGGCAGTTGGCATTGCATTTAAACTTTTGGAGATTGTATCTATCATAGAAGCAGTACAGCCACTTTGTGTAAAGTTTTACAGTGAAAGAGAAATTAGGGTACTAAGGATGTTGAAGAAAGTTTGAGAGAACGATGGGAATTAAGGAGATAGAAGATGCCGATTGGCATTGTATTTAAATTTTTGGAGATTGTAGCTATCATAGAAGCTGGACAGCAACTGGTGCATTAGAGATCACAGTGAAATATTAAACAGTGCACAGAGGTTGTTCAAAAAAGGAAAGAGAAGTATGGTAATCAAGGAGATAGAAAATGGCAATTTTGGTGATTGTAGTTATGATAGAAGCTGGACAGCCATTGGTGCGTAAGGGTTTACCATGAAAGAGAAAACATGGTGCAGGAGATATTGAAGAAAGGTTAAAAGAAGGATGCATTTTAACTTTTTCAGCCACTGGTATATAAGGTTTTACAGTGAAAAAAAACCCAAAGGTATAGGGAATGTAGAACAAAGAATAAGAGAAAAATGGGAATCAAGGAGATAGAAGACAGCAAATGACATTGCATTTAAACACTTGGTGATTTCAGCTATCATAGAAGCAGGACAGCCACTGTTGCATAAAGGTTTACAGTGAAAGAGAAAACAATGTCCAGGGGATGTCAAAGAAAGGATAAGAGAAGGATGGTAATCAAATAGAAGATAGCAATTGTCAATGCATTTAAACTTTTGCTGAATGTAGCTATCATAGATGCTGGATAGTCATGGGTGAGTAAGGTGTTACAGTCTAAGAGAAAACATGGTACAGGGGATGTTGAAGAAAGGATAAGAGAAGGATGGGAGTCAAGGAGTTAGAAGGATGACAATTGGCATTGCATTTAAACTTTTGGTTATTGTAGCAATCACAGTAGCAGGGTAGCCACTGTTACGTAAAAATTTACAGTGTAAGAGAAAACTAGGTACAGGGGATGTTGAAGAAAGAATAAGAGAATGATGGAAATCAAAGAGATAGAAGACGGCAATTGGCATTGCATTTGAACTTTTGGAGACTGTAGCTGTCATAGAAGCAGAACAGCTACTATTGCATAAAGTTTTACAGTGAAAGAGAAAATAACGTACAGGGAATGTTGAAGAGAGGTTAAGGGAAGGTTGGAAATCAAGGAGGTAGAAGATGGGAATTGGCATTGCATTTAAACTTTTAAAAATTGTAGCTATCACAGAAGCAGGACAGCCACTGTTGCTTAAAGTTTTACAGGGAAAGAGAAAACAAGGTACAGCGGATGTTGAAGAAATGTTAAGAGAAGGATGGGAATAAAGGAGATAGAAGACAGCAATTGGCATTGCATTTAATCTTTTGGTGATTGTATTGTAACTATCATAGAAGCAGGACAGCTACTGTTGCATAAAGTTTCACAGTGAAAGTACAGGCTATATTGGAAAAAGAATAAGAGAAGAATGGGAATCAAGAAGATAGAAGATGGCAATTGGCATTGCATCTAAACATTTAGTGATTGCAGCTACAATAGAAGCTAAACAGATACTGGTGAGTAACATTTACAGTAAAAAAACAAACAAAAAAAAACAAGGAATAGAAGATATTGAAGAAACGTTAAGAGAATGATGGGAATGAAGGAGACAGAAATAGAATTGGGATTGCATTTAAACTTTTGGAGATTGTAGTTATTTGATGTTGAAGAAAGTTTAAGAGAAGGATGGGAATCAATGAGATAGATGAGGGCAATTGGAATTGCATTTAAATCTTTGATGATTGTAGCTATAATAGAAGCTGGACAGCCACTGGTGAGTAAGGGTTTACAGTGAAAGAGAAAACAAGATACGGCAGATGTTGAACAAAGGATAAGAGTAGGATGGGAATGAAGGAGATAGACCATGGTTATTGATGTTGCATTTAAACCTTTGGAGATTGTAGCTATTGGGATGTTGAAGAAAGGATAAGAGCAAGATGGGAGTCAAGGAGATAGATGGCAATTGGCATTGCCTTCAAATTTTTCAAGATTGTAGCTGTCATAGAAGCAGGACAGCCTCTGGTGAGTATGGGTTTACAGTGAAAGAGAAAAAAAGGTACTGGGGATGTTGAAGAAAGGATAAGAGAAGGATGGCAATCAAGGAGATAGAAGATGACAATTAGTACTGCATTGAAACTTTTAAAGATTGTGGTTATCATAGAAGCCGGACAGCCACTGTTGTGTAGAGGTTTACAGTTTAAGAGAAAACAAGGTACAAGGGATGTTGGAGAAAGTTTAAGAGAGAAGGATGTGAATGAAAGAGATAGAAGACGGCAATTGTCATTGCATTTAATCTTTTGGAGATTTTAGCTATCATGCAATCTGGAACATCACTGGTGTGTAAGGGCTTATGGTGTTAGAGAAAATGATTTACTGGGGATGTTGAAGAAAAAATCACAGAAGGATGGGAACCATGGATATAGAAGATGGCTATTAATGTTACATGTAAACTCTTTGAGATTGCAGCTATCATGGAAGCAGTACAACCACTGGTTTGCAGGGAGTTATAGTGAAAGAGAAAACAAGGTACAGGGGATGTTGAAGAAATGATAAGTGAAGGATAGGAATCTAGGTAATAGAAGATGATAATTTGCATTGCATTTAAACTTTTGGAGATTGTAGTCATAATAGAAGCAGGGCAGCCACTGGTGAGTAAGGGTTAACAGTGAAAGAGTAAACAAGGTACAGGTGATGTTGAATAAAGAATAAAAGAAGGATGGGAATGAAGGAGATAGAAGATGGCAATTGGCATTGCATTTAAAATTTTACAGATTGTAGCTATGACAGAAGCTGGACATCCACTGATGAGTAAGGTTTACAGTGTAAGGGAAAACAAGGTACAAGAGATATTGAAGAATATCTATGAGAAGTATATGAATCAAGGAGATAGAAGATGGCAATTCCCATTGTATTTAAACTTTTGGAGATTTTAGCTATCATAGAAGCAGAACAGCCAGTGGTGTGTAAGATTTACAGTGGAAGAGAAAACAAGGTGGAGGGGATGTTGAAGAAATGATAAAAGAAGGATGGGAATCAAGTAGAGAGAAGATGGCTATTAATGTTGCATTGAAAATTTTGGATATCTTAGCTGTTAGGATGTTGAAGAAAGGGTAATCGAAGGATGGGAATCAAAGAGAGAGAAGATGGCTATTAATGTTGCATTGAAAATTTTGGACACTGTAGCTATTGGGATGTTGAAAAAAGGATAAGAGTCAGATGAGAATCAAAGAAATAGTAGATGACTATTGATGTTGCATTTGAACTTTTGAAGATTGTAGCTATTGAGATGTTGAAGAAAGGATAAGAGAAGGATGGGAATGAAGGAGATAGACGATGGCAATTGGCATTGCATTTAAAATTTTACAGATTGTAGCTATCATAGAAGCTGGACAGCCACTAGTGTGTAACAGTTAACATTGATAGAGAAAATGATTTACAGGGGATCAGAGAAGGATGGGAATCATGTAGACAGAAGATGGCTATTCATGTTACATTCAAAGTTTTTGAGATTGTAGCTATCATGGAAGCAGTACAGCCTCTGGTTTGCACGGAGCTATAGTAAAAGAGAAAACAAGGTACAGGGGATGTTGAAGAAATGATAAGAGAAGGATGGGAATCAATGTGATAAAAGATGCCAATTTGCATTGCATTTAAACTTTTCAAGATTGTAGCTATCATAGACACAGTCCAGTCACTGGTGTGCAAGGATTTGCAATGAAAGAGAAAAGAAGTTACAGCGGATGTTGAAGAAAAGATAAGAGAAGAATGGGTATAAAGCAGATAAAAGATGGTAATTCACATTACATTTAAACTTTTCGAGACTGTAGCTATCATAGAAGCAGGAGCATTGGTGCTTATGGATTTACAATAAAAAAGAAAAAAGGTACAGGGGATGTTGAAGAATGAATGAGAGAAGGATTGGAATCAAGAAGATGACAATTGGCATTGTATTTAATTTTTTGGAAATTGTTGCCATTAGGATGTTGAAGAATAGATGAGGAGGATGGGAATCAAGGAGATAGAAAATGGCAATTTATATTGCATTTAAAATTTTGGAGATTGTAGCTATCATAGAAGCTGGTCAGCCACTGGTGACTAAGGTTTACAGTGTAAGAGAAAACAAGGTGCAGGATATATTGAAGAAAGGTTAAAGGAAGGATGGGAATCAAGAAGATAGAAGATGGCAATTGGCATTGCATTTTACCTTTTGGTGATTGTAGCTATCATAGAAGCAGGACAGTCCCTGGTGCATAAGGATTTACAATGAAATGAAAACATGGTATAGGGGATTTTGAAGTAAGGTTAAGAGAAGGATGGGAATCAAGGAGATAGAAGATGGCAATTGGCATTGCATTTATACTATTGGAGATTGTAGCTATAATGGAAGCAGGACTGCCACTGGTGCATAATGGTTTACGGTGATAGAGAAAATGATTTAGAGGTGCTCGGAGAAGGATGGGAATCAAGGAAATAGAAGATGTCTATTAATGTTACATTTACACTGGTTTGCATGGAGGTATAATGAAAGAGAAAACATGGTACAGGCGATTTTGAAGAAAGGATAAGAGAAGGATGGAAATCAAGGTTATAAAAAATTGCAATTGGCATTGCATTTAAACTTATGGAGATTGTAGCTATCAGAGAAGCAGGACTGCCACGGCTGTGTATGGATTTACAATGAAAATGAAAGGATAAGAGAAGGATTAGAATGAAGGAGAATGATGATGGCAATTGTTATTGCATTTAATCTTTTGAAGATTGTTGCTCTTGGAATGTTGAAAAAAAAGTAAGGGGAAGATAGCAGTTGGCATTGCATTTAAACTTCTGGAGATCTTAGCTATCACAGAAGCAAGACCACCACTGGTGAGTAAGGTTTACAGTGAAAGAGAAAACAAGGTACAGGAGATATTGAAGAAAGGTTAAGAGAAGGATGGGAATCAAGAAAATAGAAGATCGCAATTCACATTGCATTTGAATTTTTGGTGATTGTAGCTATCATAGAAGCAGAACAGCCACTGGTGAGTAAGTTTTACAGTGGAAAAGAAATATGGAACAGGTGATATTGAAGAAAGGTTAAGAGAAGGATGGGTATCAAGGAGATAGAAGATGATAATTGGCATTGCATTTAAACTTTTGGTGATTGTAGCTGTTGGTATATTGAAGAAAAGATAAGAGAAGGATGTGTATCAAGGAGATAGGAGACGGCTATTAATGTTGCATTCAAACTTTGGAAGTTGTATCTATCAGGGAAGCAGGACAGCCACTGGTGCATAAGTGTTTACAGCGAAAGAAAAAACAAGGTACAAGGGATGTTGAAGAAAGGATAAGAGAAGATGGCTAATAAGGAAATGGAAGATGGCTAATAAAGTTGCATTTAAACTTTCGGAGATTGTAGCTATTGGGATGCTGAAGAAAGGATAATAGAAGGATGGGTATCAAGGAGATAAAATATGGCTATTGCTGTTGCATTTTATTTTTTGAGATTGTAGCTATCAGGGAAGAAAACAAATGGAAGCAATTTTCACAAATAGGAAGTGCAAGATAATGAACTTTTGCAGTAGAAGAGATAGTTACATTTAAATATTTTAAGAATAAATTGATGGGATGTTGATACCAATCTAGAAGCACAAGTTAATAAAGATGGTTAGGGAACCAGAGAAAAAAGCTCATAAGAGCAGTTGCCATGTAAATACTTGTAGAAAAGACAGAGCGACACCATATTATGTTGATGAGAAAATGATTGAAGATGTGCTGCCAAGTCAGGATCAATTATAATGAAGATCCTTCTTTGAATTTTGTTGAAAACCTCAAGATGAATAGCTGGAGAACCCGATCAGATATTGCAACATTATTCAATGTACAGACAAATGGTAGATTTATAAATGTGCAAAATGGATTCTGATAAAAAAAACCTTCCTGGCCTGACACAGTGATCTAACCTTCCAAGTTATAGATTTAAATATAGTCTTTCTATTTGAGTTCATTTGAGAGACTAAGGCCAAGGAAGCAAAGTATGTTGCCTGATGGGAGTCAAGCTTAAAAATTATGCTAGAGACCAGAAATGGGGTTGTATGTATAATACTTGTCGAGCCTCAAATCTAGATGAGAAATTGGATGTGGGTAATCGAAACAAATTGTGGAGTTGGATGAGAATTTTCAGGCAATGTACTCAACCCTGTATGCTGTAGATGTGAGGACTTTGATTTGATTGAATAGAAGAGGAATCAAGGGTTTGGTATTGTTCAGCATAATCTTACAGCACTGTCAGTAATCATTGGAACCAAACTTGGGAGATGCTATACACAGCTTCATTCTATCAGCAAATAACAGCTTGGCATTATTTAGGAAACACTTATATTTATTATAAACAGAGATAAACAGGTGTCTATTGTGATTATACATGCTGCTCCAGTAAAGCCAAAAGTGATTCCTGTGAGTGATGGCAGCTAAGCAAGCATGAGAGAACCAAAGACATGAATGAGGTTTAAGTTAGGATTTCAGGGCTGCGATGAAAGCATCAATGCCAGGAAGAGATTTCAGAGGTGCAGTCCTGAACAGGGAGACTAAAAACATCACAAAAGAAATTGCGGAATGAGTCCCAGTCTGCTTGTTGAAAGCAGTAAGATATTCTGTTGATAATGAGGTTCCTGGATGGAGGTGGAGTAGAAAAAGATATTCACAGATACCACAGGTTGATCAGAGTTGCCAATAGGACAGAGTTAGTATATCAGGAGATGTTTTGTAGAGGAACGATTACGCACTGCAAAGGTTGATATGGATATCATGGACATTAGTAAAAGAGATGTTTAGGTGTTTTGTTTTTTTTTTGGCTGGTTTAGTTTTATATCTTTGTACATTGTTATGATTTAGAGTTATTTTGATGAGGAGAGGTCTAGAGTAGTCGTTGGTTGTCAAATGTAACATGTGTGGGAAGGGAACTGACACAGACTGCAGCATAATGTGGTCTCAGTGTTACCCACCAGAGGCACTTACAGGGACATCCATCAATGTATGACATGTCACTACAATAAAACTGATATTATGCAAATTCTAACTACCAGTTGAAAGCAGCAACCAGAAAAATTCCAACCTGCTACTCTCAGTATGAAGGGAAATTGCCAACATCCACACATACCACAAAAAACATGCAAAAGCACCACTATTAAAGTCTGATAAGAGGAAAAGAGCTGAGAGCACCTTCCTAAACAGGAAAAAGAAGCCAAGCCTCTTCTCCTGTTCAAGAGGAGAAGAATAAGAAACATGTTATAGAAGAGCCTGTCTACTTCTATTAAAAAAAAAATTAAATTTACTGAGTTTTAACTCATAAGATACGAGACCCATTACTGAACAAAGTGACTCATCATCCTTTACATAACCCAATGGATAGTCTTAGAAAAGAACAAAAAACAAATGTAATGAAAGATCAAAACATTGAACAATATTTATTCTTTTCTCCTTCCCTCCACCCCAAAAAAAATCAGGAAAAAGGTGCTGAGTGTCTACTCCTGTTCAAGAGGAGGTGAAGGGTATGAACCAGGCTATAGGAGAGCCTGTCTACTCTTATTAAAAAAAAATTAAATTTACTAAGTTTTAAATTATAAGATAGGAGATCTGTTACTGAACAAAGTGACTCACCATCCTTTACATAATGCAATGGATAGTCTCAGAAAAGAAAAAAAACTACAAATGCAGTGAAAGATCAAAGCAGTGAACAATCATTCTTCTTCCCCTGCAAAAAAAATATTAAAATCAATCTGCACTTACTGAAATTTGCACATTTTAAGGCATTTTTCTATTTCACAAGTTTGACTAAAAGTTTGACTAAAAGGTTGTAGGTTTTTGGCACAAAATGCCAAGATGAGTTACAAAATAAAAACAGAAAACAAAGGATGAGCCTCTACTCCTCTTCAAGAGAAGATGAAGGAGTATGAACCGGGTGATATGAGAATGTATCTACTCAAACTGAAAAAAAAAACCTAAAAACAAAAAATTGAAATTTACTAATTTAGTATAAGCTAAGAAATGCATTACTGATTCAGTAAAGGAGTAAAAGTGGCAGAGAAGTACTCCTGAAAAAGGAGGGAAAACATAAGCAGCTCAAAATTAGTAAGTTAACAAGTAAAATAAAATAATTTAATTTGAATCTACAAAAAAACTTAGTTTTTGGTAATTTAAGTCGGCAACACCAATTAAGCTGAATGAAAAATTAAACCTCTACTTCTCGATAGATATGAAACTGATAAAAAAGTGGAAACAAGCAGGTGACAGACAAGCGAAGTCCTTATAAACAAGAGACTTCCAAGAAGATTTAAATACATGTGTGGACAAAAGTTCATCAGAATATATAACCATTAAATTAGAGGAAAATTAGAATACTTGGAGGAAACTAGAATATGGAAGAGATAAAGAGAAAAAATAAATTTATATTTTCCAAGTTGGTAAAAAAAGGGGCAGATGACAGACAATCCAAGAATCATGTAGGCAAAATGGCAGAATAGAAAACATGGCAAAGTATTTTTTTTTTTTTTTTTTAATCATATCACCCCGAGCAAGGCGGTAACGCCACTGATGCGCAGGGGGTTACGTAAGGGTAAAAAGAATGGAAAAGAGAAAGCCGAAAACCACATCCTAAACAGGAAACAAGGGATGAGCCTCTTCACCTGTTCAATAGATAATAAACAAGTGAAAAAAATGTTTATTACATAAAATATTTTCCTTTTCCTAAATGGGTTGCCAACAGGCAGGAGACAGGAATGCGATTGGAATTCAAAAAGAAAGACTTTGGTAAAAGACATTAGGACAAGTTGCTATTCAACAAAACAGAGAGTATTTTTGGTATTATGTTAAAAAAAAAACAGAGAGAGAGAGAGAGAGAGAGAGATGGCTTTTTTCTTTTTTCACTGTTGTTTCTACTGATCCTGTTAATCAGAAAAGTTGTTAATTATTTACAAAAAGGTATAAAAAAATTTGAAATGAAATAAAATGAAATAAAATGAAAATAAAAAAAATATAGTTGTTGCTGCCATCACTCATCCTTTTAATAAGAATAAATAATTGTTAAAATAATATGAATGGAAAAGAAAAAGCTAACATTCAGTTAATAAAAAGTTTATCATTGTTGTGAAATTTAAAAATAATGATAATGATAATATTTACTATTTTTTAAAATATTAAGATTAAGTGAAATAAACAAATTGAAAATTAAAACATTTATTGAAAGCAATGATATTTATCAGAGTATATTTTTTGCATAAAATTATATATATATACACACACAAAAATAAACTTTATTCATTTGTTCATTCATTTGTTAATCTGTCTATTTATTCAGTTATTTAAGTTAGGTATAATGCTAATTTCAATGAATAAATTTGTTTATTTCACTTAATATTTAAAAAAAAATAATGTAGTTTTTCAAAGAAAAAATTTTCTTTTAAAATACAAATAACTATCGTATTCTTTAAGGAATAAAATAGTAAAAATAAAATTTCATATTTACATTCTTAAAGAAAAAAACATTAACTTTTCAGGAGCTTTGAAAAACACATTATTCTCATAATTCCAACCACGTCTTCTATTTCCAATGAGTATACTGGAGACAAGTATCAGATTCTAATAGATTATAAGCGTGTTTCTAATGTCATCTTCCAAACCTAGAAGTTCTCATATAAATTTTCTGTTTACTTCTGTAATGTCAACTATGTCTAATGTTTTTGACAACTCTTTTAACACTTTTAGAATGCCATGCCGCCAAGCAAAATTAATATACATA
Source organism: Ascarosepion bandense (assembly GCA_037127315.1). Lineage (NCBI taxonomy): Eukaryota > Metazoa > Mollusca > Cephalopoda > Sepiida > Sepiidae > Ascarosepion > Ascarosepion bandense. The sequence goes on from JBBBDQ010002327.1 coordinate 987,403, forward strand.
TAGATATAACCTCATTGCAATCCTGTATCAAATAGATTAAGGTTACTTATGACAAAAAATGACCGAGATTTTTCTTTCTTAATCTTATTAACAGCATTATTGCTTAATGAAGTTAACTTATTTCTACTTCATTTATATGATGTCATAATTCAAGAAGAACCGCTACACAGTTTAGTTGACCAAACAATTGCCTGTTTTTGTAATTTCATCTTAGGAATACTTTATCTGAAACATTTCACTTATTTCCCTGTTGGATAGACAATATATTTTTATTAGTCATCTTGCTCAAATATTATATTCTCCTGAACTTCTTTTATATTCAGTCAAATATTTTAAAATTTTTTGATTGTTCTAATTACATTTTAATCAGCAGATTTTTAACATGTACGGGAAATCACTTCGAATGTTGCCTGCTTTGATATATTGAAAATTGTTTTACCTCCAGTGTGTGTGTGTGTGTGTGTGTGTGTGTGTGCTGAATCTTTAGGCAATTTATATGGTAGCCTGTTTGAAATTATTTGTAGTGCTCCATTTTGACTATATCCCCTTCTTAAACTTCTTTATCTGATTCAACATCAGCTTTTAACACACAGTCAGTCAGTCAGTTAAGTGTCATACGTGATACACGCTTGGGCGATCATGTCTCTTTTGAGACATGACTAACTGGGCAGAAGATTATCCCACAGTAGGTTGCCATTGCTTTCTGTGGTAGACTGGTTGCTGACCAAGGCCATAGAACCCAATCTGTCCTGCTATTTAACCCATAGGTATTTGCACATAAGTGAATACAATGGATTCAACTGGAATTCGAACTCGGCTCCCCGGTTTCTCGTTCTGAGCCGATATCCACTGTATCACAACGCACAACCCACAGTAGTTTTCCCATTTGATTGCTGAATGTTCATATTAGTCAGAATTGTAGAAAGAATGACACTTTTGCTTGACCTATGTCATAAATTAGCAGGAGCACTTTTTAAAAATGTATCCCCATATTTGATGAGTATCTTTATCAATTACTGTACTCAGAGCCATCTACAAATTACTGATTTTACATTATATCTCCAATATTATAAAACTTTAATGCTTTGTTTTACATGAGTACGAAAGTTGTATTCAAAATAAATTTTCTAGCTTAATGCATTGTACTGAGATTATTGGCCACACTTTTACAAGTAATTATACACTCTAGTACAAGAAGCTGATAGGAATTTTATTAATCCAAAGCATCAACCTATTATTTATAATATTCTTCCCAATTTCTGAAAATATTTCTATATATCTCACATTTCTTTATAGTTATTGAACTATTCTAGTCTAAACAAGTCAAATCTAATTTATTATTTTACAAAACTGAGAGGCCAAATCATGAAAATAGTATATAAAAATGTATATTATTTACAGGTATAAGAATTTATTAGTATGTAAATCTTCTAAAGCTAAAACTTGAAGAAGGAATTTACTCCTATAATTGCCATAAAGAATCAAGCAATTTAAATAAAAGATTATAGGAGTAAAAATGGGATATTTTAAAAAACAACACATTAAATTAGTTTCTCATCATAAGGAAACTATATTTATTGCATTATGAAATTACAATTTTGGCACATGGTCAAAGAGAAATGGGGTGGGACTGGTCATCATTATACTAAACCTAGTTAATTTGATTTGCAACTCATTTATCCATGAAAATCATCACAAGAATTCACCATTCATCTGACATATACCATCACAGTAGGGATCCTACTAAAACATTCATGATATAAAAATGTCACAATATATACAAATGTTTTTAAAAGAAATGCTACTCTGATTAAAAGTCATCTCTCATAGAACAGTGAATAGCTCCTAAATCATTGTGTTGTAAGTTCAATCTTCCTTGCTTACCCAATTCTATTTTATGGACAAGCCTTACATTAAGTAAAGAGAAATATTAAAAACTTATTTGATCACCTATCACAGAACAGAGAATGACTTCTAAATCATTGTCTTGTGAGATCAATCTTCTCTGCTTGCCTTAAGTTATGTTTGGAATGGACAAGTCAATATTTTGAACCAAATTTCTTGTCTACCATAGAGAGGAGAATGTCATATATGATCCATTTATGAAATCAATATTTCCTCTTCTACCCAGATTATTCTTTTATTAAACTCAAACTTAGAATCAATCAACGGTCTAGAATTCATTTGTTGCATCTAAAATACCTGACTTTTTCTTTTTTATTCATTTCATATCTTTCTATTGTACCAGTTTATAATGTCATATTTTAATGATCCTATGTTAATCATCACACTATTAAATCATTTTTAATGTTACTTAAAACTTTATATTCTGTTGTTAAGCACAAGTTATTCTTTGACCATATTTGTAGTTTTCTGATTAAGTGAAAAAAATCCTTTTTGTAAAATAATATTTGAAAAAAATCCCTTTTGTAAAACAATATTTCAAATACCTTTAAATTTTGTTTATTCATAAGAAAAAACTTGAATTTTCCTATATTGCTATTTTGTATCTTATCAAATGTGGGAGAGTTATTTGCATTTTCGCTTATTCTTTTTAATCAATATAAAACATAAAATAGTCATGGATATATATATTCCTGCCAGTGATATATATATATATATATATATATATATATATATATAAACCAGTGGAAAGTAATAATCAAATTAAACTCATTATATATTATAAAAAGTTTAAAACAATTGACTATAATAACCCAACAAGCACTAAACTAAATTCTCTACAAAAAACCAATGTAGTGTACCAATTTACATGCCCATTCAGAGATTGCATCTCTGATACTAATCAAAAACCTAGTACATATATTGGTTTTACTACAACCACGCTCTCCCGTAGACTTACATGTCATCTTTCTGATCAGAGTACTATTAAACAACATTTCTCTGAAAAACATAAACATGTAGGTAATATCAGACAGATTTTGGTCAACAATACGGTGATCCTTACTCATACACACAGTAAGAGGAACCTGCAGATATTGGAGGCCATGTACATCAAATCTAAACAACCAACACTCAATAAAATCAAATTTAAAACCGGAAATAACATATTACATTGCATTTGACTACATGGTTTTGTTGTCATTTTGTGCTATCACGCGGTGTGACGTCATAAAACCGCATCACAAATTTAAGAACTGCGTTTATTATCTTTGGTAACTATTGCCGTTGCCAAGCAGAGTTTTATGTCAACACAAAATAAAATTGTCGGTGATGGTGGATGTTATAATATTTCAGTTTAAACTATCTCTCTGAAGATGGCTCATGTGAGCCGAAAGCTTAGAAGAAAACCAATAAATAATTATCCAAGTGTTGGAGAATTTTTGTCTTTATTTTCAACTGAAATTAAAGCCAAAATACGATGTTTAGAACGGCTCATGATTAAACATAATAGACATTCATTGTCTCTTATATTTAACAGCATATGTTTAGAAAATATATATATATATATATATATAGATAGATAGATAGATAGATAGATAGATAGATAGATCCAACAGGATAATAAAATAAAGAACAAATATTTATCAATCTAACATGTTTCACTTTTATTAAAGCTTCATCAGAAAAAAAAGCAGAACTTGGTATTTTCAAATTAGCAGGGGGTGGGGCGTCAATTCCCATTGGTTAGTTATGTATCATGTACATTAAAACTGCAGATAATTCTATATGTAAGTTTGTAAAGATTTTTGTATGCCTAAGTGGGCATTGGATTTTAATGAGAATTCATAATTGTGTATGCGTATCTGATTATTAGGAAGAGATCTAATGTCTTCACCTTTGTGTGGTCAGTCAATGCAGTGGGTTGGCATTCTGCTTTTATCTGGGCTATTCTTTTTTATTTAATCTTTGTATTAAATAGATATAAGTTAGATTCTTTAAGAATGGATTCAAAGAAAGATGGTGATGTAATATGTTTTAGGTATGTGTTTATGGTTAGTATAATGTTAATGTTAATAATTTTTTAATGTATTTTCTTCTTAAATTATGTTTTTTTAAAAATTAGGATGGCATTAGGGAAATCAAAAGTTATGTCCAGCATTGTTCCTATGTAATATGAGAGTTAGATTGTTTGTCCAAATGCATATCTTTGTTTGTGGACACAGGTTTTTAGGTCATGCAATGTCTCCCACTAATGAAAATCAACCCAAACAAAATTGAAAATACCCAAGTTCTGTCTTTTTGCCTGTTTTTCTCAATCTCTGACAAAGATTTAATAAAAGTGAAACATGTAAGATTGATAAACATTTCCTATTTGTTCTTTATCTTATGATTATATATATATATGCATATATCCAAATGAATAAGAAACGAAGATAGTGGTTATCAATCTTCTGAGATCAGTTTTGTGGAAAAATGTAATAGTTCCAAAATAGAAACAGAAAAATCATATGGTATAATCCTCCATTTAATCAGTTAGTTAATTTTAAACTGGGACATAAGTTTCTTAAATTAATTGATAAACATTTTCCAAAAAATAATCCTTTAAGCAAAGTTTTCAATAGGAACACGCTAAAACTCAGCTATAGTTGCTCTAACAATTTAGAAAAAAATAATGAAATCATAACAATAAAATATTGAGGTTATACAACAATAACAATAGTAATTCTACTACTCATTTTAATTTCCCCATAATAAAAACTTTTGTAATTGTAGAGACCCCAGCCAATGCCCCTTATCTAATACCAGTTTAACTAAATTCCTGGTCTACATGTGCTCTATCTCATCTATAGAAAATCCTAGGGTTACTAATGTTTGTAGTGGTAATACAATTAACTTTTTTAAAAACGTTTTTACAATCATCTTGTGGCGCAGTGGATATTGGCTCGGAATGAGAAATCGGGGAGCCGAGTTTGAATTCCTTGCATTCACTTACGCGCAAATACCCTTGGGAAAGGTATTTATCCATCTCTTCCTTCCAGTTATGGGTTAAATAATAGGACAGATTGGGTTCTATAGCCTTGGTTGGCAACCAGTCTACTGCAGAAAGCAATGGCAACCTACTGCGGGATAATCTTCTGCCAGGTCAGTCATGTCTCTTTCGAAACATGATCGCCCAAAGTGTGTATCGCGCACGGCACTTAACTGACTGACCATCTTTTACTAATAAGGATAAACAAAATATGACATCACTTTCTAAATATTTTTGGAAGTTAAAAGAAGAATATAAAACACCTAAAGTTAAATGGAAAATTCTCAAACAAGTTAGAATATCTAGATTGGTAAATGAACCATGTTTTCTTTGTCTACAAGAAAAATAGAAATTATTAAATACATGAAGAGTGACATATTGTTGAATCAGAGGCATGAAACTAGAGTAAATTGTAAACATATTAAATTAACCTTATAATAGTCCTAGAATTTTAAAATCTAAGGTTCGAAACTCCAGCAATTGTAAACTTTTTACAGTATTAATCTTACTATCTTGATAATTTACTTTAACTATATGAACTTTTTCTTATGTAATTTTATCTCTATTTTTATTGTTTTTTTATTACAAAATTGCTAATTAATGCTTTTAAAATTAAAATTTTACTTTAACATTAAAATTTTTTCTTTTAATTTTATTTTTAATTATCCTTTTTTATTTTATTTTTATATTAGCACTGATGAATCTATATCTGTTTTGTATTTTTAAATATCCTCAAATCTACACTTTTGAATAATTCCTACATCTGCGTATGTGATTTCACCATTTTTAAAAAAAATGCCAAAGGTTTTAGTTTTATACTTTGCTACAACAAATGTTTCTATCCATTCCCGGCCAAAGTTTTAAAATTCTTGTTGTCATCCCAACCTCTTCCTTCTTCCCCTTGTACATTTTCCCACTTTTTTTTTGCTTTCTTCTCCTTCTGTGCATTTTCTTACTTCTTCCTCTTTGTTAAGACCAGACACTGTGTCACCAATGTTTGTATGTATATGCCTATACTTTTACTTCCTACTTAAACCTGGCGTCTACTTCTTGAAGTCTTTTATTAGTTCTTCCCTCATGTCTCTTTAGTTCTTTCTCTCTCGTTTTCCTCTTTTTGTTTTTTATTTCCTGTATCCATCAAATTTTTTTGATTTCCCCTTCTGGTTTCTCATTTTTCCCATCACCTTTACCTCATACAAAAAAATATTGCCAATAAAAGAAAGTGAATTTTCATCTCTTCAAAAATAACGTTTACTACCTGATAAGACATTGTTCTTTCAATGTCAAAACAAAATGTACACTTCTGTAGATTGTAGTTTGTTCTAAAGTATAATTTATAATATATATATAGTGCCAGAAATCTTGAAATATTTATATTCTGTAATATAGCCATTATGAATTCTTGATATCAGTTAAGTAGCAATGCTGGAATTATACAAACTATAAATTTCATGTCTCATTTAAACAGTTTTAATTATACTATTTTGAGGCTCTTGTCTCATTTTCTATGTGAATAACTTTTTTCATTTATGTTTTCCATGTATAGTGGATCATATAAAGTTGTTAAATCAATATTTGATCAATATTTGTGATAAGGTTTCTGGAAATCTTGACTATTCAATTATTAAATTTTCATATTGAATGAAATGAAAATGAAACATTAATATATATAAATTCAATGAACAATTTTATTTTCTCAGTCAATGAAATCACACTTTAATATCTTAGTATGATATTAAAAATAAAACTTTTCCAGAAAATTTGCTGCTGTATTGGTAAAAAAAAAAAAAGAAAAAAAAAGGGAATAAATTCTTATGAAAATTGGGAATTTTTCTGCTCTACTGCATTATTGTAATTAAATTTCTCTCCAATCTTTAATAAGCAAAATATATACATCTTATGAAGAGAAATAGTACATACTTAAAAATTTCCAAATAAAAATTTTAGCAGTATTCTAAGCTAGTAAACAATATTATTTAATGTTGAAAATAATGTAAATTTCTTTACCACTTCATATTGCTTAGATATAAATTTCTCCCTTCTGCACTTTAATTATAAAAATTATCAACACCTTTGAATGACAAATACCTACCTAAGACTAATAATTCCATATTCAATGAATAACATTTATTCTATTTAGATAAAGAGGCTTATGATAAAAATGAAATAAAATAATAAGAGTAGATTTTTAAAAATTACATAAACATTAACAGGATATTGAAAACAGGATATTGAAAAAATCTAAAAATCTAGTTTGGGTAATGCTTTGCACTTGTGTAAAGATATCATTTGCTAGAATGTTTAATCTTTCAACAATGATTCATAAAATCTATAACTGTCAAGGTACTCATCTTACAATATAATTAATATTAATTAATACCTACAAATTTTTTATATGCAATTTTCTGCAAATTACATATCAAAAAATTAAATTTAATGCATATTTGTGTCTATAATTTAATTAAGAATAAAACTGTCTTGATAGATTTAAGCTAATAAACTACAGCCAAATCAATAAAATACACTAACACAATTATATTTTTCATAAAAGTTATTTTTGAAAGCATTTGACTTAATGGCAATAACATCATCAATTTATATTGAAACCCAGATTAATATAAAACTTATTTGAAATAAGTAACTATTGTATAAAATTCACTGTATGACTTATATTAATATTAAATATAAATGTAATGCATTTACCATATTTAAAATATAAAACTTTTGGTCTGTATATTTTACAGTATCTAGGGTGTTATGCCTCCTAAAACACAAAATCCCACAATGCCTCTAGGTATGTGTTTACATACTTTGTTCCTTTTTATATATGCTAAAAGAATTTTTAATGTCTATATTCTTTAAAGATTGTAAGAAGAGTACCTGGGATTCTTTCAGAATAAAAAAATATTTCTATATACAAAATAATTATCAAGAATTTTAAAAATCTGTGACCAAGTTAATCTCATCAAGTATTAACTTGGAATAAGTTTAATTCTTGCATTAGAAACAAAAAAAAAGACAAGAGGCAAGAAATTTACTGTCCGAACTAACCATTCGGAATGTATTTTATTGCATTAACATGACGTTAGCAGGAAGTAAAAAAAAGAAAAAAAAAAGAAGAAAAAAAAAGAAAAAAGAGAAGAAAGAAAAAAAGAAAGTAAAAAAAAAGTATTTTTCCTTTTAATTAAAAAGGTTTAAATATTTAAACGATGAATTTTAATGGCATACATGATGTTAGCGTTATACACCACCAATTAGCACAAATAGTATTAACTTGAAAGTATTAGCCACGATTCATTGGTAGCCATAGTGATAGAACAAACCCATCAATGTTGAACATTGAAGGGGGTGAGTCGGGAGTGCTACCAGGTGGACTGCCATGAGAATAGTCTCAAGCTTCCTTTTCTTGTTTTATGGCTGAAATAATCAAAAGCATAATTTTAGAAATTAAGCTTAAAAAGAATGTTGACTGATTATGAATTGTTTTTCAATCACAAATCCATAAGTATTTCTTTTAATACATATTATTTGTTTTTGTCATAAATAGTATCATAAATAAATTATAATCTTGTATTCTTAGAACCAAATTAAAATGACTAAATCTCCAAGTTTTTTTTTTTAAATGACATAATAATTCTTGGTAATTAATACAATTTTTATACTCATAACAGTTTGTAATACTTATTTTGGCTGTAACTACATTACTTACTTGTAACTTACATCAATCAATTTTAATTCTAAAAACAGCTCTCAAAAACATTAAAATTTTGCTCTTGATAGAATTCTATTTTTACTTCAGCTTAAGATGTACATTTTGCAAATATTAAAAGAAAAATAATATACAACAAAAATATATTAATTATACTTTCATTTAAAGGTTCATGTTTTAGATAAAATGAGATGTTTTTTATTATATAATAGAACATGAACACTGAGTTATCTATTGAAAAAAGAAGAAATTTTAAATCACTTTTAAGACTTTAAATCATTTTATTTAAACATCTATTTCCATTTTACCTTAGGTTTAGTTTTCATTAGTTAAATTTGCTTCCTTCTTAAAACTAACAATATTGCTGACCTAAAATCACTATTTCTTTAATACAGACATTGTAATGTTAACACTAGTTTCTAACATTAAAGTAAAATTAATAAGACATTTAAAAACATGACATAACAATGATTCTCAAATTGAATAATTAAATTTCTTAAATAGTCATATGAAAAATTATTTCTTTTTATATTATTTGATTAATAAATAATAATAAAACAGCAAGAAATAATTTTTATAATTTCTATAACTTATGTACTAATTGTGACATTTCATTACAAAGAACCTAATCATTAGTGTTTACTTCCTCAGTAATTATCAAACTTATTTGGTAGTATTGTAGATCTTTTCTGCTGAGTTCAATCCTAACTAGGTACCACATATTTTTAGATTTGTGCCAAAACTAAGATACATTTAGTAAATAACTATTTACTAAGCATAATATAATTAACCACAGGGCTAAATTAATTTTGGTAAGAAAATTTTGTTGTCAATCCTCTAAGAAGGAAGGGCCCGCTTGTCTTAAAAACAAAATCAGTCTTTATTTTGTTTTGACTTGAAGACTTAGTTTTGGCATCATTAGAAAAAGACGTAACTATCCAAACCATCAACTAGACTACATTGGATTTATCTTTGACTTAATCTGTTGTATTTCTTGCCATGTAGATAATCTATAGATAAATTATATACAATATCTGTAACATGTCTATAGTCCTTCTATATATATTTTTATATTCATATTAGTTTTTAAAGACATTTTTGATTAAATTTAAATATATAATTACAATATATCAAAATAATCAACTAATTTTTAACAATTGGTAGAGTGAATTACAAACCGGCATGTTGTCATTAACAATTTGCTATTATATTTTCTTGAATAATATAAAAATACTTGGAAAGGATTTGAATACATACTACCACTAACGCTCCACACAAGTGAAAATAGTTAACCAGTAATTTATTTTTTCAAATGAAATAACTGATAAATAATAATTAATTCTAAAATAAATAGAAAACAGGCAAAAAAACTTACTTTCTTTAGTGGGCAAAGTATTTTTTTCTTTAGTTTCAGTTTTCTTCAACGTTGTCTTGTCAAAAGTTTCGACAGCTTTTATAACATTCTTGTCAGACATTTTTGATTATTCTATAATATAATAAAAGAATATGTAAAAAATATTTTTTATTTCAGTATTCAATAAACATCTAAAAATATATATTTAAAAAACAAAGAAGAAACAAATTTGAGAATGCAGTAAAAAAGAAAAGTTTTATAAAAAAATAAAGATGTCAACATTGATTAAGCTTACTTTAGTTCTAAGGTCTAGGGATGATGTTTGTTAGGAATATTGCATTATGCTCATTTTCCAAATAGAAATGGCTTACATGACTAGAAAATCAGCATTCAAAATCAAATATAGTAATCTCTAGTGTCAATGAGAAATTTTCAACAATCGATGTCACCAAGCAAGCCAAAAATAAAAATATTATGAAACCAATTTTTTCTTTGAATTGTTTACTTTATTACAAAACTCAAATCTTTGCTTAGGGAATTTGATAAATTAATTTATCAAAAAATATAGTCAATTAATTTTTCAAAACAAGACCAAATCATAAAGGATCAAAGATATTTAGAATGGTGCTCAGTATAAAAATTTTAGATGCAACAAATTTGATCCTTGTAAGGTGCTACATGAATCTGCTTTTTTTTTTGCTGAAATTGGCTTAATTCAGAATTTTTCCTGAAATGTAAAGTTTGATTTTTAATATCTTTTTTAAGAATATATTTTGAGTACCAGTTTCCTATAGGATCAGTAACTACATTTTGAACTTGTTTTTATTGTTTAAATTTAGATGTTTTGTATTTTTACAAGTTTCTTTAAATTATCTAGTTCAAGGCCAAAAACAAATTAACAGCTGTGAAACTGCCTCTTGATTTGACGCAATTATTGGGATTAAAAAAAAAATTCTTTTTTTGTTATTTGAGTCAACAATTGTTATAGAAAAAAACAGGCTAGTATTTTACTTCCTTTCTCAAATGGAACTAATGATAGCTTATGTTTTTGTCTAGCAGTAAATAGGATTGGGTTTATTTTTTATATACATTTCTTGCTATTCTCTTAGGAACTACTTTATATCTATAAATTTCTTTATACTGGAGAGTGTTTAGATTTACTTTATATGTACAATAAGAAATATAAACCAATGATTTGGAAACTATAATGGTATAAAAGAATCATTTAATTTTATTTTATGTTGTATAAAATATTTGCCAAATACATTTTATGCTTTTATAAGCAAAGAGAAGTTTCATTTTTATATCATTAATTTTTGTTATTTGTACAGAATTATTTTGAGATATTTTGTAAAATGACATGATTTATACTTTCTTCAAAAAGAAATTTAAAATTTTGAATTGGCAAGATATTAAACAAGTTTTACAAATTTCAAAAAGAGACTGATGCTTTTCAATGCCAATTCTATGATAAAACATTTACATTTATTTGATTTCAAATATCCATATTAAATTTGTACATGTTCATTAATTTTCTATATATCAATAGAAAAACAAGGCAGAGATATTTTCTTATAAGTTTCATTTTGGGATTCTGAAAATATGTAAAACAAACTACATAAAAATAACTTTATAGAAGTTATTATTATTAGAATTAAAATTTATCAGTCAATCAAAGTTTATTAGATTGCGAAATCTTTGTACTAACCATTTTCAAAACAATGAAACTGGTATTATTAAGAAGTAAATTATATTTTTGTAAGATGGATTTTCTTTCTGTTTTTATAGCCATGAAACTAGAAGCAGTCAACTGGTACTGGAGATAGTAAGATATTGTTACCAATATGCAATTAACTAAAACTTTAGAAAGTCTTAAGCTCCCATTAACTGAAACAGTATATATTACAATAACAGTTTAATCATGTCTGAAGCATATTTCTTACTTTTCATATTGATATTAATGTGATATCAATGTGTTATATTTTTTGATGAATTGTCCATCATATAATGAAACTTAAACTATTTTAATAATTTCAAAAATATTTTGTGTAAGAGAATTAGTAATGAATAAAAAATGAACTTTGCAGTCGGTCATTTCTTTCTGCCAATTAAAAAATTACATTAATTTCCAAACATTCATAATTCTGTCTATGTTACAATGATAGGAAAACTGATGCAGACAGGGATGGATGGAAGGATGGAGAAGGAGAGGAGGGAGAGAGAGAAAAAAGGAGAGCAGGAGTAAGAGAGAGAGCAAGTGTATTCTCACTGTATGAAAGAGTCTGTACTTCAAATGCAAAAAAATGTTTTAATATTTTGATCGCATTTAAAAGGGTAAATTTCATAATTCAACAATTGTTGAAAAACAACAAAATGTGCTTCTTCTATGTTAGATTGCTTCAGTAATTTTTTTTAGTATAAACATTAACAATAACATATTTTTCACTTTTAATTATTTTACTCATTCTTCTTTCTGATATTATTAATTTTAATAAGAAGTAAGTTTTTAGGTTATTTTTATTAAGTGGAATTTTATGGTTTATTTGAGTGACTCCCAAATTAATATTGAACAAAAAAAATAACCTTTTATTAAGGTTTCATGGCTAAATAAGAGATAAAAAATAAAAAGTGACTGAGAAACTTGGGATCATGCATTTTATTTTTAAAAACTCTAAAACAAAAATAACTGAGAATCTGTCCACACAAAGTTCAAATGTATAAAAAGGAAAATTATAAGCATCATTAAAATACCCCCCCTCTCTCTCTATATATATATATATGAGAGAGAGAGAGAATTAAGATATTTCAAGTTATAGTTATTAATGTTAGAATCATGTAATATCTAAGATTGGCATTCTATTTTTAATAAATTTGTAACTAAAATGGATGAGATAATTATTTGAAAAGATTTTTTTGAGATTTTTACTTTCTTCAAAGTTTTAGTTTGTAGTTTCATCTACATATCTAACATATATTATCCATTTATTTAAATTTTCAAAAACTTAATTTTTTATGTGGGATATTAATATTCAGAGAATGTTGGACCTACAGGTGTCCATATAGCTACACTATCAATTTATGTGAATATATTGCCTAAACAGTTGTAGTACCTCAGTAATATATGCTAGAAGTTAATGAAGGATTATATTAGGTGGGGTGATAGAAGAATGGTTATATACATTTTAAATATTTGTTCAATAGTTTCTGTTACTTCAAGACTGATAAAAACTATCAGCATCTAGAAACTAAAACCTAAATAGTCTTAAGTTCTATAAATTTCATTGGTTTTATTTTAGATTTCATAGAAAGGAGGACATAAAAAAATGAGTATCAGTCAAGGTTTATAGAATTTCTTTTAAAGAATTAAATTGTTCTTATAAAAGACTGGTTTCATTCAAATGAAGAGACAAAAGGATCAAGTAGTATTTACTCCAAGAAAAATCTTTGTGAAATTGTTTCTATGCAAATAATATTTAAACTAAAATACAATTTTGGTTAAATGGATTCCACTTATTTTCCCTTACGTTTTAAAAATATTAATTTCATAAATAATTGCATTATGAATGGTCAGTGATCTTTTGTTTAATAAGAGAAAATAATTCTGGCAAATATGTCATTTGGTATTGAAAATATTTATCAATTTAAGAATGAAATTGTGGTAAGTCAAAAAACTGTTCTTTGTTCTATTTTAACAGTAAAAAAAAAAAATGAAAATAAAGAAAAGAAAAAGATGATTTCTAGAAATGTATTTTTAATAAAAAAAAATATTAAACACTTTTGAGTTAACCAAAAATTACCTAGTTAAAATAATTTTAACTACTACTACCATAAAAAAGAAGGTTGGTCAGTATGTCATGAAAGGTATGTCAGTCAGCCAGAACTAATGTGAGGTTTAAATTATTCACAAAAAGTTAATCTAAGTACAATAAAATCACAAAGAAAGATTTTGTGACAAAGTGAGGATAAAGTAAAAAAAAAAAAAAAAAAAAAAACGTGATTCTTTTAATTTCCTTAATGGTTTGAAAACATGAAATAATAAGAAAAAAATAATCTGAAAGAAGATTAATAAAAAAGAAAAGAAAAACCTTTTAGAAAGAAAGGATTAATCATCACTATAATAGCATTACCCTAAGGCCTAACAAAATGTAAAAAGAAAAGATTACAATATTAATAACAAGTTTCTGCTTGTTTAAAGGAAAAAGTTACATTAATAAATTTAATGACATTTTTTATTTTTTTTAATCAGCAAAATGTAAATTTTCGGTTCAAAAGATTTTAGGCATAAATTCTTAAATATTATTTTTGTTTAATTTTTTTTATTTTTTTTCAGTTCCTGAAACAATTTTTAGTTAGTAGTTAAAAAAAAAAAAAAAAAAAAAAAAAAAAAAGATTCTGTCAAAAAATTGAAACCAAAGTGAATTCGGGGAAGGGTAGAATTTTCCAAAATTTTTAGTTCCTGTTTAATTTTTTTTTCGCTAATTTAAATTTTGTTGGAATTTTTGTACATTAGTTTGTTTTTTTTTTCACTCTATTTATCAGTTTGTTCATAAATTTTTATCTCTCAGTCTGTATCTAGCTATTTTTATATCTTTCAGTCAGTGGAGATTTGATTTATCATAAATAAAGAGGAAATTTAAAAATAATAATCAGAAAACCCGAAACCTCAGCAAAAGTAAAATAGTAATAATAATCATTATTATTATTATTATTATTATTATTATTTTTTACATTGTAGCAGCAGCAACGACAACGATATCTTTGTCTCTCCCTCCACACAATCCTTACTCTAATGATGAAAGAAGTCAGATGGGAAATGGGAGGGTGAAGATATTGGAGCACGAGTCTGGCTGCTACACTAACAAAAGACTGGAGAAGATGAATTCAAGAATGGCGATTATGCGGAAGAAGGAAAAACTGTACAAAGAAATGATGGAAGAAGAAAATGCTTGGAAATTATTCTTTTAAAAGAAAAATAAAGCAAAAGAAGACAAAAATTGACTACCCTTGAAGAAGCAAAAATAATTGGAAGGAATATCTAAAATATAATTATAAAATGAGTAAAATGAAATTGAAAAAATGTATTCACGCTTTTTTTTTTACTAATTAGTCAATTAAGAAGAAATGTGAACAACACAACACTATAAACAGTATTTATAATTGAACAAATTATTTCAATAAAAATATTATAGATCTTGATTAAAAAAATAATGTCATTCTTCAAGTTCTTTGAAAATTATTTGTTTTTTTGGAATGAAATCGAAAATAACGAATGGGATTGGTGTTATTTCATACAAAAGAAAATCAGATAAAAAAAAAATGAAAGGAAATTGAAATTAAAAAGTAACAAACAAAAACAAAAACCGAGTTTTCACTTAGTAATTACAAGAAAAAAAATTTTTTATTCTAATTTACCGACTTTAATTTTTTTTTACGAAAGTGATTTTTTCATTTTAAAGTAAAAAAAAATGTTAAGAAAAAAATCAATGAAAAAGAAATTTGATTTAATGTCTACAAAAGCTGAAAAGACAAAGACAAAAAATCGTTTAGGGAAGATTATGTACCTCATAACATGCGCACCACATCACACACCAAATTATTCATGAACAGAATAAAAATTCTTTATTAAAATGAACCAACATCGTGTGTAGATCGATAATCGATGAATTGCACAAAACTAAAAGTATAGTTTTAGTTAGACAGAGAGAGGTAAGGAAATCTTAAAAACTGATTTGAATAAAAAATTAAAAAATTCGTTAAAAAAATTTCTTACATTTTTAAAATTGTCTTGAATTTTCTTCTCTTTTCGTAATAAGATTTTAAAAAAAATTATTTAAAAAAATGCATCATTTTTCTTTGGTGGGTTGTGGCAAGACCTCCTACCAGCGACGGTCTCGGCTGTGGTCATCGCTTCTAATTTTTTTACTTGAACGAGGAATTAAAAAGAGGGAAATTGTGTGCGTAAAACGTATTTATTTGCGCACAATTTCCTTTTTTTCTTCTTTATTCAAATTTTTGAATATATAAAGAAATATACATATGTGTGTGTGTGTATGTGTGCACATACATTTTAAAATGTACGTGTACACATATACTGCTGAACAAAAGCTGAGGTGAACCGACTCTTTGATCTTAATAATGGGAGTGGAAGTAAGGGTTTTTACAAGCATTGATCGTACTCTTCGCCTTTAGCCCCCTCCCCCAACTCTTTCTACCTATTTTGCATCCTTTGCCCCTCCATTTGTTCGTCTACGTCACACCCTTCACCTCTGCTCTACATCTATTTTTCTAATTTTTCTCTGCATGTCTGCATCACTTTCTCTTTTACAGCCTATCTTCCATGTCTTTATCACTCTCTCTCTCTCTATCTTTCTCACATTCTATCATTCACTCCTACTCTCACTAATTTATTGTTCTTCCTTGTCCGCAATCTTTCTCTGCATCTTCTTTAATGCTTTCCTATACTTATCATTTTAGTCACTTTGGCATTTTTATTTTTGTGAGTACCTCCACCTCCATCAAGAGCATAAAAAACATATTTTTTAGCTGTAATTAAAAGTACAAAAAGGTGAATCACTGAATATTCTGCTTTTTTTTTACTACTCTGAGAATGGCTTTCATGAGAATGTGATTCTAACAATATTTGAAATATTCCCAAGCCGAGTATTTGAAATTCATGCTCTTTCTTTATGATCAATTTAAATTTTACATCTTCATTGCATTCAGTGACTTAGTGAAAGAAATAAAAAAAGAAAAAGAAAAAGAAAAAAAAACGATTTAAAAATACAAAGGACATAAAGAAATTAAAAATAAAATAAAGATTGGAAGCGACTATATGACTTAAAAGAGAAAAAAAAGAATTTGGTAATTTTTTGTAAGTTCATTAATGAAATAATTGTCTTGAAAAATTGACAGGTTAAGAAAAAAAAAGAAAGTATAATCAAAAACTAAAAAAATTATTAGATTATTTTTTAAACAGAAAAATTTTCTCAAATTAATAAATTTTTCCCCCAAAATAAGATTTCACACATTTCAATTATTTAGAAAGAAAAATGGTAAGGTAAATTAAGAATGTCATTTTTTAATTTTGTTGAGAAGAATTATTTAAATTAAAATTTAATGAAAATCCGAATGAAAATGACAATCACAAAAAAAAAAAAAAATAGTCAGTAGAGATTAAAGAAAATCTAAATTAAATAAGAAAGTTAAATTGTTAAATAATGGTAAAAGGAAATACGTTTAAATTAATAATTCTTAGTTGTAAAAATTTTATGATGATAAAGCCTAATAAATAAAATAAGGTAAGAAAGGTAAAGATGACAGACATTACTGCAGGTTTTCACAAAAAGCAGACGATCATTTGAAACAAGAAATGATAAGGCTTTCTGCCGGATTTCTTTTAAAGAAAAATGATAGAGGAAAATATATGACCAAAGTGAAGATTAATATTATTCTTACCGGGTTGTAAGTGACAAATTAGTGTCTAGCAGAAAAGGGCAAAGGCTCTTTCTCTGTTGATTGGGAAAAAGGCAGGAGATGAATCTGGACACAACCACACCGGAGGGACAGTCCTGGTTAAGTGTGCAAGACGCCTTGCTTTCTATTCTACTATAAGCTTTCAAACTCTCTCGCAATTTATTCCTACTCTCTATTTATCATTACTCTCGCTCCACCTCCACCTTACTACAAATGCCCCTCATCCTTCTATGTATCACATTTTCCATTAATTCCTCCTACTCTCTTAGACATCACAAGTCTTACTTCTACAACTCATCACCACCTTCTATCACAAAGTAAGTAAATCCTTTTCTTCTTCCTCGGGCTGCTGCTACTAGATACATTCCCTCCTCTAGTCAGTCTTTCTCTTTCCTTCTCCTCCTACTCTTTATAAACTTTATAATCTCTTGTTTTTCCTTTTCTTTTTCAAATAACATCTTCGTTATTGCGGTTTTAAATTTTAAATTGAGTCGCATTTTTTTCTTTGTGTTCCAATCATCTTAAATGTTTTTTTTATGTCTGATTTTTTCTTTCTCTCTGTAAATTATCTCCTTCTCCATCTTTGAGCCTTATCCTCCTCCCCCTTTAGCTTGACTTATCTCGCTTTCCCTCTCCTTCATTACTCTTTAGTCTTTATAAATCTTTATCTCAGACATCGCGTTGAGCCGAACAACTTTTGAAAAATCCTTACGCTGAAATATGCTAATGAGCTTTAAGAAACTCAGCTGCAATAATTCTAATGAATGTCTACTTCGAGAAAGTCATTGTTGTAACTCGCACTAAAACAGTATCAGCAATACAATTTTTGCTAATAATAAAATATGTGGTAGTAAAAAATGGTGATCTACAGTTACCCCTGAAAAATCCTGCATTAATGAATAAAAAAAAAATTGATGACAATGGAAAACTAGGAAGAAGTGGTCCTACTTACTTTTTTTTTACTCAAAATTAAAAAGACTAATTTTTTTTAAAAAAAGGTGATTTATTCTTCAATGCAAAATTTAATTTAATTATTTTATTTCTTTACTTTTTTTTAAAAAATTATAAAAGAAATTATCTTGGTTCATCATTAAAAAAAAGTAACTAACAATACGAATTTTGTCATTTCCCACTGCTGTCTGCAGCAGTGCCGTTGGTTAGCAGCTTTTCTGCTTAAATTTATGCATGGTGATTCATGGACAGGCCAAAAACAGAATCAGAAGAAAGAGAGGAGTATCAATAAGTATCGATAGATCACATGTACCACTCATTACATATGAGCAACCGCTCATACACAATACAGAATTAAACCTGAACAAATATACATGCATAAATACATAGACACATACACAGATTGATAAATACATACATACATGGATAGATACATAGTAGATAAATACACATAATGAACTGACTGTGATAGATAGATAGATAGATAGATAGATAGATAGGAACAGGCTGAGATAGATAGATAGATAGATAGATAGATAGATAGATAGATAGATAGATAGATTAAGTAAGATGTTAAAAAATAAATAATAAACAGACTGACATAGACACATAGATAATGTACAAATTGAGATAGACATAGAAAAATAATGAACAAATTGTGTTAGAAAAGGAACAGCAGTAGATAATGATGAATAGACTGATAGATAAATTGATAGAAACATATATAGGTATATAAACGAACTGACTGACAAATAATGAAAAAAATTGCTTACAGAGATTGCTTATATAGAGAGTGAGATAATGAGCAGGGTTAGATACAGGCTAATGAACAGTAGATAATGTGTAGACTGATATAAACAGAGTGATAGATAATGAAGAGGTTTTTACATTGATATATAAACGAGGAACAGATTTAGATAGATAGATAGATAGATAGATAGATAGATAGATAGATAGATAGATAATTATTAAACATAGGTAAATAGCTGAGTAGACCAAGATAAAGATACATAATGAAAAGTCTGAGGTAGACAGATACATAGATAATGAACTGAGATTCATAATAATCCGACTGAAATAGATAAATACATACTAAATGAACAGTATTAAATGGATAGATGGATAGTGAGGTAATGAACAGATTGTAATTGATAAATGGATATATTTAGATAGATGAATAATAAAAACATAGATAACCAACAGATTGTGATAGATAGATAGATAGATAGATAGATAGATAGATAAGGAACAGACACAGATATATAAGAATATACTCAGATAAATATGAACAGGCTTGATAGATTGCACATGTTGAGATAAATAAGATTGGTGTGAGTGACATAGGTCTATATATGAATAGAGTGAGAGAAGTAGATATATAACTGTGATGTACAGATAGATAGATAAGCATGAACTGAGGCAGACAGATAGATAGATAGATAGATAGATAGATAGATAGATAGATCTGAACAGACAGGGATAGATAGATAGATAGATAGATAGATAGATAGATAGATAGATAGATAAGTTTGTAACCCTGTTTAAGAGATTACAAATAAAAACAGGAACACGGGATTAGTGTAAACAATTGTATTAACAAAGTAACGGGTAAAGGTGCAATATGCCAGCTTGTTCATCTAACTGACAAGCAAGCGGTGTTGGATATCAAAGTCTCTGTTCGGTAAGTCACTCTATGGGTGTCTGACTCATACCAGACTGGTACTCTACCTGTGACTACTGGTCACATGGTATTTATGCAGGTTGAGTTAGTCCATTACTATGTTAATGGGTAGGTTCGCCACAACACCCACCTCCCAAGCTGTTACTCTGAAGGAGTATCGGCATTTCTTTCATTTAGGATTAACCATGAGTGGATCCGTAAATTTCATCTTCCTTCCAGATCAACGTGGCTCTGGCGTAGTTTGAGGAGGTTCAATATCAAAAGTGTCGTAGACGATTTCTATGGCCTCTATATCTTCTTGAGGAATATCATTTTAGTCCTCAGACGTTTGTGTATCTGATTTAGGTGCCTCTTATGTATAAATTTGGATTATATAGATCATGTTGCCGATCCTTTCCTTAATTTCTTCTAGTTCACAAAATGAAACATTATTTTTGTAGCCTTTGAAATAAAGCTTATCTCCAGGATTATAACGTTTGTTTGGTAACGTAGAGATTTTACTTTGCTTAGTTTGACCCGGCAATAGTTTGTTGAAGACCAACCTTATTTTTTGACCAAACATGGCTTCCGCCAGACTTAGTATTCAAGTGACGCATTCATACAGGTCAAGAAATCAGCACATACGTGGATTTCCTTAGATTTCTTTTTGACATAGACGGTAGGGACAAAATACCGATACTCTCGAGTCTGTTTAATTCCTGATTAATTTTTTCTAGAAACACGAACTGAACATTGTGTTTTCTCTTAAAAACCAGTTGAATATTTGATTTTAACTCTAGTTTAGCGGCCATTTTAGTGTATTTTCCTATACCAGGTGTGAACACCTCTGCAAAATCTTTTTTGAAGTTGGATTTCATTTTTTCCATCTCACATGAAAGTGATTCTACTTTTTTTACAGAAGGTAGACATTGGCAGGTCCCACAAGTTAAATTCCTGTATCCAATCTGAACAGGTTTTCTGTGTTCTTCAATACGTAGACTTTTAGTTTTTTCAGACTACCAAGTTGTGTGATATTAGTGATAAATTCTCCTTTGAAATTTATTTTTGTGCCATTAACGACTTTGGCTATTTTGCCTGATTTTAACGTAGTGGGTCTGTTTAGTCTTTTCCACGTATGTACATTAATTATTGACAGGTCTGAACCTGATTCCAATTGTAACTTAATCTCTTTACCTAGAATTTTAACCATGACATATTTTCATAGGCTTTCTTTGTTATATTCAAAGGTTCATGTTTGATGTACACAACTTTTGATTTTATTTTTATTTCTACAGTGGGAAATTTTATGTCCTATTTTTTTTACATATAAAGCATTTTTTGGATAGATATGGACAGTTTCTAACCCAATATAATCCTCCATATTGGTTACACAGGCTAGGTGGATTTTTTATTTTTATGAATCCTGCTTTAAGAGCATGAGGATTCGAGTAATTATTGTTTCTTCTGTACTCGGTTTTGTTTGTTGAGTAAGTTTTTGGTTGTCTGGATAATTTCTTTACCTGAGTGATGTCAGTTTCAATGTCTTTTGAATCCTTTTTTATGATCTCTACTCTCTGACAATCTTCTGCCAGCATTTGTAATGTCAGGTTTGGTTCATTCTCCAGCTTAGTTAGTACATGACGTCTAATTTCTGAGTCTCTACTTGCCCTTGTGCAAATTTTAAACATCTGAAATTGTCTGCACTGAGTTCCGATAACCGGAATTCATTGTAGTGTTTATTAACCACTGCTGCCTAAGTAGAGAAGTCTTCCTCATCATTTTTTACAAGGTTTAGACATTCCTATCTTTTGTGGAATTGGGAAGTTTTTGGACTAAAAAGTTCAGTAAGGAGTTTTACCGTGTTGGTAAAAGTTAGCTCAGAAGTTTTCCTTGGGAGGATAAAATCCACAAACTTATCATGTTCTATGGTATCTACTTTATGTAGTGACAAACAAACTTTTTTCTGATCAGTCCAATTTGCACAATCTATACTGAAGAAATCCTCATACCTTCTATAGTAAGCAGCAAACATTTTGTCCTCATCTGGCACATAACAGAAATTGTCTATTGCATTCCAAATAGAATCCTGCTAGAATGCAGTATTATTTTCTGTGTTTGATTTGTTTGTTAAGACTTGCAGAGTAGTTCTTCAATTTGTTGCTGTCTTTCTCCTGAATGTTGCTGATGGTCAAGTAACTGCGATTGTCTTTCGTCCCATTTTTCAAGTAACTGTGATTGTGTTTCGTCCTATTTTTTTTGCTGTTCAATTTGAAATTTTTGCTTTTCTTT
Organism: Ascarosepion bandense; assembly: GCA_037127315.1. NCBI lineage: Eukaryota > Metazoa > Mollusca > Cephalopoda > Sepiida > Sepiidae > Ascarosepion > Ascarosepion bandense. The sequence continues at coordinate 1,009,772 of JBBBDQ010002327.1, forward strand.
TTGGAGCTGAAGCATTTTTTTTTTTGCTGTTCCATTTGTAGCTTTAAAATTTGAGTAAACGTATCCTTTAACTCTTCCATTTTTCTTTTTTTTTAAAACACAACAAAAAAGGTGGGTACAGAGTGTTCAGTTGAACTAGGTTTTCAATGCTGTACGACCAAAAAAAAAATCTTTTTTTTGTTTTTTTTTTTAACAACTTGGGGGTGGGGGTGAAACTGTAATTAGTTTTTCTTTTGTCTTTATCCGGTTTAGAGTTGTAATTTTGTAACGACTGGTTTACACTTTTTTTTACAAAAAAGAATTAAGATATCTTTTTCCTTAATACATTTATTTGAATGAGAAAAGAAACGTCATACTAACAGTTTCCTTTAGTCCCTTTTTCCTGGAATCCTGTGAAAAAAAATAAACACTCCTGGGTTGTGTATGATATTTGACAAACAAAGAAAATTTATTATTTTTTTTTTTTTTGAATGTGGAGAGACAAAAATCGCTGTACTTTCGACAGAAAAAAAATTTTGTGATATATTCCTTATAAGTTTCCTTTCAAAATAAATTCTATATTTTAGGAATATTGACTTTGAAATGTCTCCTTGTAGTAAGACTAATCACGATAGAGTTTCATGAACACTAAATCTGAATTGAAATTCTTAGTTCAAATTTTGTTTGTCAGTGTTATAGCACTGAATTAAGTTAATACTCCGATGAAAAGTTTGTTTGTATGTAACCAGTGTTGTGTGATATAGAATTTGTTTGAGTTTTTTTTCCATGAAAAACTCATTTGTTCGCCTAGTTTTGAATGTAGTTGGTTGGTGTTTCTCAGTGAAAACTCCTTAGTCACCCAGTGTTTGTAAGACACTGGGTTCATTTGGGGTTTGTCCGTGAAGGCTCAGTCCTTCGTCGTCAGCGTTGTAAGACATTGGGTTGTTTTAATCCCAAATCCTTGGCATGAGTGCGAATGCCTCATTCACCAAAGCTGTAACCCTGTTTAAGGGGTCACAAATAAAAACAGGAACATGGGATTAGTGTAAACAATTGTATTAACAAAATAATGGGTAAAGGTACAATATGCCAGCTTGTTTGTCTACTTGACAAGCGGTGTTGGATATCAAAGTCTCTGTTTGGTAAGTCACTCTATGGGTATCTGACTCAAACCAAACTGGTGCTCTACCTGTGACTACTAGTCACATGGTATTTATACTGGTTGAGTTAGTCCATTACTATGTTAATGGGTAGGTCCACCACAACAATAAGATAGATAAATAGATAAGAATATACAGAGATTAATATGAACAGGCTTAAACAAATTGATAGATAGATTTAACAGGCTGAGATGGAGACATAGGTGTATATATAAATATACTGAGATACATAGATACATACATACATACATACATACATACATACATACATACATTGTAAGAAAAAACTGAGAAAGATAGGTACATATGAACAGACTGAGATAGATAGATAGATAGATATGAACAGGCTGAGATAGATAGATAGATAGATAGATAGATAGATAGATAGATATGAACAGACTGAGATAGATAGATAGATAGATAGATAGATAGATAGATAGATAGATAGATAGATAAGAATTTTACACAGATTAATAGGAATAGGTTTAAATAGTCTGAGATATAGATTAAACAAGCTGAGAAAAATTAAATAGACATAGGTGAGTATATGAATAGACAGACAGATCAAAAAGGATGAACTAAGACAGAAAGACAGATAGATAGATTGTTACATACATACATACATACATACATACATACATACACAGGTAATAGATAGATAGATAAGTAACATATACATGTAAGATTATACACAGATTAATATGAACATGCTTAAACAGATTGAGAGATAGATGGACCGGCTGAGATAAATGAGATAAAGACACAGGTGTATATATAAATAGACTAAGATAATGTAGATATAAAATGAGATAGATATCTCAGCATGAACTGAGATATATGCGTCACTCTTCAGAAATGAATTTAGTTCTTTCGGTGAGTGCTTCTATACAACACGTTAAAATTTCCCTTCTCTGATTCCATGTGCCTATGGCTTAGAGAGTCAAACTGACACCAAATCGGTCGAGTTTCGATCCCGGCCAGAAGCAAGTGGATGTGATACAGCAAAACAGGCTTGTATGTGGATGAATAATATCTATATATATATATATATATATATATATATATATATATATATATATAAATAGATAGATAGATAGATAGATAGATAGATAGATAGATAGATAGATAGATAACAGATATATTCAGGTAAGACTATATAAAGATTAATATGAACAAGTTTAAATATATTGAGAGATAGATTGAACAGGCTAAGAAAAATAAGATAGAGACATCGGTGTGTATATGAATAGACTGAGATAAATGAACTAAGATAGATAAATAAGCATGAACAAAGACTGATGAACAGAATGACTGACACATGCATTGTTACACAGTTACATACATATATACATACATACATACATACATACATACATACATAAGATGTATATGAATAGACTGAGCTAAATAGATATGAACTAAGATAGATAAATAAGCATGAACAGAGTCTGGGAGACAGAGACAGAGTGACTGATAGTTTGTTAGATAGTTAAATACCTACCTACATACATAACTACATACATATATACATACATGCATCATACATAAGATGTGTACAGTCTGAGATAGATAGATAGATAGATAGATAGATAGATAGATAGATAGATAGATAGATTATGAAAAGAGTGAGATAGATAGATAGATAGATAGATAGATGGATTCATAGATAGATAGATAGATAGATAGATAGATAGATAGATAGAGAACCTATACAGATAGACAAGCGATACACGTGGGTATATGAATAGACTGAGCTAAATAGATATGAATAAAGATAGATAAATAAGCATGAACAGAGTCTGGGAGACAGAGACAGTGACTGATAGTTTGTTAGATAGTTAAATACCTACCTACATACATAACTACATACATATATACATACATGCATCATAAATAAGATGTGTACAGTCTGAGATAGATAGATAGATAGATAGATAGATAGATAGATTATGAAAAGAGTGAGATAGATAGATAGATAGATAGATAGATAGATAGATAGATAGATAACCTATACAGATAGTCAAGCGATACACGTGGGTATATGAATAGACTGAGCTAAATAGATATGAACTAAGATAGATAAATAAGCATGAACAGAGTCTGGGAGACAGAGACTGTTATACTGAGATAGACTGAGATAAATGAACTAAGATAGATAAATAAGCATGAACAAAGACTGATGAACAGAATGACTGACACATGTATTGTTACACAGTTACATACATATATACATACATACATACATACATACATACATACATAAGATGTATATGAATAGACTGAGCTAAATAGATATGAACTAAGATAGATAAATAAGCATGAACAGAGTCTGGGAGACAGAGACAGAGTGACTGATAGTTTGTTAGATAGTTAAATACCTACCTACATACATAACTACATACATATCTACATACATGCATCATACATAAGATGTGTACAATCTGAGATAGATAGATAGATAGATAGATAGATAGATAGATAGATAGATAGATCTGAACAGACAGGGATAGATAGATAGATAGATAGATAGATAGATAGATATGAACAGGCTGAGATAGATAGATAGATAGATAGATAGATAGATAGATAGATAGATAGATAGATAGATAGATAGATAGATAACCTATATAGATAGACAAGCGATACACGTGGGTATATGAATAGACTGAGCTAAATAGATATGAACTAAGATAGATAAATAAGCATGAACAGAGTCTCAGAGTGACTGATACATAACTACATACATATATACATATATGCATCATACATAAGATGTGTACAGTCTGAGATAGATAGATAGATAGATAGATAGATAGATAGATAGATAAATTATGAAAAGAGTGAGATAGATAGATAGATAGATAGATAGATAAATAGATAGATAGATAGATAGATAGATAGATAGATAGATTTGAACAGGCTGAGATAGATAGATAGATAGATAGATAGATAGATAGATAGATAGATAGATAGATAGATAGATCTGAACAGAGATAGATAGATAGATAGATAGATAGATAGATAGATAGATGGATTGGTAGATAGATAGATAGATAGATAGATAGATAGATAGATAGATAGATAGATAGATAGAGAACCTATATAGATAGACAAGCGATACACGTGGGTATATGAATAGACTGAGCTAAATAGATATGAACTAAGATAGATAAATAAGCATGAACAGAGTCTGGGAGACAGAGACAGAGTGACTGATAGTTTGTTAGATAGTTAAATACCTACCTACATACATAACTACATACATATATACATACATGCATCATACATAAGATGTGTACAGTCTGAGATAGATAGATAGATAGATAGATAGATAGATAGATAGATAGATAGATTATGAAAAGAATGAGATAGATAGATAGATAGATAGATAGATAGATAGATAGATTATGAAAAGAGTGAGATACATAGATAGATAGATAGATAGATAGATAGATAGATAGATAGATTTGAAGAGGCTGAGATAGATAGATAGATAGATAGATACATAGATAGATAGATAGATAGATAGATAGAAAGATAGATAGATATATAGATAGATAGAGAACCTATATAGATAGACAAGCGATACACGTGGGTATATGAATAGACTGAGCTAAATAGATATGAACTAAGATAGATAAATAAGCATGAACAGAGTCTGGGAGACAGAGACAGAGTGACTGAAAGATTGTTAGATAGTTAAATACCTACCTACATATATAACTACATACATATATACATACATGGATCATACATAAGATGTGAACATTTGGAAATATATAGATAGATAGATAGATAGATAGATAGATAGATAGATAGATATGAACAGACTGAGATAGATAGATAGATAGATAGATAGATAGATAGATAGATTATAAAAAGAGTGAGATAGATAGATAGATAGATAGATAGATAGATAGATAGATAGATAGAATATGAAAAGAGTGAGATAGATAGATAGATAGATAGATAGATAGATAGATAGATAGATAGATAGATAGATAGATAGATAGAGAATCTATACAGATAAACAAGCGATATATGTGGGTATATGAATAGACTGAGCTAAATAGATATGAACTAAGATAGA
>JBBBDQ010002327.1:1055000-1385000 GCA_037127315.1 Ascarosepion bandense
AATATGAACAGGTATATATATATTTAGAGATAGATTGAACAGGCTGAGAAAAATTAGATAGAGACATAGGTGTGTATATGAATAGACTGTGATAAATTGATATGAATTGGGATAGACAGACAAATAAATAAGCAGGAACCCAGATAGATAGATAGATAGATAGATAGATAGATAAATAGATAGATAGATAGATAGATAGATAGATTTGAACAGGCTGAGATAGATAGATAGATAGATAGATAGATAGATAGATAGATAGATAGATAGATATGAACAGGCTGGCATAGATAGATAGATAGATAGATAGATAGATAGATAGATAGATAGATATGAACAGACTGAGATAGATAGATAGATAGATAGATAGATAGATAGATAAAGAATATATTCAGGCCAAGAAAAATGAGATAGAGATATAGATGTGTATATGAATAGACTGAGATAAATAGATATGAACTAAGATAGAGAAACAAGCATGAACAGAGCTGGAGAGACAGATAGACGGAGTGACTGACCGATAGATTGATAGATAGTTAAATACATACATACATACATACATACATACATACATACAAAGATAGATAAGGTACAAACACAGATAGATAAGAATATACTCAGATAAATATGAACAGGCATGATAAGTTGAACAGGTTGATATAAATATGTGCTGATATAGGTAGACTGAGGTAAACAGAAAAAAATAAGATACACAAATAAATCAGATAGATAGATAGATAGATAGATAGATAGATAGATAGATAAGGCATCTATACAGATATACAAGCGATATAGGTGTGCATATGAATCGACTGAGAAAATGTAGATATGAACTGAGATAGACAGAAAGGTAGATAAGCATAAACTGAGATAGATAGATAGATAGATAGATAGATAGATAGATAGATAGATAGATAGATAGATTTGAACAGGCTGAGATAGATAGATAGATAGATAGATAGATAGATAGATAGATAGATAGATAGATAGATAGATAGATAGAGAACCTATATAGATAGACAAGCGATGCACGTGGGTATATGAATAGACTGTGCTAAATAGATATGAACTAAGATAGATAAATAAGCATGAACAGAGTCTGGGAGACAGAGACAGAGTGACTGATAGTTTGTTAGATAGTTAAATACCTACCTACATACATAACTACATACATATATACATACATGCATCATAAATAAGATGTGTACAGTCTGAGATAGATAGATAGATAGATAGATAGATAGATAGATAGATAGATAGATAGATATACTATCTATCTATCTATCTATCTATCTATCTATCTGTCTATCTATCTATGCCAGCCTTATCATATCTATCTATCTATCTATCTATCTATCTATCTATCTCTGTTCAGATCTATCTATCTATCTATCTATCTATCTATCTCAGTTCGTGCAGATTTATTTGTCTATCTCATTTTCTTTTCTGTTTGCCTCAGTCTACCTATATCAGCACATATTTATATCAACCTGTTCAACTGATCAAGCCTGTTCATATTTATCTAAGTATATTCTTATCTATCTATGTCTGTTCCTTGTATATGTATATATGTATGTATGTATGTATGTATGTATGTATGTATGTATGTATCTATCTATCTATCTATCTATCTATCTGTCTGTCTGTCTGTCTGTTTGTCGGTCTCGGTTCATGCTTATTTTTTAATCTAACTATCCCAATTCATATCTATTTATCTCAGTCTATTCATATCTACACCTATGTTTTTATCTCACTTTCCTCAGCCAGTTTATTTGGTCTCTCCAAATATTTATGCCTGTTCATATTAATCTGTATATATATTATCCTATCTATCTATCTATCTATCTATCTATCTATCTATCTATCTATCTATCTCAGACTGTACACATCTTATGTATGATGCATATATGTATATATGTATGTAGTTATGTATGTAGGTAGGTATTTAACTATCTAACAAACTATCAGTCACTCTGTCTCTGTCTCCCAGACTCTGTTCATGCTTATTTATCTATCTTTATTCATATCTATTTAGCTCAGTCTATTCATATACCCACGTGTATCGCTTGTCTATCTATATAGGTTCTCTATCTATCTATCTATCTATCTATCTATCTATCTATCTATCTATCTATATCTATCTATCTATCTATCTATGCCAGCCTGTTCATATCTATCTATCTATCTATCTATCTATCTATCTATCTATCTATCTATCTCAGTTCATGCAGATTTATTTGTCTATCTCATTTTCTTTTCTGTTTGCCTCAGTCTACCTATATCAGCACATATTTATATCAACCTGTTCAACTTATCAAGCCTGTTCATATTTATCTGAGTATATAGATATGAACAGGCTGGCATAGATAGATAGATAGATAGATAGATAGATAGATAGATAGATAGATAGATAGATAGATAGATTTGAACAGGCTGAGATAGATAGATAGATAGATAGATAGATAGATAGATAGATAGATATGAACAGACTGAGATAGATAGATAGATAGATAGATAGATAGATAGATAGATAGATTTGAACAGGCTGAGATAGATAGATAGATAGATAGATAGATAGATAGATAGATAGATAGATAGATAAGGAATATATACAGTTAAGAATATATACAGATTAATATGAACAGGCATAAATAGATCGAGAGACTGAATGAACAGGCTGAGGAAAGTGAGATAAAGACATAGGTGTAGATATGAATAGAGTGAGATAAATAGATATGAATTGGGATATTCAGATAAATAAAGAAGCAAAAAGTGAGGTCGACAAACAGACAGACACACAGATAGATAGATAGATAGATAGATAGATAGATAGATAGATAGATAGATAGATAGATAGATAGATTGAACATGATGAGATAGATAGATAGATAGATAGATAGATAGATAGATAGATAGATAGATAGATAGATTGAACATGATGAGATAGATAGATAGATAGATAGATAGATAGATAGATAGTATATCCAGGGATTGATAGATAGATAGAAAAAATAGATAGATAGACAGTTTGATATATAGATAATGAACCTATACAGATATACAAGTGATATAGGTGTGTATATGTATAGATTGAAATAATGGAGATATGAACTGAGATAGACAGACAGATAAATAAGTATGAACTGTGACATGGCGACAGACAGACAGACAGATAGATAGATAGATAGATAGATAGATAGATAGATAGATAGATAGATAGATAGATAGATAGAGAACGTATGCAGATAAACAAGCGATATATGTGGGTATATGAATAGACTGAGCTAAATAGATATGAACTAAGATAGATAAATAAGCATGAACAGAGTCTCAGAGATAGAGACATAGGTGTGTATATGTATAGACTGTGATAAATAGATATGAATTGGGATAGACAGACAAATAAATATGCAGGAACCCAGATAGATAGATAGATAGATAGATAGATAGATAGATAGATAGATTTGAACAGGCTGAGATAGATAGATAGATAGATAGATAGATAGATAGATAGATAGATAGATAAAGAATATATTCAGGCCAAGAAAATGAGATAGAGATATAGATGTGTATATGAATAGACTGAGATAAATAGATATGAACTAAGATAGAGAAACAAGCATGAACAGAGCTGGAGAGACAGATAGACGGAGTGACTGACCGATAGATTGATAGATAGTTAAATACATACATACATACATACATACATACATACATACAAAGATAGATAAAGTACAAACACAGATAGATAAGAATATACTCAGATAAATGTGAACAGGCTTGATAAGTTGAACAGGTTGATATAAATATGTGCTGATATAGGTAGACTGAGGTAAACAGAAAAAAATCAGATAGACAAATAAATCAGATAGATAGATAGATAGATAGATAGATAGATAGATAGATAGAAAAGGCATCTATACAGATATACAAGCGATATAGGTGTGCATATGAATCGACTGAGAAAATGTAGATATGAACTGAGATAGACAGAAAGGTAGATAAGCATAAACTGAGATAGATAGATAACTAGATAAATAGATAGATAAGGAATATGTAGAGGTAAGAATATTTACATGTTAATATGAACAGGTATATATATATTTAGAGATAGATTGAACAGGCTGAGAAAGATTAGATAGTGATATAGGTGTGTATATGTATAGACTGTGATAAATAGATATGAATTGGGATAGACAGACAAATAAATAAGCAGGAACCCAGATAGATAGATAGATAGATAGATAGATAGATAGATACATACATAGATAGATTTGAACAGGCTGAGATAGACAGATAGATAGATAGATAGATAGATAGATAGATACATAGATAGATAGATAGATAGATAGATAGATAGATAGATAGATAGACACATAGATAGATAGATTTGAACAGACTGAGATAGATAGATAGATAGATAGATAGATAGATAGATAGATAGATAGATAGATAAGGAATATATACAGTTAAGAATATATACAGATTAATATGAACAGGCATAAATAGATCGAGAGACTGAATGAACAGGCTGAGGAAAGTGAGATAAAGACATAGGTGTAGATATGAATAGAGTGAGATAAATAGATATGAATTGGGATATTCAGATAAATAAAGAAGCAAAAAGTGAGGTCGACAAACAGACAGACACACAGATAGATAGATAGATAGATAGATAGATAGATAGATAGATAGATAGATAGATAGATTGAACATGATAGATAGATAGATAGATAGATAGATAGATAGATAGATAGATAGATAGATAGATAGATAGATAGATAGATAGATAGAATATCCAGGGATTGATAGATAGATAGAAAAAATAGATAGATAGACAGTTTGATATATAGATAATGAACCTATACAGATATACAAGTGATATAGGTGTGTATATGTATAGATTGAAATAATGGAAATATGATCTGAGATAGACAGACAGATAAATAAGTATGAACTGTGACATGGCGACAGACAGACAGACAGATAGATAGATAGATAGATAGATAGATAGATAGATAGATAGATAAAGAATATATTCAGGCCAAGAAAAATGAGATAGAGATATAGATGTGTATATGAATAGACTGAGATAAATAGATATGAACTAAGATAGAGAAATAAGCATGAACAGAGCTGGAGAGACAGATAGACGGAGTGACTGACCGATAAATTGATAGATAGTTAAATACATACATACATACATACATACATACATACATACAAAGATAGATAAGGTACAAACACAGATAGATAAGAATATACTCAGATAAATATGAACAGGCATGATAAGTTGAACAGGTTGATATAAATATGTGCTCATATAGGTAGACTGAGGCAAACAGAAAAAAATAAGATAGACAAATAAATCAGATAGATAGATAGATAGATAGATAGATAGATAGATAGATAAGGCATCTATACAGATATACAAGCGATATAGGTGTGCATATGAATCGACTGAGAAAATGTAGATATGAACTGAGATAGACAGAAAGGTAGATAAGCATAAACTGAGATAGATAGATAGATAGATAGATAGATAGATAGATAGATAGATAGATAGATAGATAGATAAGGAATATGTAGAGGTAAGAATATTTACATGTTAATATGAACAGGTATATATATATTTAGAGATAGATTGAACAGGCTGAGAAAAATGAGATAGAGACATAGGTGTGTATATGTATAGACTGTGATAAATTGATATGAATTGGGATAGACAGACAAATAAATAAGCAGGAACACAGATAGATAGATAGATAGATAGATAGATAGATAGATAGATAGATAGATAGATAGATAAATAAGGAATATATACAGTTAAGAATATATACAGATTAATATGAACAGGCATAAATAGATCGAGAGACTGAATGAACAGGCTGAGGAAAGTGAGATAAAGACATAGGTGTAGATATGAATAGAGTGAGATAAATAGATATGAATTGGGATATTCAGATAAATATATAAGCAATAACTGAGACCACAAACAGACAGACAGACAGATACATACATACATACATACATACATACAAAGATAGATAAGGTACAAACACAGATAGATAAGAATATACTCAGATAAATATGAACAGGCATGATAAGTTGAACAGGTTGATATAAATATGTGCTCATATAGGTAGACTGAGGCAAACAGAAAAAAATAAGATAGACAAATAAATCAGATAGATAGATAGATAGATAGATAGATAGATAGATAGATAGATAGATAGATAGATAAGGCATCTATACAGATATACAAGCGATATAGGTGTGCATATGAATCGACTGAGAAAATGTAGATATGAACTGAGATAGACAGAAAGGTAGATAAGCATAAACTGAGATAGATAGATAGATAGATAGATAGATAGATAGATAGATAGATTTGAACAGGCTGAGATAGATAGATAGATAGATAGATAGATAGATAGATAGATAGATAGATAGATAGATAGAGAACCTATATAGATAGACAAGCGATACACGTGGGTATATGAATAGACTGAGCTAAATAGATATGAACTAAGATAGATAAATAAGCATGAACAGAGTCTGGGAGACAGAGACAGAGTGACTGATAGTTTGTTAGATAGTTAAATACCTACCTACATACATAACTACATACATATCTACATACATGCATCATACATAAGATGTGTACAATCTGAGATAGATAGATAGATAGATAGACAGATAGATAGATAGATAGATAGATAGATAGATAGATAGATAGATAGATAGATAGATTATGAAAAGAGTGAGATAGATAGATAGATAGATAGATAGATAGATAGATAAGGAATATATAGAGGTAAGAATATTTACATGTTAATATGAACATATATATATATATTTAGAGATAGATTGAACAGGCTGAGAAAAATGAGATAGAGACATAGGTGTGTATATGTATAGACTGTGATAAATTGATATGAATTGGGATAGACAGACAAATAAATAAGCAGGAACCCAGATAGATAGATAGATAGATAGATAGATAGATAGATAGATAGATAGATAGATAGATAGATAGATAGATAAGGAATATATACAGTTAAGAATATATACAGATTAATATGAACAGGCATAAATAGATCGAGAGACTGAATGAACAGGCTGATGAAAGTGAGATAAAGACATAGGTGTAGATATGAATAGAGTGAGATAAATAGATATGAATTGGGATATTCAGATAAATATATAAGCAATAACTGAGACCACAAACAGACAGACAGACAGATACATACATACATACATACATACATACATACATACATACATACATACATACATAGACAAGGAACAGACACAGATAGATAAGAATATACTCAGATAAATATGAACAGGCTTGATAAGTTGAACAGGTTGATATAAATATGTGCTGATATAGGTAGACTGAGGTAAACAGAAAAAAATAAGATAGACAAATAAATCAGATAGATAGATAGATAGATAGATAGATAGATAGATAGATAGATTATGAAAAGAGTGAGATAGATAGATAGATAGATAGATAGATAGATAGATAGATAGATAGATAGAAAAGGCATCTATACAGATATACAAGCGATATAGGTGTGCATATGAATCGACTGAGAAAATGTAGATATGAACTGAGATAGACAGAAAGGTAGATAAGCATAAATTGAGATAGATAGATAGATAGATAGATAGGTAGATAGATAGATAAGGAATATATAGAGGTAAGAATATTTACATGTTAATATGAACAGGTATATATATATTTAGAGATAGATTGAACAGGCTGAGAAAAATTAGATAGAGACATAGGTGTGTATATGTATAGACTGTGATAAATAGATATGAATTGGGATAGACAGACAAATAAATAAGCAGGAACCCAGATAGATAGATAGATAGATAGATAGATAGATAGATAGATAGATAGAATGAGATGTATAGATATAGAGAAATGAATTGAGATATGTAATATAGATTTTTTATCTATAGACTCAGATACCAGTGTCGAGTGAGATAGACTTCTAGATAGATACTGGAACATTACACTCATTGTAAAAAAAAATTCATCATGCAAAAATACAAATTTCCCATTTTGATTTGTGGTAGAAATATACACATACAAATCAGTCACATCCATATACTCCAAACACACAGATGATTGTCCATCGTTTTTTGCTTTCAATTTTATTCCAAATTTGTTGTGCACTATGATGCACTTACAATCCTTTTTGTGTGAATTCTATCTAATATGTATCTTGAGCACGTATACGTACGACACACATGCAATCAAGTCACGTTTGTTATGTTATGTGTGTGCACCCATAATGCATGCACCCACGTGTATATATATATATATATATATATATATATATATATATATATATATATATATATATATAATTGTTTCTGTCAGTATATGTGTCTGTGTGTAAGTTTTTTAGCTTCATCAAGACTCCACAATCCACATTCACAAGAGCATTTTGATTTTTTTGAGCCATTTGTCGATAAATACTTTTCCGTTTTCTTTGTACTATTTTACCAAAACCATTTTTGTTTTTCCAAGAATCCTCTGCTTAAATTTTTTAAAAGTATCATGTCTTTTGTAAAAATGTGAAATAAGAAGAATGAAAACAAAAGGACTTACCTTTCACTTAAAAAATATTCCTCGGTTTCAAATTTGTTTGTGGATATTTTTAATTGTAAAGAGGTTCGATTTTTTACCGAAAATATTAAATATTTTTTAAGCCATTCTCTAAAATTTGCTACAATTTTAATTTTAATTTCAATCATAATGAAACTGAAATTCTCCTTGTAAAAATGTACTTTTAAATTACCCGCATATTTAATGTTCATTTTCAATGCAGTAATTTTCTGTTAATTAAAGTGTACATTGTGCAAACATTGTTGAATGTTGATTATTCATTAAATTTGTATTTACCAATTCACTTTTTTTAAAATAAAAATCTATTCAACACAGCTTTACCACAGACAATAAAAATCATTATTGCAAATTTGGTGACGTTAAAAATGCATAAAAAATGTGGAGGAGAATTGATAATTTTTTTCCACTTTCTACTTGAAAATAAAAACTAATTTGTTTTTTTTCTTAAGTTAAAAAGAATTGAATATCAAAAGTTCCAATTTCGCAAAAAAGCATGAATAAAAAGTAACTTACTCTCTCTGTACAAGTTTAATTATTACTGTCTAAATTAAAATGATTTTCTCTATTTTTTAAAATAAAACGAAACCTGTAAAAACCGTAGTTTTTAGACAGTGAAACCGAAAAAGTAGACTTCCCTATTTGTTGGTACTTCCCTATTCCTCATTAAAGTGGGTTTTTTGGGAGGGGGGGGGGCACATATCAATTTTTGCGGGGTCAATAAAAGAAAACATTAATGAACAAACATTAAATAAGGGAAATCAAAATTTAAAGGGATTTTAAAAAATCTTGAACAAAGAAATGGAGATGGACAATGTGTGCCCAAGAGAAATTTGATGATGATGAACCAAAAAGTCAAATTTGATAGGGAGTGTGTGTGTGTGTGTGTGTGTGTGTGTGTGTGTGTGTATGTGTGTGTGTGAGAGAGAGAGAGAGAGAGAGAGTGTGTGTGTGTGTGGAGAGAGAGAGAGAGAGAGAGAGAGAGATGGGAAAATAAAATAATAAAAATGTATAAAAAATTGTCTACAATAGAAAAATATACACGTGTGCACTCACTCTTTCTCTCTTTTACCACTCTATCTGTCTTTCTCACAAACACATAATCGCACAGACGAGAGAAAAGAAAATTTGAACGGAAGAAGGAGACAAAGTCAAAAGAGAGAAATAAACTTGTTTTTCATAAAAAAGTCAATCATTTATTTATTATTATTATTATTATTGGCTTATTTTTTGCTTTTTGTTTATTAGTACAATCCCTTAACTTAAGCTTAAGTAAAATATATGCACTGTTTACACACATTCTGATCTTAAGTTATATATATAACAATAACATGTATATACAGTGTTTATATTGATAATATACACCTAACTAGATGAGCAATTTCACACAGTAGAACATTTGAATCTTTAATTTAATGAACACATTAATGATCTCCCTGATTCCATAAGAGCCCAAATAGGTTTGTACGCTGATGACACCACAGTTTACTCTCGCCTCCTACAAAAATCTGGTGTAGACATCAAAGCTAACCTTGCAGCCGAGATTGAAAAAGATCTCCAATCCATATCGGACTGGGATAAGAAATGGCTAGTAAATTTTAATGCTTCTAAAACGAAGCTACTCTCAATTAACCATCATTGACAATCTTACCTACCTCCCATTAGCATGGACCAGGCTTGCCTCCCAGAGAGTAAAGCACTACGCCTCCTTGGTCTCACACTTTCAGCTGACCTCAAATAGAATGACTATATCGAATCCATTGCTAAATCCGCTGCTATGAAAGTCGGTTCTCTGTGTAGGGCCCGGAAGTTTTTTCCATCTAAATCTATCCTGCACATTTATAAATCTACCATCCGCCCGTGCATTGAATACTGCTGCCATATCTGGTCGGGTGCCCCTGCTGTTCTCCTCGGGCTTCTCAATAAGGTTCAGAGGAGGGTCTGTAATGTGATAGATACCGACTTGGCAGACCGCCTGCAGTCTCTCTCCCACCGGCGCGACATGGCTTCCCTGTGTCTCTTCTATAAATACTTTCATGGCTTCTGCTCCAATGAACTTAGATCACTAGTGCCCCCTAAATACAAATTTGAACGAGATACTAGATTAGCAACTAGATCCCACCCTTTTACAGTGAAACCGATAAAATGCAGCCGTAACTTCTACTCCAACAGTTTCTTTCTTCGCACTTCCCGACTGTGGAATTCTCTTCCAAACGATTGCTTCCCAGATGGCTACAATCTCCAGGAGTTTAAATGTAAGGTCAATAGACACTTCCTAACACACTAACTTGCTCCCATTCTATCAAGCACTCTTCCCAACCCTCATCCTCGCTATCCTTACTCATCTGTCACCTTCCTCCTGACATTCCCTATATCTAACCACTCCTTCTCTTTACCTTCCCCTATGTAGCCCCATGCGCAATAGTGGCAGTGGAATGCCTTGCTTGGGGTGAGATGATTAAAAAAAAAAAAAAAAAAAGTAAACAGGAGCTGTTAGAAATTTGGTTAATGTTCTTATTTATACATTTTTTATACTTTGTATATACATTGTTTCATCATAACCAGAGCTCAAATTATTGTAACAGTAGTTTTAAGATACTCTACTTTTTTAATTTCAAGATCTTTCTTACTTTCATATATATTAATTATATATATATAATGGCCAGCTATTCCTGTTTTTCTTTATTTATCATAACCGGGCTCAAATTATTCTAACAGTAGATGTTTTGTATTTTTTCAATTTCAAGATCTGTGTTATTTTCTTATATATTCATTAAGATAATATATATATATATATATATATATATATATATATATATATATATATATATATATAAATTATGTTTTAGAACATGTACATTATTTTTTAATATATGTCCTTGACAATCATATGTTTGTTTCAACGTTGGGTGCCCAACGTTTCTTCTGGAGGTAAAAGCAAAACTCTACACATCATATATTGAGCACTGTTTTAAATTAATGTTTTGGACGGAAAAAATTCTTTCTTCATTCTGTACCCACTTGGATATATATATATATATATATTGGCCAACAATTCTTGTTTTTTTTTATTAATCATAACCACAGCTCAAATTATTGTAACAGTAGTTTTAAGGTCCTGTATTTTTTAAATTTCAAGATCATACTTATTTTCTTATATATTCATTAAGATAATATATATATATTGCCAAACTATTCTTGCTTTTCTTTATTTATCATAACCAGAGCTCAAATTATTGTAACAGTAGTTTTAAGGTTGTGTATTTTTTAATTTCAAGATCTGTATTACTTTTTTATACATTCATTAAGATAATATATATATATATATATATATATATATATATATATATATATATACACTGACACACACACACACACACACACACACACACACACACACACACACACACACACACACACATATATATATATATGTATAATGGCCAGCTATTCTTTTTTTTCTTTATTTATCATAACCAAGGCTCAAATTATTGTAACATTAGTTTTAAGGTTATCAGCTTAATGAGTCACATTACAAAACTGATTGTCAGAATCCTGATGAATAGAGCGAGAAGCAGAATCAGGCCAGAGATAGGACAGGAACAGTGCGGGTTCGTCAAAGACACTGGAACAAGGAACGCCATATTCATGATTAGGATGCTCTCTGAAAGGGCATTACAAATGAAGAAAGACTTGTACCTATGCTTCATTGATTACGCGAAAGCATTCGACAAAATACGACACAAAGAATTGATGGAAATGATAGGAAACCTCGACATTTTCGGCAAAGATATAAGAATAATCAAGAATCTCTACTGGCAGCAAACGGCCTGCATACGGACAGGTAACGACCTCAGTAGATACACAAAGATAGAAAAAGGCGTAAGACAAGGCTGTGTCTTTTCACCGGATTTGTTCAACCTATACAGCGAGAATATTTTGAGGACCCTAGATGACACACCAGGATTTATTATTGGAGGCCACAACCTGAACAACATAAGATACGCGGACGATACAGTACTGATTGCGGACACGGAAAGGAAACTGCAAGATCTCATACAGAAAGTAGCAGTGGAGAGTGACAAGATGGGACTACAAATAAACTTTAAGAAAACTGAGTGCATGGTCATCAGCAAAAGATACAACCCAAAATGCCAAATACAGGTGGGGGATAACAGAATCAAACAAGTCCAAGAATTTAAGTACCTAGGAAGTGTTCTAACAGGAGATGGAAAGTGCGACACGGAGATCCGAAGGCGAATTGGCATGGCAAAGGACGCGTTCCAGAAGATGAGCAAAATACTAACACACAGGAAGATCTCAATAGAAACGAAGAAAAGAGTGCTAGACTGCTACGTGATGTCAGTTCTTCAGTACGGCTGTGAATGCTGGACAATATCATCGAAAATGAGGACAAAACTGGAAGCGGCCGAAATGTGGTTCTACAGAAGGATGCTACGGATATCGTGGACTGAGCATACAAGCAACGACGAAGTGTTAGAAAGAATGGCAACAAAAAGGAAATTGATGCTGAGCATCAGGAAGAGACAACTGAAGTTCCTGGGACATGCAATGAGGAAGGAAAGCCTGGAGAATCTGATACTGACTGGTCAGATAGAAGGAAGGAGAGACAGAGGAAGGCAGCGGATAACATATTTGCAGGGCCTGATCAGGTGGATGACGGAACGGGGGTTGCCAGGAGCAACAGGAGCAAAAATACTAAGAGCCACAAGGGATAGGGAGACGTGGAGATCCATGATCGCCTACGTCCTGAAGGGACAGGGCACATAGAAAAAGAAGAAGATTTTCCAATTTCAAGATCTTTTTTATTTTCTTATAAAATTCATTAAGATAATATATATATTATATATATATATATAATGGCTAGCTATTCTTGTTTTTCTTTATTTATCATATCCAGGACTCACGTTATTATAACAGTAGTTTTAAGGTCCTTTATTTTTTCAATTTCAAAATCGTACTTATTTTTTTAAATATTCATTAAGATTCTATTATGGCCAGCTATTCTTGCTTTTGTTTATTTATCACAACAAAGGCTCAAATTATTGTAACAGTAGTTTTAAGATTCTCTATTTTTTCAATTTCAAGATCTTTCTGATTTTCTTATATATTCATTAAGATAATATATATATATATATATATATATAATGGCCAGCTATTTTTGTTTTTCCAAGCACATCTATCTACTATTATGGCTTGTCAGTCCCTGTTGGCAACACCTGCTCAGGTTATATTTATGTTTGTTCAACACCAGAAAGCACCTACCTATAGTTTATACTGCAACTATACTGAGTGGACCTTAGTTACAGTGTCAAGATAAGAATGCTTAACTTGATCAGCTGTTTGAACAATGCCAGTATGCTCAAACCGATGGTCATGATGCACTGTATTTTTCTGATAGCACAACCATTGACTGATTTTGAACATTTCTGTCTGCCCAATTATATTGTAGTTTTCAGGTACTTTCAATAGGTACCACACACTGGAATCATCTCCTTGATAGCATCAAGATGTCAGCTTCCTAACAAACAGACCATGGTGAGATTCAAACCCAGGTTTCATAGTTGGAAAGCAAACGGTGTTAACCAATCCACATGCACCGATATATATATATATATATATATATATATATATATATATTTCTCTTTTCCAATCTTTTTCACTCTTTTCTTTTATTTATTTTTTTTTTTTTCAATTGGAGTAGATAGACTAAACTATCGCCCGGTTCACACTCCACCCACGTCTATTGAACAGGTGAAGAGTCTCATCCCTTGTTTCCTGTTTAGGATGTGGTTTCCAGCTTTCTCTTTTCCAATCTTTTTACTTTTTTCTTTTATTTATTTATTTTTTTTGAATTGGAGTAGATAGACTAAACTATCGCCCGGTTCACACTCCACCCACGTCTATTGAACAGGTGAAGAGGCTCATCCCTTTTCACTCTTACGTAGCCCCCTGCACATCAGTGGCGTTACTGCCTTGCTCAGGGTGATATGATTAAAAAAATATATATATATAATTTGAGCCCTGAATCTTTTTTAGAGTTGCTTTCATCCTTTTCAGATATAGATAATGTTATGAGGATGATGGCAATAAACATGGAAATATTAACCAAATCAAGGAGACTTGATTGTTAATCAAATATTGATTAGCTACAAGGATGTTTTTCACAGTTGCTTTCATCCTTTTCAGATATAGATAATGTTATGAGGATGATGGCAATAAACATGGAAATATTAACAAAATCAAGGAGACTCGATTGTTAATCAAATATTGATTAGCTACAAGGATGTTTTTCACAGTTGCTTTCATCCTTTTCAGATATAGATAATGTTATGAGGATGATGGCAATAAACATGGAAATATTAACAAAATCAAGGAGACTCGATTGTTAATCAAATATTGATTAGCTACAAGGATGTTTTTCACAGTTGCTTTCATTCTTTTTAGATGTAGATAATGTTATGAGGATGATGGCAATAAACATGGAAATATTAACAAAATCAAGGAGACTCGATTGTTAATCAAATATTGATTAGCTACAAGGATGTTTTTCACAGTTGCTTTCATTCTTTCTAGATGTAGATAATGTTATGAGGATGATGGCAATAAATATGGAAGTATTAACAAAATCAAGGAGACTTGATTGTTAATCAAATATTGATTAGCTACAAGGATGTTTTTCACAGTTGCTTTCATTCTTTCTAGATGTAGATAATGTTATGAGGATGATGGCAATAAATATGGAAGTATTAACAAAATCAAGGAGACTTGATTGTTAATCAAATATTGATTAGCTACAAGGATGTTTTTCACAGTTACTTTCATCCTTTCTAGATGTAGATAATGTTATGAGGATGATGGCAATAAACATGGAAATATTAACAAAATCAAGGAGACTTGATTGTTAATCAAATATTGATTAGCTACAAGGATGTTTTTCACAGTTGCTTTCATTCTTTCTAGATGTAGATAATGTTAGGAGGATGATGGCAATAAACATGGAAATATTAACAAAATCAAGGAGACTTGATTGTTAATCAAATATTGATGAGCTACAAGGATGTTTTTCACAGTCGCTTTCATCCTTTCTAGATGTAGATAATGTTATGAGGATGATGGCAATAAACATGGAAATATTAACAAAATCAAGGAGACTTGATTGTTAATCAAATATTAATTAAGTTCATGGATTTTTTTCATAGTTGCTTTTATCTTTTGTAAACGTAGATAACGTTATGAGGATGATGGCCTTAAAAATGGAAAACTTGTTAATCAAATATTTATTAGCTACATGGAATTTTTTCAAGGCTGATATCATCCCAGATAATGTTATGAGGATGAAGGCTATAAATGTGGAAGAATTAACAAAATTACAAATAAACATTTTTGTGAACATATGTATGTCATTAAATTACATACATATATATATTTTGGATTCGTAACATAAGTATACATTCATTTCAATATATTTTATCTGCACATGTAGGTATTTTTAGATCACCAATCTCATAAACATATATATAGATAACCAAGTCAGACATGAATTTATATTGACTGGTTTATAAGACGGTGTTGAAAACTGAACTATTGTTTGAACTCCATATGTATGCATATGTACTTATACATCTGGAATTCAGTATATGTGTATGTAAGTGTGTATTTCTTTTCTCACACACCCTGCCTGTGGAATTCCCTTCCATTTACTTGCTTTCTCGACAGCTACAATGTTCAAGAATTTAAATGTAAAGTCAATAGTCATCTCCTATCTCACTAACCTGCATCCTCTCTCTCATGCTCCTTTCACTGTCCACTCCACTCTCATCAGTATTCTCATCCTTCTTTTACCCACTTCCTGACACCGCCTATAACCTGTCATTCTTTCTCATAACTTTCCTCCTATGTAAACCCCTTTAAAACAGTAGCAGTAAAATGCCTTGCTTGGGTCATCTATCTCACTAACCTGCATCCTCTCTCATGTTTCTTTCTCCATCCACTCTACTCTCATCAGTATTCTCATTCTTTTTTTACCCACTTCCTGACACCCCCTATAACCTGTAACTATTTCTCATAATTTTCCTTCTATGTAACCCCCTGCACAACAGTGGCGGTAAAATGCCATGCTTGGGCCAATATGATTATAAAAAAAAAGATGAGTATTGAGTTTCATTGTATAAAGGCTTGGCTATAAATAGCATCTTGTTTTTTGTTTTTTTTGTTTAATCATATCATTCCGAGCAAGGCGGTAATGCCACTGATGTGCAGGGGGCTACATAGGAGTAAAAAAATTGGAAAAGTGAAAACCGGAAACCACATCGTAAACAGGAAACAAGGGATGAGCCTCTTCACCTGTTCAATAGACGTGGGTGGAGTGTGAACCGGGCGATAGTTTAGTCTATCTACTCCAATTGTGAAGATGATATCAAGGATGGCAAAGTCTACTTGGCATTGAAGAGAATCGGTAATAGCAAGTCTCCGGGACATAATGGTTTGCCATATGTATTGTATTTAAGGCTATTGCACATCTTTGTGCCAATTTTAACTGTGGTATTCAACAACTGGTTTCAGAAGGTATCCCTCTCCAGTCAAATCACCAGGGATGTAAATATGCTGTAAAAAAGGTCAAGAGTGATGGTCAGGATTTAGATGATTACTGACCGATACCACTACTAAACATAAGATTAAATATGTGGGCCAAGATGCTAACAGAGTGTTTACGGTCAGTTGTCAAGATTCTGTTGAGATCTGAGCAGACTAGTACTATGAAGACCGAACAATTCAGATAAACTTGCATCTGGTCTGGACGATCCTAGAAGTGTAGAAAACGAGCAAGCCTTCTAACCATTGTCCTCAGGTGTGCTCCCGAACAGTTCATGTACATCTATCTCACATACACATGTGATAATGTCTCACCCTTGTATTCAAAGTGGGGGGACAGATAGCCGTGGCAGAAGTTGCGAATGGTGAGAATCTTATGATATGAACGTTATTCGTATCTGGATTTGGTTTGATTCGTTTGCCATCAGCTCAAGATGAAGATCAGATCTGATAGAAAGAGTTTGGAGTCGATAGATTTCAGCAAAAGATGGGTAAATGTAGCAGGCTTGGCTCGTGTGAACGAAGGCCAGCTTTGATTTTTTTTTTAAGTCTCCTCAGTTCGAATTCCAGTTGAATTCTTTGCATTCGCTTACACGCAAATATCCTTGGGAAAGGTAATAATCCGTCTCTTCCCTACAGTTATGGGTTAAATAAAAGGACAGATTGGGTTCTATAGCCTTGACTGGCAACCAATCTACCGCAGAAAGCAATGGCAACCTATTGTGGGATAATCTTCTGCCCAGTCAGTCATGTCTCCTTCGAGACATGATCGCCCAAAGCGTGTATCACGTATGGCACTTAACTGACTGACTGAATATAATAATTGAAAACATAATTAAGGCTTCTACTCAGCATAAATTGGAAGATCAGTTTTATATTGTGATGAAGTAATAAACTGATCCCCACTAATTACTACTTAATAATATAATACATCTCTTCCCCCTCTAGCTATGAGTCCAATAATAGGACAGATTGGGTTCTATAGCCTTGGTTGGCAACCAGTCTACTGCAGAAAGGAATGGCAACCTACTTCAGGATAATCTTCTGCTCAGTCAGTCATGTGTCTTTCAAGACATGATCATCCAAAGCATGTATCACGTATAGCACTTGCTGATTGACTAGTTACAATGGGGCGGTTTCTTGTGGAGTTCCCCCACCCTACTAATTAAGTTAGACTCTCTTTGTTTACCTAGTTAATGTGAATAAGTGTTTCTGGTCTATTCCCAACATTCTCTTTTGTTATAATCCATGTCAAGAAAGTCAAAAGTGCGTACAATGATGAAGTCTTTCATTTTTGTTCAAACACTGCTTGTTTTTTCTTCTATTTTTTCACATTTATAACCACTAAATAGAAATTAGGAGGTCAATAAAAATAATTCATTTCATATAAGAGAAAAAATTAATCTTATTACTTATGGGAAGATATTGTTTACCTTTTTTTTTCTTTCTAGATAAATAAGAATAGATATTAAAATAACTAATTTTACATATGGGAAAAAATGAATTTCATCAATTTTTGGATGATATTGTTTGCTTTTTCTGTGATTCTTTCAAATTTTCACCAGTTAAGAGAAACTAGTATGCTAATTAAAACAATTCATTCTACATGAGAGAAAAAAATGAATCTCATCAATTTTGGGAAGTTACTGTTTGCCATTTTTGTGATTTTTTCAGCTTTTAACCAATCAGGAAAAATTACATAGCAAAATAAATAATTCATTCTATATGAAAGAAAAAATGAATCTCATCAATTATGGGAAGATATGGTTTGCCTTTTTTTTTCTTGCTAGAGAAATTAGAATACATATTAAAATAACTAATTTTATATTATGGAAAAAACGATTTGTGATTCTTCTAAATCTTCACTGAACAAAAGAAATTAGAATACATCTGAAAATAAGTCATTTTACATAAGAGAAAAAATGAATGTCATCAATTTTGGGAAGGTTATAATTGCCTTTTTGTGATTCTTTCAAATCTTCACTTAACAAAAGAAATTAGAGTACATCTTGAAATAATTTATTTTCTTCTCCTTGCCATGTTCTTTCAGGTTATAGGCAATCATGGCTTTACACATCCCCATATCTATGGTGGCTCTTAGCATGCCTTCCTCTGTCGCACCATGCAACCCTCGTTCCGTCATCCACCCGATCAGGTCCCTCAAACATGCCATCCACCGCTTTCCCCCGTCTTCCCTTCCCTCTATCTGACCTGCCAGTAGCAGGCTCTCCAAGCCCTCCCTCCTCATTGAATGTCCCAGGAACCTCAGCTGTCTCTTCCTGATGCTCAGTATTAACTTCCTTTTTGCTTTCATCATTTATAGGACCTCATCATTCCTCACATGCTCGACCCATGACACTCACAGAATACCTCTGCAGAACCACATTTCATTTGCCTCAAGCCCTTTCCTCATCTTTGATGATATTGTCCAACATTCACTGCCATATTGAAAAACTGACATCACATAGCAATCCCGTACTCTCCTATTTGTTTCTAGTGAAATTGTCCTGTTTCTTAATACTTTACTCAACTTCTGGAATGCTTCTTTCACCATGCCAATTCACCTTTGAATCTCTGTGTCACACTTTCTGTCTTCTGATAGAACACTTCCCAGGTATTTAAATTTTTGTAGCTGTATGATTTTAGTATCCCTCACCTGTATTTGACATTTTGGGCTGCCCTTTTTGCTGATGACCATGCATTTGGTTTTCTTGCAGTTTATTTGTAGTCCTTTCTTGTCACTTTCTTTAGCTACCTTCTGTAGGAGGTCTTGTAGTTTCCTTTCCATGTCTGCTATCATCAGCACTGTATCATCTGCACACCTTATATTGTTTTGTGAGTATTATATGACAAGGCACACTGAACCCTCTCAAAAATATTAACCTCTGCTTTTTGAGTTGAAGCATTATAAAAAATGTTCATATTGTGATAAAAATCTATATCTCCCTAATTCACAAACACACAAACACAGGCACAAATACAAAAAAGTGTCAAGTTCTTAATGAAAACAGTGTTTTGTATATTTATTTTTATTCATAAACACTAACAAAATTTGACATTCTAAAAATTGGTTTCAAAATACTTAATTCATAGGATATTAACAGTAGACATTTGCCAGTTTCAATCTAAATTTTATGCATAAAACTGTTTAAATATATAAATTATATTCTCTTAATGAAAATGAAACAATCTACAATTATGTTTAAACAATTAAACAAACTACATGTCTAGTAATGTAATATTGTAAGTATTATACAGTATTAATCTCAAAACCTAATCCCAATTGTTAAATCTAATTTTTAATGAAGAAAAAATGGGTAAATATGAAACCAAAGAAAAAAAAAAATCAATATTGAATAAAAATTTCAAATACAAAATATCCACTACAGTTATTATAAACTGAAGAAATAAAAATACCAGATTAAAAATAAATCAATTAATTCTTTAAAAATAAATAAGTAAATATACATTTGGATTCTAAAAATGTTACAAAGAGATAATTGTTGTGATTTCGGGAAACATGAAAAGGATTTTTTCAAAGTTAAAATAAGTTTGAATTCAAAATGGTAAAAGTAATGATAATTGTGATATTAACCATTTCCATTCAGAAAATACTACATATTCATTAAGTGAACAGTTAGAGTTAATGATGGTTAAAATTTATAAAATTTTTCTTTTAAATGACATTTTAGGGTTAATAGGCATCTCAAATATACTGTTATCAATTTTTTAGTACTGATGGCTGTTTCTACCTGACTTTTTGTTTTGGGTTGTGTGGAAAATCACCATCTTGATTATATCATTATTTTCCATTCTACTTACATTTTCTACCCATTTCTATCCTTATTGAAATTTATAAATCTTTCTCTTAAATAACCTCTTTATGAAAATAGGCATTTCATATTCACTGCTATTCACCTTTCTAGTACTGATAGTGGTTTGTTTTCTAACCTTTTCTCTTCATTATATCATCATTTTCCATTCTATAAACATGTGCTAACTATTTAAGTTGTTATTGAAATTTATAAAATCTTTCTTTTAAGCCACTTTAAAGTTAATAGGCATCTTCAATTTACTGATATCATCCTGTTTAGTTCTGATGGTAGCTTTCTTTCTAAACTTTTGTTTTGGGTTGTGTTGAAAATCACCATCTTGATTATATTATTTTTCCCCTTTTACTTCCATGTGCTACCTATTTTAGTTGTTTTTGCTATTGCAAGTCTTCAAGTGATGTTGCTTTTGCTTATTGGTAAAGGTCTTTGTTTGTGATTTCGTATTAATACTCAGATCCTTGATGAAGCACTGTCATTTTATTAAGGCAGTGGTTTTTATTCATTCTCTTTTTTGAATAGTTCACACATTAAATGAAACTATGTCACATTTAACATAAATAACTAATCAATTATTTTTAAGTTTCCTATGTTGTAAATTTTACAAGTACATTTTACAAGTGAAGTCAAGTTTGAAAGAGGAAATAAATGTTCTTTTCTTTCGTTAAATGGTTGTTCAAATTACCTGGGATTCTGTTTTTATTTCAAGTAAAAGGGGAAGTATGGTTACACCCTTTCTGGTTATGAATATTGTTATAAGGTTGATAATAATATTCATTATCAGTGATTTTATCTTGTATTCAAGAATAATTTCATCCTTTATGATGATGTGGATCGATTCTTGCCTGGAAGAAATCTGACAATTCTCTCTTGTCCTTTTCTCTCAATGAAATTCTTTTAAATGACTATAAGGTAGAAATATTATATGCACATACTCAATTCTGTATTTGTTCATATCTAAGTATGTCACTATGTATATGGCAAACATTTTTGTATAGGTAATTACTAATTTTATATGTATAAGTTGTTTTTTAAAAATAAATTATTTAAATTGATCTAGAATTAAAAATATCCTTCTTTTCTTTACTCTAGTGTATATGAATATCCAAAGCTTTAGTATAATTAAGAGTTTAATGAAAGATATTTATAATATTACATCACAGAATTGGTTTCCAATTTATGATAATTGTATTTAAATATCATATTTTTGTTTAATTCTTTTGTTGAGGAATTTGTTTTATTTAATTTGATTTTTAATTGTATATTTAATTTATGAATCCAGCTTGTTGTCAGCAGTGAAATGAATGGTGAGCAAGAGATACTTGATTCCCTAGATTTATATTGCCACTTGCGAGTTGAGACTTGAGTGGAGATTAAATACTAGGAGTGTTTTAATCTCAAAATGATCAGAGGATTACTATGAGTTTTAGGCAACATTGTCACTAAGAAGAGAAAGAAATACATCAGTTTTGGTTGTTGTTTTACAAAAGAAAAGAAAACAGAAGAGAAAAATGGTCAAAATTAAACAAAAATAAAATAGTTAAAAGAAGGAAAGAAAAAAACAAACAAGCAAAACCAACCAAAACAAAGAAAGAATGTTAAGCAATATTAAAAGAAAGAGCTTAAGGAAAGTGCTGTATCTTGTCAGCACTCTCACATTTTTTGAAAACAATTGGAAGAAAAAGCTTAACCAGTGTTTTTGTAAGACTGATTCAGAATATAAAGAGGCCCCAAAAACTGTGTCACAGACCTGCTATGACACCAGCTTTGTACCTAGTTACCACATTTGACCAGTGGCTTTGGTTGAAAATGTGTCACAACTTGCTCTAGTTGGGGAGCAGAGTAAATACCAACCAACTAAAACAAATGTAGAAATGCTTCATTCCCAGTTACTGCATATGTGGAAGCTGGATAATATGACCAGCATATATTCTCAGGTTCCCCACACAAAAACCAATCTTGTGTCACAACTTGCTCTAGTGAGAGAGCCAGGTAAATATTGACTAGCTAAGACAAGCTTAGTACTCAATTATTGCATATGCATGGCAGAGTAAATTTTGACCAGTGGCCTGAGTGTGTACGATCAGGTTCTCCAAATTAAAAATCAACCTTGTATCACAATTTGCTCCAGTGAGGAAGCAGGGTAAATACTGACTAGCTAAGACAAGTTATGACAGTTAAGACAAGCTTACACATGTTAAGACAAGCTTAATACCCAGTTATCATGTATGCAGGTTGGGTAAATTTTTTACCAGTGGCCTGAGTGTATGTGCTCAGGTTCTTCACATTAAAAACCAACCTCATGTCACAACTCACTCTAGTGGGGGAGAAGAGTAAATATTGACCTACTAAGACAAGCACATTGACCTGAGTCTATGTGCTTGGGAACCTTAAATTAAAAACCAACCTTGTGTCACATTTCACTCCAGTAAGGGGTTAGGGCAAATACTGACCAGCTAAAACACACTTTGAACCTAGTTCCCCATGTATGCAGTGGCTGGGTAAAATTTGTTCCTTGGCCCGAGTATGCGAACTTGGGTCTCTATAATAATGGACGTTGTTTTACAACCCACCCCAATGGAGTGCATTAGTAAAAAGCCAGACTATGTGAAGACAATGAATAGTGCCTGATCATGTATATGTGGGGGTTAGGTAAATTTTGACCTTTTACCTGAGTGTATGCACTTGGGCTCCCCATGTTAAAAAAACTGACTTTATATTGCATTCCACCTCAGTGGGGGGCATGGATAGATACCCAAGTGTTCCATGGCCCAGATGACTAGGATCAAAATGTACTATCTGTTCCAGTAGCTGATAACCAGCATATGGATCCAGCCATCAGCAGTAATTCCAGCTAGCCAGCCATCATAATCTCCAGTCATCTCCAGTAGGCCTGCTCATCCAATGGGCTTACTGCTCCAGCCATCCTTGCCAACAATATGCAACAAACTGTCCTTTTCAGGACAACCTATTCTCACATTTTATATGAACTTGTACAGTTATTTCTTGCCTACTGTGCTGTATAATTATTTTTGTTTCTTTAGAAAAAATTGACTTAGAAATATATTTTTTATACTCAAGTTTTCGTTTGGTTTGTTGTTATCAATTCAATATTTCCTTGTTGCCCAATATACCACCTGCAACAAAAAAAAATGTTAAGAAAAACAAAAACATGACAGAAGGAATGTTAAAGAGTGAAAGAAAAGTGTTAAAGAAGGAATATTAAAAAGAATGAAAGAAAAATAAAGAATATGAAAGCATAAATTGAAGAAAAGAATGCAAAAGTGCTTGAAATAAGAGTAAATATTTAAACTATAACTTGAAAAAAGAAAGTTTAACAGAATGTAAAAAAAGTAATATAGTGCTGAAATCATAAGAAAAAATACATATAAATCAAATTTATGGAAAAAAATAATGTCAGTATGGAAGAAAAGAATATAAAGGAAAAACAAATAGATAAATAATTCTGCATGAGAATAACTTTCAGATAATAGTAGTAAAAAGGTAAGTTGAAAAAGTTATAAAATACTAGTAGATGTATTTTAAGGAATAATACTTTGATTTCTTAGTGCATATGTAAAAGTGAAATAATTTTTTTATTAAAGAACTGTTTAAACCATTTCTTAAAATTTTGTCTGAAAATAGAAAACTGAAATTTGAAAACTTATTAAGTGATGTTTTACATGCCTTACTAAATATAGCAACAATAACATATTGAATAAAAAAAAATAACTATAACAATTGAAGAAAAAATTTTAAGTAAATAAATATTATAAGTACAAGGTGTGGCAATTTAATTTCTTGAAAGGAATACTGTGTATCACTGGAGCAATAAGTGAGACATATCTAGGTATGTTCCAATTTTTGCTTTCTTGAAAAGCAGAACAGATGAGTCATTCATTGCTGAGCAGTAGAGGAAATTGTATGTGTTCATGTTGTACATTTGGTGAAAAATAAATGAAAGGAATCTGGTGCACAGATTAACATCACATTTTGTATGAAGATTGGTAAAAGTGCTAGTGAAATGTAATCCTTATTAAAAATGGCTTATAGTAAACATGGTATGAAGAAATTGAGTGTTTTAGAAGGGATAAACATTTGAAAGAAGTATGGGGAGATATGTACAATGACAAGCTGTCAATCAATATGTTATTTAGAAGTGCTGAAAGGGTTATGAAAATCTTTTTTGGAAAGAAAGAGCTGAACTCTGGCCTAACAAGTGGGTCCTCTATCATGACAATACTCCTGCACATGATTTCTTAGGAGTTTGAAAGTGTTTTATCTAAGAAATTTGCTATAACAATAGACTATCCATCTTATCCACCACATTCAGCCTCTCATAATTCTGGGTTATTTCCAAAATTGAAAAATTCCCTGAAATGAAAAGATTTATTGACATCACTGATATTTAACAACATGTGACATTACTTAAATGTATTCTGAAAAACAAATTCCAAGAATCTTTCCAGCAATGGCACAATCATCTTATGGAGTGTATAGTTTCATAAAAGGAATACTTTGAAGGTGATAACAAACAACACTATCCAGGTAAGTAAACTTTGCTTTCACAAGTCAATTTAGAAAATAAATAGTCATACTTTATAATTCTGTTTTCACAAAGCCATTATGAAGGTGTTTGGAGCAATTGCTAGTGATTGTGATATTATGCCTCTATTCATCTTTGTATAGGGCCTCAGACTCAACACAGAGACCTACATCAAATGTCTTGAGGTCATGCTACTCTGGATCAAGAGGGTGGCTGCTGACAACAAGACTCTGCACCATGCCACACAAGCAAGAGGATGTAGTCATGGCTGTCAGACAATTTCTGTGATCATATCAACCCTTACATCTGGCCACCTAACTCACCAACTACAATCCTCTTGATTGTAGGCGCTAATTTATCCATGACACCCTGTATAACAGTGTAATGTGTGTTCATGTAGCATTGCTTGAGCTTACTGGTTTGCATAAACATCATTAACTGCAGGCCACTACACTTCATTGCTTTGTGAGCATTTGTATATTTCATGTACTTCTTGTATTTTATATATTAAGAAGATCTGATTTAGTCAAACAAAAAATTCCCCCTGAATTTCACATGTATAACCTCCTTTTCTAAAAGTATAAGATATTCTGCATAAAACATAGTGGTGCTTTAAAAATTATAAAGTATGGCATGTTACTTTTTCATGTTATTGAAACAAGATTCAGACAGAAAAGAGAAAATTAATAACATTAAAAGAACTTACTTTCTGTAAATACTTTAAATGTTCATATAATTAGGTTATCAAAAGATAACAATAGCAGCACTTTTAACTATTTGTATTAAAAAAGTTCCCTTTTCTTTGTATTATCAGTTGTCTTAAAAACATGTTTTTTGAAAATATATGAAAATTGATGTATTTTTGTTTTTTAATTATAATTTTGTAGATGGAAACAGAAACACACACACACACACACACACACACACACACACACACACACACTAATAAATAAATATGAACTCAGAATGTTGCATCTCATGGAGATGGTACTTTGTATAATAGGACATGTCAAAAACTGATTTGCATACTTCTCTGCTGGAGGTTACCTGCTGTAGTTTGCTGGTTCCTTTTGCATGAAGGTATCACTTGAGAAAAATAAAAGTTATCATGTGATAGTCAACATAGTGAAAATACCCAATTCAAACAGTAAAAAGCATTTTCACCAACTAGGTTATATTAGTCACTTTGATTTGTGGCTTCCAAATAAGTTAAACAAAGAGCAAAATGATTGGATTGTTATACCATATGTGATTCACAACTTAAACATTATCAAAATGTTTTAGTTTGGAAGGAAATTTTTATAGACAGCGAAAAATAGATACTTTGAACACTGTGGAATATAAGAATATGTGAAGCAGGCAAAAAGAATCACCACTACATGAAGAATTAAATAGTGTTATTGAAAGGGAGCCCACTACTACTGGAGAAAAAAATTGTTGAAGCATAAGTTGGCAAACAAAACTTTTCAAGAAGAAATTTGGCAAGTTCATTGACCTAATTCACATTGGTATAGATTTTCTAAGGAATTGAAAAAGAAAGAGAAAATCTGTCCACACTTTCATTGTGAATGTTCACAGATATGATGTTTAAAGTCAGAATGCTATGCTTTGATAGAAATGGTAACTAACATTGTCCATATTCCTTTGGCACTTTCCTATTAAGACACTTCAGTCATCAAGGATTTACTCTGACCTTTCCCTCTTAGTAAAATGTAGTAGGTTTCATGGAGCTCAGTGTATTGTACTTTGAATCAAATCCAACTTTAAATAGTGAAGGTAGACTGTAAAATAACCTTTTGATTAGATTGCGAATGATGGTATCTTTTTTAATTGTTTCACCCCAAGCAAGGCAGTAAAACCACTGATGCACAGGGGGTGGGGCTATACATAAAAGAAGAGTAGAAATTTAAGCAGGAGAAGAGTGAAAAGAAAAACAAACCAGTCACAGGGGTGTCAGAGAAAGGGCAAGAGAAGGATGGGAATACAGGTGTGATGATAGTTGCGAAAGTAGAGTGAGAAAGAACAAGAACAAGATACTTGAGGTTATGTGAAAAGGTTGAGAGAAGGACTGGAGTCAAGTGGATAAGAGATGTGAATTGATATTGCATTTAAATTTCTGGAGATTGTAGCTGTCAGAGAAGCAAGTATATGGAGGGGAATTCCACAGGCAGGAAATGTGAGAAAAGAAGCTGAGGGAGTAGAAGGGTTGGCTGCATTTGGTAGATTTAACTGTAAAAGGGTGGGACCTGGTTGCCAGTCTGGTTGCTTGAGTAAATTCTTTGTGGAGGGGGCATCAATGATCTAAGCTCATCAGAAGCCATGAAAATATTTGTAGAAAAGACAGAGGGAAGCCACATCCCACCACTGAGAAAGTGGCTTGAGTCGAGCTGCCAGGTCAGGACTGATCATATTAGAGATTCTCCTTAGGAGCTTGTCAAGAACCCTGAGATGAATGGCAGGGGCACCCAACCAGTATTGAGTGCATGGTCAGATGGTTGATTTGTATATGTGCCAGATGGACTCAGGCAGAAAAAACCTCCTAGCTTGACACAGTGACCTAACCTTCCTACCAGTGGATTTAGCTATTGATTCAATGTAATGGTTCCACTTGAGGTCAGAAGAGAGGGTGAGATCAAGTAGGTGCAGCATATTGCTTTCAGGGAGACTCTCTTGGTCCATGTTTATGAATGACAGGAGAGACTGCCTGTGATGGTTGACAGATAGCAGCTTCATTTTAGAAGCATTGAAATTTACAAGCCATTTCTTACCCCAATCTACCACAGAGGGCCTTCTCAAGATCATCAGCAAGGTTATGTTTATCTATCTCACCAGATTTCTTACTGATGCTGGAGTAAATGGTGGTGTCATCAGCATAGACGACTACTTGGGATTTGATCATGTCAGGGAGATTATTTATGAAGATCAGGAAGAGCCTCTGATACAGCCCTGGGGGACACTAGCATTCATGTGATAGGATGTGGAGGCATGTCTGTTAAAGACAACTTCTATTATGTGGCTTGATAGGAAAGATTGGATCAAACAAGCAATTATCAAGTGATACCATAACCCTATAGCTTGCGCAGAAGGCCAGTGTGCCAGACCCTATCAAATGCTTTGGAGATATCCAGAGCAACAGCTTGAGCTTTGCCAGACTTATCAAAGACCTGGTATATGTACTCAGTGATGGTCGTTAGCATATTGGCAGTAGACCTGGCAAGGCAAAAGCCATATTGTCTGTCTGAGAATAGTTTATAGGTAGTGAGATGTTGAACTATTTCAGCATTGATGATAGCCTTGAACACTTTATCAAAAATTGGTAGAAGGATGATAGGGTGATAATTGGATGGGTCCAATGGTTCCCCTGAGTTCTTAAATACAGGAACCACAGAAGAGAACTTTCATCAGGTAAGAAAACAGAAAGCAGAAAGGGAGTAATTATAGAGTTTAGAGAAAACAGAGGAGAATTCAGGGTCACATTTCTTCAGGTCAATGACCGGGATTCCATTGCTTCCACTCCCCTTATGGGGGTCAAGTTTTGAAATTATCTTTGATACCAGAGAGGGGATTATGTGAACATCTCTAAGTTGAGCCTCAGTTCTAAGGAGGAAGTTGGGTGCAGATACTCCAGATAAGTCAAATGTGGAGTTGGAGAAAAAGCTGTGAGCAGCTGTGCACTGTCTCACTCTCTCAGCAAACAACAGCTTAGCCTCTTTCAATATCTTCTTACACTCAAGCAGAGGCAAATAGATGCCTATTATGGTCTGATGTGTGGCTCCGGAATAGCTGGAAGAAGTGGTTTCTGTGGGCATGGGTTTTTATTTACTTACTTACTCAAGTAGAATGTGACACAAAGCTTTATTTGATGTTGAATCCCACATGTACATAGAATTAGTAATAAATAATTTTATTCTATTTTAATAATTGCAGTTTATTTTTTTTGTCTTGTCTTGGCTGAGACAGAAGTGGCATACAGTGTTTCTGATTGGTTGCTTTCTATTTCATGACCGGCAGTGGCAGTTATAATCAGTTGTTGTGCACTTGACGGTTACAGGATTGACTGCTGGAATAGCATTGTTCCAGTAGGTCACTTGGGTGAACAAGTATGATGTTGAAAAACCCGAAACTTGTCATGACCCTAAAGCATAACATCACTAATGAGGGGATCCTGTGCACTCATAGGAATGTATTCATGACAGTCCAAGTCAGGCAATAAAGTCATGTAAGGGTTTAATGATTGTGAAAGAATATGAGAAAATGAAAAACATTATTAAGGAAGGAGAACAATAAATAAACAGGAATTAAGAAGACAAGAGATAATGCTAGACATCGCATTTAAATTTTTGAAGATCAAAGTTCACTGGAAAGCAAAAACTGAAAAAGAGTTCCATAAGATATAAGTATGAGAGAAGAAACTATTAGCACAGAACTTATGGTTGTATATAGCCATTTCAACTGTAAAAAGATGAGACCTACCTTCCAATCTAGTAATACACTAAAACACACAGATAAAAAAATTGTTCAGATCTCATGGTACTTACTGTCAGAATGTCTTAAACATCAGAGATTGACCTTGATCCAACCATAAAATTAAAAATAAACTTTTTTGGTAATTACAAATAGATGGTATTTATGTACATGTTCACTTCAATAAGCTCTTAATGGGAATCCTATGTGAACATGAGACTGAAACTTAGCATATTGCAATTTGAATCAAACTCCAGCCATTAATGATTATGGCAGATTGTGACAACACCTTTTACCAAATTGTAAAAAGATTAACCAAGGCAAAAATTAAGCTTATTTATTTAATCTTGAAGAAAGAGTTAATTTTTAATGAGGGTTTAATTTGGAAGGTTTCATGATTCAATTTTGATACAACTGATTGCCTTGAATAAATTTTGTTCTTAATTAAAACTGAAGCAGCAATTAACAGATAATGTTTAGAATAAGAGAAAAACATTAATATTAAGAGCAAAGCATACTATTCCATTAAGATAATGCTAGATCCTTTAGTGACAGATATAATTATTACAGCTTAGTTGGCTAATTTTCACTCATGTTCCATGTTCTTCAAATATTGTACATTTGGATTAATTTTTATTCTGGTCTTCAGATAATTCCTTCAATTTCAGATTTCTTGAAAATTAATGCAGTTCTTTGTTGAAAAAATAAAAAATCTGAAAGTATAGAAATATGAAATTGGCTGAAAGATAGAAGATGTCTTTTTTAAATACCACATTCCTTCAGGACATAGGTGATCATGTGTCTGTAATTACCTTTTCTTTGTTATCTGTTAAATGACATGACTTCTTGGGTAAAACATCAGATTAATTTTCTGTTGACTTCACAACTATTTAATAGAGTACTTCTTCTCTTAGACTGTCTTAAGGGCCTAGTTGACTCTGAGGTGATAGTAGAATAAAATGGTTAACATGTTTTTCAGTAAAAGTTAATGTAAAAATTGTCTTTTTTATTGAATAGACTAAATGATTCTTTTTATCAGTTCGGTGATATATGTTAATGATTTATAAAAAAAACAACTTTTTCCTGGGAAAACAGCAAAAGATATTTCTCATATTTTATATTAAAAATTGTGTTATCTGAGAGGTTAATATTTGCCCAGTTATTGCAAATTGACAATATTTGTTGTTCTATATCTCACAAGATATCATCACAATATCATCATGTGCTTTGAATTGATGTGACTCTTTAAACTAAACAAAATTCTAAAATCTCTGATACAAAGATGTCATATTTGAGAAACACATTTTGTTGTTATTAGATCTGTTTTTGTGATTGTTTGTCTGTTTTTTCAGCCCACCAGATGATTTGCAAACTTTACTATAAATGTGATATCAATTCTCAGTACTTAATGTCATTAGTAGTAGGTCAGTGCTCTGGTACAATGACTTAATTTTCCTGGCTTACTCATGTAAAGCCTACCACAAACAGTGAGATCATACTTGTGATTTATATGGGATGAAAGTTCTACATCATGACCTTTTCAGATATTTCTTTTGCAATCCAAGAATTCTAGAAAGCAATATTCCATCATATACCTTCTTCCAACAAGAGATACAACCATGTAATATGTATTGATGTTTCCAAGATTTACATATTCTTTCAGGCTATTTTATAAAACTTTTTGGGTTTATGGGCTGGTTGCTTCTTATTAGCATGCACTCTATACAAAAGCTGCTTTGAAATTCTGATGTTGCTCATGTGAACAACATGACAGCTCCAATGTAACATATATTTCAGAAATGGTAATATATATATATATATATATATATATATATTGTCATCCGCAGACAGATCTGTTTTGCCGTATCACAGCTCATCAGTACGGTTAGACTCCGATTGCTTTTTTACCCAGGATTGAAACCCAACCGAAATAGTGTCAGTCAGCAACTCTACCCCTGGGCTATGGGAGTTGGGTGGAAGTATGCAGACCTTTTAGTGCATATCATTATACTCGCCAAGATAGATAGATAGATAGATAGATAGATAGATAATATAAGTAATAATTACTAATGGAAGTATATTCCACAGTTAGATATTTACTTTAAAAAGTGCTCAATACAAAAGTAGAACATAAAAATATGATAATTATTATTATAATAATAATAACATACTGCAAACTGATAGCTAAAATTTGAAAACCTTGTTATGTGAGCATTCAAAATAATTTTCATTATGTGAATGTTCTTAAAAGACATTAAAATCAGTTATTGCAAATTGCCTGAAGACACCACATGGTAAAAACTTAGGTTGCATAGTAACATATTTACAAATGAAGAATATATATATATATATATATGTGTGTGTGTGTGTGTGTTTGTGTCTCTCTCTCTCTCTCTCTCTTTCTCTCTCTCTCTCTCTATATATATATATATATAGTGGACATTAAATTTAAATATCCAGCAGTAACAGTCTATTGCTTAAATGCAACTGTCAGGTCTCACAATTGCATTTAAGCTTGGTGTTGACTTCAGTGTTGAAATCAATATATATATATATATATATATATATATATATATATATATATATATATATTGTGTGTATTTTGGCAGCATTTTTTCATTAATGCAGGTTTCATTGAATAATATAGACAAGTTTTGTCTATTAATTTTGTGTAGGATCCGTTCATATTGTATTTCAAGCAGCCCAACACATGATGTTAGTAAATATCTGAGGTTTTATGGTAGATAAACCATGTGAATTTATTCCGTTTTTTAGGTATTTACAATAGTTTATTATGCATCATATTGCAAATGACTGTATTAAGGAGTTTATTATACTTTTTTTTTAATTTCATATAGATAAAGAACTGCATGCGTTGTAAAAAAGATATAAGCTCCAGAGTGAAGGAAGATATTAGAATGTTGAAGATTAGGAAAAAAGTTGATCAATGATCAGAGGACAAAAACTTAAATTCTAAAAAATGGCAAAATAAAATCAATAAAAAGAGATTTGATTGAAATTGAAAGGATATTAATCAAGTAAATTGAATTCGCTAGCAAAAATATCTGAAGAAGATGATGTAAATGTTAACATCAAGAAAAAACAAATATTTTGAAAATTGGTTAAAGACCTGAAAGTAAACAACTTACCATGTTTAAGTAAACATCACGAGGTGAAATGTGTAAGTATGGTTAAGAAATGCATGAAAACAGGCTTCTCAGCAGTAATTTTTTGCAATAGATGTAAATTATATTTGATGGCCTTTGATGGCTTGGATAGGGGTTGGGTTTTTCATGGAAATAGTCAACCAACACAAATTAGAAGACAAAAATAAACAGGTGAAATATGTTGGGCTAGTATTGTAGACAATAAAATTATGTCTCTGCATAGTTAATGATGGTTCTAAATAAGAGAATTTTGCAAGTTCTTGAATAAGACTTTTTTTGAGTGGAACAGAGCATAAAGAACATTCAATTAAGGTAAAACATTTCATATTGTGTAAAGCTAATTATTCCCCACCCTACCAAAATGATTTCAAAAACACCAAATTGATGAAATGACCTTCAGTCTCCCCATATCAATTTATAGTGCCTTATTATTAAAAGAGATTATTTTTAATTATTTCACCCAAAGCATGGTAATAATGCCAATAAGATACAAAGTGTAAATGTGAATGAAAGAGAATGAGAAAACTAGTAAGGACAAAAAAGTAGGAGTCAAGAAAAAGAAAAGATGGTGATTGACACTGGATATAAGTTTTGTGAAGATTGTAAGTTGTATGAAAGCAAGAAATGGGAAGAGAGTTCCAGATATGAGCAGTATAAGAAAAGAAACAATTAGAATACAACTTACAGTTACATTTAGCAATTTCAACAGTAAAATGATGAGACCTGCCAATCTAGTGATATACTTAAATTCATGCAGTTGATGTACCAAGGAAGAAGGTTCATTAAAACAAATGGCATTTACAGAAAAGATAAGCCATATCACAGAATTGAGAAAGTGACTGAATTTGAGATACCAAGTCAGGACCAATAATTTTATAGACCTTTTTTTTTTATTTTATCAAGAATTTCCAGACCAGAAATGGCAGCAATATTCAATGTATGGATGACTGGTAGATTTATAAATGTGCCAGATGGATTTTAACAAGAAAACCTGTCTGGCACAATGAACCAACTGTCTTAGAAGCAGATCTAACAATTGTTTCAATATAATGTTTCTACTTCATGTCAATAGAGACCAAAAAGGAGATTAGTAATGATGGAGAGCAAAAATACTTCACTATGATGATTAAAGGATAGTAGTTTCATTTTGGAGACACTTAAATTTACAAGTCTTCTTACCCTAGTAAACAATTAATTGGATATCATATTTTAGAGCAACTGCCAGTTTTACTTTATTTGGCCTATCACAATTACTAGGAGAAAATAGTTATGTCATCAACTGAAACAGCTGATGATATCTGGAAAGTCATTGATGAAAATAAAAAAGAATGTAGGTCTGTTGCAGAGCTGATATCAAGCAAGCGCATTGACCTCGCAAACTTTTGTATGTGTGAAAACAGCAAAGACAACGAGGAAACGGAGGTGAAAATGTTGAGTTTCAATTTCAAATTTATTGTGGTAAAATTGACGAGCAAACACTATGAAATAAATCAAAATAAAGCTGGAATGTTGGCAACAGTTGGCAGGATCAGCTCAGACTGGAACATTGTAGTCTTCCAGCGGGAATGTCATAAACGTCTGGTATGGAAGGTATAGGCTGGGATGTCGTCAGCATCTGGCAGGATCAACATAGGCTGGAACGTCGCCATTGGTCAGCGGGAAACGTCATCAGCATCAGTAGAACGGAAAGCCGATAAAGAACGAGAGGGTAGATGTGCGATCCGCACACCTCAACTCTCCACTTCAAGGAAAGATTCCTTTGAGTCCACTGTCGCACTGCTTCCTTGACCTGCTTCCGAACTTCTGACCAATTCTACTCCAGCTGGATGCCGGAACCGAACCAGACACTGAGTATCTTGACCGGCCCGTCCGTCCAGGCGAAGGGCCCGGGGAGAGAAACTCTTTCCCACTTGCCCAATCGCAAATTGACAGATTTGTCACAGTTACAGTCGACCCTCGCCGCCTTCTCATACCTGCAAATTTCCTTGCTAACTTCGTGTATCGCGGCAGCGTTCTTTACAAACACGGACATCGTCGCTATAGACGGAATGCTTGGTCAGTCTGGAGACACCAGACAAGGTGATCCCCTGAAGCACTGGATTCGCCTTTAGCTTGCGTAAGAAGAAGGGCTCCAGCCCATGAACATACAGCATAAGCAAAAGCGGACAACCCTAACGAATAGAACGAGACAACGAGACAAGGTGAAAGGATCCGACTTCATGCTGTTTATCTCCATCAAGGCCCCCGGAGACTTGTAGAGAAGGCAGATCCAGAAACGAAATTGCGACCTGAAGCTAGCGAACTTGAGGACAGTCTCGAGAAAGCAATGGTTCACCCTATAGAATTCCTTAGACTGATCCAAATTGATCTGCATGGCTTTACCGTCGACTTTTTTCTATGATCTGCTGAACGAATCCTGAATAGTCTTACCCTTCACAGCACAAGTCTGTTCAGGGCCAATCAGACTAGACAGGCCAAGTTGCAAACGGTTGGCCAAGACCTTTGCCAAAATTTCAAATCTGCATTTAGCATAGTCAAAGGGTGCAAATTACCTAACCCATCCCCTCCGATTTTGTCCTTGCATAGCAACTTGATGACTCCCCTGGTGAAGCGGTTGGGTATATTCCCCTTCCTCATTGAATACAGTGCCAGCAGAGGGAAGACAACGGGTGACAGCCCCAAGTACATCTCGCTGGGAAGACCATCCAGACCCGGCGTTTTGTCTTGGCCAGCCTGCTTCAACATGTTCCACATCTTCTCTTCTGTGATGGCTCCTTCGCACCCAGCTGCTTTGGCTGCCTCGAGCTTGGTCCTTCTTGATAAGTAAGGAAGCCTGTCTGGCTCTAGCTACAAATACAGCTCTATCACCTGAGTGGATAGCCGCCTCTAAACTAGATTCAGCTTCAGTTTACGCTGCTAATCTATCTCAGTTGAATCGTCGACTAAAATCAGCTGCAAACGACCTGATGACTGACTTAAGATGGTTCCAACAACTATCCCCACCATAGCCCACGTCAGTTCCCTCTGAATGTTTACTAACAACTACTCACGGAAATACTTCAAATCAAACAAGGATGTGTTAAATTCCCAATGACCAATCATCCTAGGTTTAGACTTCTCTAAGTTTACCCGTAGCCGGACGAGCCTATGGTTCGTGTAAACTACTGAATGGAAATTGGACACCCTGCGAGCCCTACATCGACTCTCCTAACTAGCACTTGGTCGATGTAGCTCGTACAAACTACCGTGTTCGGGCTGCTTCTATTTGTCCAAGTCCATGCTGCCTGCCCTGAGTGTTTAATTCTAAACTTATCGACCAGATCGGATCTGTCGATAAAGTTGCGAAATGGTTTCATGTCAGGGTTATAATTACTCAGGCTATCCCCACTACGATCTAAGTCTGGATCAAGGACGGTGTTCCAGTCACCCGCTAGAACTACCTGCCGTAACGTATTCAAAAACGGCTCGACACGCAAAAAAAAAAAAAGGATTCACGCTCCACCTGGTCATTGGGCGCATAAACCCTGATGAAGCGAAGAGACCTACCTTTTATGGTGATGTCTAGAACACAAATCCTGTCCTCCATATCTGCGAACACAAGAGCACACGTTACCGTCAAAGATCGACTGATCAGCCAAGAAACACCACTGCAGCGGCTATCAAAATAGGTTGAGAAGAGGCGAAACCTCCTCGACAGAATATCTTCACAGTCACTGACAATCAGATGAGTCTCCTGTAAACAACAGACATTCACCCTGTGATGCTGACAGCCGTGTACGAGCCTCGTCCTGTATGACTTCGATCTCAGCCCTTGGCTATTCAAAGTAGCTAATCAAAGATCTATTGAGAGACATTTACCTTAGGGTTGAGCCTCGTGCTAAAACATGGTCCGGAATGGGATGTCGATGGCTTCTCCCATGTCACTGCATCCCATCTCAGTTTTGATGGTGCCATCTTGGGATATGCCACCAACGTTCATGGGAAATGTTATTTTTAAAGCTCTATGAAAAGATGGGTGGATAAAAACAGGCGTCCTTCCACCACAAATATGTTAAGGCTTATAGAGTTCATTATTGTCTGCTGTAATGAGTGGTGTTGATTCTGGGGAACTCTGTTTCGCCTCCTGAATCATTTTTCAAGCATGTCTTGATATTTTTCCATAGCTAGCGGACCACGTTATTAGCATCTTGGCTAGCGGAAAGTTGGTCGGGTCCTCTTTGTCTTTTTCTCTGCATTTCTTCATGGTGAGGAGGGTCTTGAGTTGACATATATTTTTGCCATACTCCTTGGCTCCCTCCGCCGCTGCGGTCATTTTCTTCTATTCCCTCCAGTCTCCTCCGCAGGACTCCTCTGCCTTTTCCCGGCTGCACTGCTGTCCTTTTTGGGAGGGCATGGTTCCGGAATTTTGGCTTCCTGCAGAGGGGTAATTTGCTTCTTGAGGGGGTGATGAAGAGAGAGTCCTTCTGCATGAGGGCAACAATTTTCCAATTTTCGAAGGGGAAGATGGGACGAAAGAGGTGGGGCTAGCAGTTTAGGAGATGCCAGTCCTGCTGCTTTAATTCCCCCCACCCACCAAGACTGCCTTCAGCTTTTAGATGTCCTGAATCTTGTGGAAAGATGGGTCATTCTCCATCCAGGGGCCTGCATTCATGGCATTCTTCTTATGGGTGCGCAGGGCTAAGCTGTCTTTCTACTGAGACGCTTCTTTTTCCGGAAACACAAGCACAGGTTTCAAGAATTTCCGTCATCACTTGCCTACCACCTGCCAACCATCTTCCCCTTTTATCGACAAAAAGGATTCTGGTGCATCAGAGGCAGGCAGCATCCCATTGCTGGTCTTCTTTGTCTCTAAGGTCAGAGTCGGGTTAAGGTTAACTGCAGGTTGTGGGGTTGTATTTTTTGTCGCAACTCCCTTTTGATGATCAACTCCCTATACACTCCTCGTATGTGG
This sequence comes from Ascarosepion bandense, assembly GCA_037127315.1. Lineage (NCBI taxonomy): Eukaryota > Metazoa > Mollusca > Cephalopoda > Sepiida > Sepiidae > Ascarosepion > Ascarosepion bandense. Next base: position 1,093,219 of record JBBBDQ010002327.1, read on the forward strand.
ACATTAGTACATCTCACATGCAGAGCCCAACACCACAGATGATGTGCTTATTGGTCGTGATTCCCAGGGAAGTGAGTGTCTTGCACACATTGTCCTTGGATGAATGGCAAGTTTTCCTCGTCTGCTTGTCCATGAGATGGGTATGGCCCTCAGTCCTCTTGAGGAACTTCTGTAGGTTCAGAAAACAGGCTGGTGGGGTCTTCTATCCACTTGGAGGCTGCTGGTCACTGTTTCTGGCTTCCTGGAAGGTTGCTGACTTCCTTGGTGGGTGTTGGCCCTGACTGTTGGCTTCCTGTGTAAGCTGGTCCTTGGTATTGGTGGCTTCCTGGTGCATCTGCTGCTCCTCAGGACTACTGGTTTCTTGGGATATCAGTTGGTCAGCTGCTGAGGTCCTGGGTCTTTGGCTGCTCCTTCATGCTGCAGCCTGCTGTGAGCATCAACTGCATCCTGGAAAGTCTGGTCGACCTGTTGTCTGAGACCTTGGAGGGGCTGTTTGTGTGGTTGACTCAGTGGCCTATCCATTGTGGTTCCTTGTCTGAGGGGTCCGTTTTTCTTCTTCTTGGGTCGTCTATGTTGAGTTGCTTCCAAATAAAAGGTTCTCTGGTTGGTTTGTACAGTGAGAATAACACTGATAATAACAGGTAAGTTGCTATATCCTGGTTGCTGACTTTTTGCATATGAGGTCAAGGTTGTCCGTTTGATAAAAATTATAACAAGCAGGAGCAGTAGACTGTGACAGGTCCAAGGATATAGCACTACATTAATGTGAAATGATCTACAAGTGTTGCCATTCAACATGAAAAAATATTTAATCAAATAAAATATTTAGGATGCAAGAAAAACTGTGATAAATTATATTGAAAGAGTTAACAAAATCAATAGAAAAAAGACAGAGGAAGACTGTCAATTTCAAAATTATATCCTCTAGCATGACAGTGCTGATCACAACAGAGCTTATTCATGGCTGCACATAATAAATGTAAACATGTCCTTGAAGGAGCTAACTCTCTGTTGAGAGAATGAAGCACCATATAATATCTAAGAACTTTGACTATCGTGATTACTGGTAGCTCTGTAATAAAGAATTAAATAAAAGTAAGTTTTCTATTAGTCCTTCAATCAATTTGAGATGTTAACATCAATGATAAAGCAGAATGTTTTGTCCATAAATTCTCTCCAAACTCTACTCTTGACTCATCTTGAAAATCAATGTCTGGCTTTTTACATAGAACTGAGTCTCTATTAGATGATATGCACATAAATACTGCTGTCATTGGGATCCACACAAAGCATGTGAACCTGATGGTATCCCTGTAAGGGTCCTTAAGAAATGTGCTCTTGAAGTTGCTCCAGTTTTCACTAAACTGTATAATAAATACCTCATTGCCTATTGATTTCCTGCTTGTTGCAAATTCTAGTCTCATAAGAAAACACGTGAAACATCTGACACTTCCAACAATTAAGCTGTTAGATTTCTGAAGACTTTCTTTTTTATAAATACTGATGGATAATTCTTCTTCTTCTTCTATTCTTCTATAGAATTAAAACATCTTGATGTAGGATGCCAATTTTGATCTGGATTCAGCATGTGTATGCTAGGGATCACTAGATATTTTGATAATTTTTTTCTGTCACCTAGTAATGTAATAATATTTGTAGGGGTTCACTGCTTGTGTCTGAATTTCAGTTACTGTTTTTATTTTTTGGAGATTGAAGTAATGGGTATTTAAAAATATCATTGATGATAATGTCTAACTCTCAATAAACTACTGTACCAAACAAATTCCTTTATATGTTCACTTAAGAAATGTGCTCACACTCTGATGGCATTGCTATGGGTTCAACTATTGTTCCAACACTATCAGAAATTATACACGTCAACTTTAGAAAAGAAAAATTTTTAAAAATTGAATATTGTTAATCAACAATTTACACTTTATATTAAATAAAAAAAAATGGAGAAATTTTAAAAATCTGTGATCAACATTCAAATTATCTTCAATAACTTAGTCCTTTAACTTTATATATGAACATAACATTACCAGAATTTCTTTTTTAAACACACTATTTGATCAAAGCAACTATATTAGCAAATGCCTACACAGATACAAAATATCTATCATAAATAACTTAATATCATATGTAATATTTTTCTCATGCACATTATTTAAAAAAGTTAAAACAAAAATTAACAATAATTTCTCTAACTACTTAATAAACATAGTAAATGAATGACAGGATAGCAACAATACAAATGAAAATAACACATAAAAATAAGAAAATGAAGTAATAACAACAAACAATAAAATAATCAATAAAAAAGCTAACAACACTATAAATAGTGAAAAACTTCATATGGATCCACAGTTATTTCCACTTAAATAATTTGAAACATAACCATTATCATCCACCAAAAAAGCCATAAGAATGATACAACAGACTATCGACAATACCTCACTGATCAGTATACACTATTTACATTATTTGGACTATTGTCTGCATCTTTGTTGTCTCTGGCCTTCTTCAGGTACTAGAAATTTCAAGCCAAACCCTTTTATTACAATCACTGAGGTATATTATTCTCATTCCTTGAGCAGAGCCACTTCTGGTAGTCATACGTTATCTCCCTTTAACTTAACTTTCTAAGTTATTTGTTCACCACTGCTGGTATTGAACTCACAACTCTTTGAGTCAAGTCAATGGAACTAATCAATGTCTATATCTACGAGACCATGTGTCAGTAAGTGAATTTCTGGGACTTATAAAACCTAATGTTTCAGTAACCATTTTTACCAGAGTCCATATTGCAATTTTTGATGTTTATGATTTTCTCTAGCACTCTGTATTACTGGTTCCCATATTGTATTCATTTCTATGCTTGGTCATCTTAGGAGAATTTGTCACCTAGCATATGTGCTGCTTCCTTTAGTCTATATAGTTTCCAGTAGTGTTCTCTATCTGTTATCTCAATTTCATCCCATAAGGGGCAGTGATCCTCTTTCTCTCTATATATGTGGTCAGCTATGCCTGATTTTTCTATCTTCTCTCATGTTATGGCCTTGCAATGTTCTTTTAGCCTTACCTTTAGGGAACGACCTGTTTCCCCTTTATTTCTCCTTTATATTTCTTTCCACAGCTACATAGAATAACGTACACACAATCCTTAGTCAAGTACTTCTCTCTTGGGGGTTTTACTCAGGAGGGGCACCTATGAAGTGTAGAACCACTTCTGAAAGTCATCCTGATGCTATATGGACCACAGATCCTCTGAATTTTCTTTGATAACCCCTTCACATAGGGTAGACAGAAGGCCAGAGCGTACAACGGCTGAAACATTGTAAAAATGACAACCAAGATGAGTACAATAGTCTAAATAATGTAAATAGTGTAAATAGTACCTCATTTCAGAAGGATAGGCAAATAATGATCAGTATATATAAATAGCCAAGCAAAAATACAATGCATATGGCCTGACAATTGTGCTTGTGTTTTATCATGAAATAGACTGTTGCCTCTGAGTATTGAACTTAATGTCCACTTTTTATATTTGCATAATGATCTTATATTTTATCGCACACACACATACACACACACACACACACACACACACACACACACACATATGAAATTATTTGTTTGAACATAATTTTTGATCAATATTCATATTTAAGTAGATATTCTGTTTATAATCAAACAGTATTATGTATTTATTTCTACCGGCCTGATTACACATATTTTCGTAACAAAAATTTATCGCAAATAATCAGGCCAGTAGAAATAAGTATATAATACTGTTTGATTATAAACAGAATATCTACTTAAATATGAGTATTGATAAAAAATAATGTTCATACAAATAATTTCAAATTGTCCGTTGTTTATAAGCATTTTTGTTAATCTTTGTTAATTTCCGTAATATATATGTATATATCTATGTATGCATGTGTTTGTGTGTGTGTGATAAAATATAGTTTTAAGCTATGTATATTTGGGCAGCAAACTTTCATTTAAATATGTTTCATTAAAAACAACTGACAAGAAAGATTTTATTAATTTTTTATTTAATTTTTCCAGTATTCTTATTATTTTTTCAGTTTTCTTTTTGCTAGAACATTTTTACACTTCTTATCTCTAGGAAAAAGGAAACTTTTAAGAATACTAGAAAAATTAAATCAAAATTAATAAAATCTTTCTTGTCAGTCATTTTTAACAAAGCATTTATATATATATATATATATATATATATATATATATATATGTCACTGTCACGGTAGGGATGGACTTATACTTTCAATTCAATTATCTTTATTGTTAATAGCTTAAATGTTCTATGTTTACTGTGTGTTAATATTTACTCTTTGATAATGGCTTATGTGAGCCGAAAGCTTAGACCCGATAAAAAATTCAACAAATACTGTGATTTTTTGTTGTCTTTTAACGACATCACCATCAAGTATATCAGACAGTATGAACGGATCCTACACAAAATTAATAGACAAAACTTGTCTATATTATTCAATGAAACCTGCATTAATATATATATATATATATATATATATATATATATGTAAAAAAAAAAAAAAATATATATATATATATATATATATATATATATAATATATATATATATACAGCTTTAAATATGTAAGCACTAGATCTAACCATCATACTAGCATAATCAAACACATCTCTAAAGGAATAGAACACCTATTATCTAAAAATTTCTCCCACAAAATAATCATTGATGAAAGAAAAAAAGATTATGAAATAGCCTTAAATGAAAGTGGCCATAAAAACAAATTAGAATACAAACCTCAGTTAAACAGACAAATGAAAATAATACTAGAAATTAAAACATTATTTGGTTCAAAACACCACTTAACTTAAAAGTAAAATCCCAAATAGGGCAAATATTTTTTAAATTATTCATAAACAATTTTCTTAAAATCTCAGAATTACATAAAATATTCAGTAAAAAGGCAATTAAACCAAGTTATAGCTGTACTAGCAATTTAAAAATATATTTTTACCAATTTATTGCTAAAAAACAAAACACCAAAAACTTAAAAAATGATGTCCAGATGTAATCAAACCAGAAAATATATTTTAAGATACAAACCTGGATGAAAGTGTTTAAGATCCTTAAAAAGCTCCTCCTTAATTTTTAAAATTTCAGTTATTTTAAACTTCCAGTTGTGCATTTGTAAAAATCCCTGTTGTACGTTTGAAAATGTTGGAAAATCAGTTATTATAAATCATCTGAAGATACCAAATGGTTGAAACTAAGGCTGTGTGAATATCTGGTTTCCAAATGAAATGAAAAAAAAACTATATATATGAAGTAACAAAAATGTCAGATTAAAAATAAATTCATTAATTCTTTTGAAATTACTTTGTTTATGTTCTGGATATAAAACTGAGCAAATACAAACAATCATTTGAGAGAAGAGGATGTACTTTCCTTAAAAGGGATAATATATCCTTGCTTGCTGTGATGTCCTTCTTGTCTAATTGTTAAAGCATTTTTGATCAAATGGTGTTTTCCTCTATAAAAGGTGATACAGGTTTAATCCCTAATGGAAAACACATCGTTTCTTTTAAGATTTCTCAAATGCACTGACTGATAGACATAACACACACAGTTTACTAAATATAAATGTTGTGCCTATTTCAAATAAGAAGTGTCCACTATAATAACATTTGTAACAATATATATATATATATATATATATATATATATATATATATATATAACTGTACTGATGAGCTGTGATACAGCAAAACAGATCTGTCTGCGAATGACTATTTACGGTCTCACACCATGATTGAGCACTATGGAAGAATAGTAGATTTTGAAAAAGCCATAGCTACTCTAGCATCTATGCATTGTTCACTCAGTAATGAATTAGAACAGTCTTAGTTAATGATGTATGTGTATATGGTGTATCACATGCTAAAATCTGCCACCTTCTACTGAGTGCTCGTAGGTCAGAGGTAGAATTGCCAACTGATGCCAATTCGGTCGGGTTTCAATCCTGTTGTTTCAATTTCTGTTGTTTTGAGTTTCTTCATCTATAAGAAGATTGTCCAGAATTCACTGCTTTATAGGAGAACTGATAATACATAACAGTTCATGATTTTTTTCTTTGTTTGTAATGAAATGTTCTTGTTTCTTGATAATTTGCTTAGCTACTGGAAAAGATATTTCATTATCTCAATATACCTTTGGATTTCAGTTCTCTGTTAAAAACACTTCTGAATTTTTTTAATACACTACCTAGATATTTATATTATTGTACTTGTTTGATTTTGTTATCTCCAATTTGTAATTTATATGTTGAACTGTTTCTTTTGCTAACAACAATACATTCTATCTTCTTGCAATTGATGTTTAATTCTCACTTTTCTTCACTACCTTCTTTAGAAGTTTTTGTAGCTTCCTTTCTGTACCTGTTATCAAATCTGTGTCATTTGCATATCTTAGGTTGTTAAGACTATGACTGGCAATAATGAATCCTGGAAGATCTTCTAATTTTCCCAGAATTACCTCATTTAATAAATCTAGTGAGAAGACACATTCTTGTCTTGCATCCACTTTCTATTTTTGTATATTTACCAGATTAATTTTATATCCCTATGCAGGTGGGTTGCTCCCAATATAAGTTCTTCATTATTTTAATATCTTTCTCAAATATGTCAAGATTACCTAGAGGTCTTTGTGATATACTTTATCAAATGCTTTTGCATAATCTGTAAAACATAGATATAGATTAATATTGATGTATGTATTTATTTATTTTCAACCCACTTCGTCTCCAGTAAGCTTGAGTGACTTTTTATTTTATTTTATTTTCCTGAATCTAAATTTAAAAATTAATATTTATATATGTATTTATTTATTTTCTAAATTTTGTTGCATAGAGCATTTGATAATTTTGAGAAGATACTTGTGTCAGTTAAGATTTCAGTTAGCTCATTTAGGCCTCTGGACAGGAAGGGCAGATTTTAATTTTCCTTTGAAGCCATAGGAACTTGAATTGTTAATGTTGGTTTTCGACTTTCTGAGACCCCTCCTCTCTCCACCAACTCTATCTCTCTCTCTCTTTCTGGTCGATGCAGCTAGAGGTCAACTGAATAACAATTGAATAAAACGTGAATCTAAAGTTTCACTAACTTCGGTTAATATTTTGATGACAGCCCATTTTATCTCTGGTAAGCTTGAGTGATTTTTTATTTTATTTCATTTTGCTGAGCGTTTAAATTTAAAAATTAATATTTATATATGTATTTATTTATTTTCTAATATTTGTTGCATAGAGCATTTGATAATTTTGAAAAGATACTTGTGTCAGTTAAGATTTCAGTTAGCTCATTTAGGCCTCTGGACAGGAAGGGCAGATTTTAATTTTCCTTTGAAGCCATAGGAACTTGAATTGTTAATGTTGGTATTCACCTTTCTGACACTCCTCCCAGTTGTCTTCCTCTCTCTCTCTCTCTCTCTCTCTCTCTCTCTCTCTCTCTCTCTCTCTCTCCCTGGTCAATGAAGCTAGAGGACAACTGAATGGAATTCACCATGACCAATGTAAAGTTTCAGTCAACTCGGTTAATATTTTGATGGCAGCTGATTTTGTCTCTGGTAAGCTTGATTGACTATTTTTTATTTTCCTGAATTTTTAAATTGAAAAATTAATATTCATATAGGTATTTATTTATTTTCTAATTTTTGAAGCATACAGCGTTTGATAGCTTGATAAGATTTCAGTTAGTGCTTTTAGGCCTCCATAGAGGAAGGTTATTTTTTTAAATTTTGTTTGAATTCCTTAGGAAAGGTATGTTATAATTCTCTTGCAGTGATTACAAAGGGATCTCATGACTTTAACTAAGTTGAAGAATTTTGAATTATTTATATATTTATTTTATTTTAAATTTTTAATCTTTTTTTAAATTGGAGTAAATAGACCCTACTATCAACCGGTTCATACTCCTCCCTCTTCTATTGTACAGGAATAGAGGCTCATGCCTTGTTTCCTGTTTAGGAAGGGGTTCCTGGTTTCTTTCCTCTCTTTAGGTCTTGATAGTAGTGTTGTTGTAAATTTTTTGCAATGTGTATGGATGGTAGTGTTATCTCTTAATTCTGATGGTACTGGGTTGGCAGTTTCCCGGTTGCTGCTTTTGGCTGGTAGTTAGGAGGCCAAAATCTTGTGTAGCATCTTTAGAGGCTGTTCAGATCAACAGATCAGTAGTAATTGTAGTGCCAATACTTCCAGTGGGCAACTCTGAGGCCACATTATACTGCAGTCTGCGCCAATTTTCTCCCTACACATGATGCATTTCATGACTGACTGATACTATTACTCTAAGCCTCTCCTTACTGAAAAACAAAAAAAAATAATTATGTCATCATACAAAATAAGAACTAAAGCTAAACCAGCTAAATGAAAATCACCTAAACCTATTAACATCCCTTTTTCGAACATCTGTGGCATCTGTACCAACTTTTGCAGCGTTGAATCCTTCACCAAAGTAAACTCACTTGACATCTTAGCCCTCTGTGAAACCTCTCTATTCCTTCCTCTGATTTCTATATTCCTGGTTAACTTCCCCTCTTTAGGAAGGACTCCAATGTCCATATGCATGAAATTGGTGTTTATGTCAGTAAACATCTCCCTCTAGCCAGGGGGATTTCTCTTGAATCTCCAAATCATTCCTACATGTGTCTATCTCTGCTAAGCTCAGTTTGCTATTTTTTCTTTCTCTACTGCTCCCCTTCATCTTATGACTGTTCTGTACTTGATGGCATCTCTAAAAATATAGATAAGGCCATTTACTCTCATCCATTGACCTCTATATTTGTATTTGGAGATTTCAATGCCTACCATGCCAAGTGGCTGGAAAACTTTGTCACAAAACTTGCTGATGTCCATACCATGAACTTTTCAATCACTCAGTATCTTATGCAAGTAGTTGATTTCCCCTCATGTTGCTCTAATAATACTAGTGGAACTGACCCACTGTTAAATCTCTGTTTCACTTCTATCTCTGTCTCTTGCCATGTTATCAAGCTTTGCCTTCTTAAAAACTCTGATGTGGTTTTTGTTAATATATCCTTTAGCACCCCCTCCTCCCAGAAACCCCAGACCAGCAGCCAAAAGTGCAGACTGGAAGTTGTTCTGCAATATCTTGTGGGACGTCCCTTGGAATAAAGTTTTTAGTCTTCCTGTTAAAGACTGTACATCCAAGGCATCTTCATGGTTAAAGCTGGCGTCAATGCTTTTATCCCAGCCAGGAAGTTACGACTTAAACCCCATTCATCCCCCTGGTTCTCCCCTGCTTGCTCAGCTGCTATTGCCCACAGGAATTCTTTCTTCTGGCTTTATTGGAGACACGTGTCTGACCATAATAGGTGCCTTTTTGCCTCTGCTCATAAACAGTGCAAAAGTATCCTAAATGATGCTAAGCTGTTGTTTGCTGAAAGAATGAAGTTCAGATTACTCCCTCGCTGGTCTCTAACATAATTTCAAAGCTTGACCCCCATAAGGCGAGTGGAGGTGACAGAATTCCAATCATTGTACTGAAGAAATGTGCTCTTGAACCCTCCTCTGTACTCTCCAAACTCTACAACTACTGCCTCTCTGCTTCTTGATTCCCTGTTTGCTAGAAGTCCTCCTCTTTCATCCCTGTATTTAAGAATGTTGGAGAACCCTTAGACCCCTCCAATTATTGCCCTATCAACCTCCTACAAACTTTTGGCAAAGTGTTCGAGGCTATTATTAATTCTAAAGTGGTTCAATATCACACAGCCCATGGCTTCTTCTCTGATAAACAGTAAGGTTTCTACTTCACCAGGTCTGCTGCTGATATATTAACAACCATTACAGAGTATATATACCAGGCTCTCGATAAGAACGGTGAAGCTTGAGCTATTGCACTAGATATCTATAAAAGCATTTGACAGACTGGCATGCTGGCCTTCTACACAAGCTACATGGCTATGGTATAACTGGATGATTATTTAACCTAATTCAGTCTTTCCTTTCAAATCAGGTAATGAAAATAGTATTGAATGGGCATGCTTCCAGATACTATCACATGAACATGGGTGTCTCTCAAGGCTCTGTTCTAGGTCCTACACCTTTTCTGATCTTCTTCAACAATCTCCCTAATGTAATCAGATCCCAAGTAGCCATTTATGTTGATGACACAACAATTTACTTCTGCCTTGATAAGAAATCTGCCAAGGCTGACAAAGCAAACTTCACAACTGATCTTAAAAAGGACCTCCAAGTTGTGTTGGATTGGTGAAAGAAATGGCTCGTGAATTTTAATGCTTCCAATACAAAGCTGCTATCTGCTAATCACCATAGACAACTGCTTCTACCCACACTCATCAGAATGGATCAGGCTAGTCTCCCTGAAAGCAAAACACTGTACCTCCTAGGCCTAAATCTATCAACTGACCTCAAGTGGAATGACTACTTTGAATCCATAGCTAAATCTGCTACTTGGAAAGTTGGTTTTCTTTGTAGGGCTTGGAAGCTTTTCTTGTCTAAATCCATCTTACACATATATAAATCTACCAACTGCATATGCATTGAATACTGCTGTCACATCTGGTCTGGTGCCCGTGCTATTCATATTGGGCTTCTTGATAAAATCAAACAAAGGAGCTGTAATGTAATTGATCTCAACCTGATAGTTCAACTCCACTCACTTTTTCATTGACATAACGTGGCTTTCTTCTGTCTCTTTTACAAATACTTTCATGGTTTTTGCTCTGATGAGCTTAGCTCCCTGGTGCCACCTCTGCATAAATTTACTCAAGCTACTAGAATAGTGGCTAGGTCCCACTCTTTTACAGTGAAACCAATCAGATGCAACTGCAACTTCTACTTTATTAGCTTCTTTGCTCACACTTCTCACCTGTGTAATTCTCTTCCATATACTTGCTTCCTGAAAGCTACAATCTCCAAGAATTTAAATGCAAAGTCAATTTCCCTCTCTTATCTCCTTGACTTGCATCCTTTCCCTGACAACTCTTCTTTTTTTTTTTAATTGTATCACCCCGAGCAAGGCGGTAACGCCACTGATGTGCAGAGGGCTACGTAATAGTGAAAAGATCAGAAAAGAGAAAGCCGGAAACCATATCCTAAGCAGGGAACAAGGGATGAGCCTCTTAACCTGTTCAATAGACATGGGTGGAGTGTGAACCGGGTGATAGATAGATCTATCTACTCCAATTGAAAAAAAAACTAGAAAACAAAGTGAGAAGATTGGGAAAGAGTTTGTATCATGTTCTTCTTCCTTTCCACTCTACTCTTATGCAGCTCTCTTCACACCAGTGTTCTCATCCTTCTCTTACCCACTCTCTCTAACTTGTTCCTCTTTCTCATCACTCTCCTCTTAATGTCAATTACCATCTCTCATCTCCTTGACTCGTATCCTTTCCCTGACAACCCTTGTATCATGTTCTTCTTTCTTTCCACTCTACTCTCATGAAGCCCTCTTCACACTAGTGTTCTCATCCTTCTCTTACCAACTCTCTCTAACTTGTTCCTCTTTCTCATCACTCTCCTTTTAATGTCAATAGCCATCTCTTATCTCCTTGACTCGCATCCTTTCTGTGACAACCCTTGTATCATGTTCTTCTTCCTTTCCACTCTACTCTTATGCAGCCCTCTTCACACTAGTGTTCTCATCCTTCTCTTACCCACCCTCTCTAACTTGTTCCTCTTTCTCATCACTCTCCTCTTAATGTCAATTACCATCTCTTATCTCATTGACTCGCATCCTTTCCCCTGACAACCCTTGTATCATGTTCTTCTTCCTTTCCACTCTACTCTCATGCAGCCCTCTTCACACCAGTGTTCTCATCCTTTTCTTACTCATTCTCTGACATCCCTGTAACTTGTTCCTCTTTCTCATTGCTCACCTCTTATGTTATTCCCCTGTTCACCAGTGGCAGTTTTGCCTTGCTTGGGGTGAAATGATTAAAAAAATACATTGTTTTGCATATGTATTGGTATTTCTGATATCTTTCTGAGCATAATTATTGCATTCCTTGTTCTGGTGTCTCTTGTGGATTATCAGTTATCTTAATCAAACTATTTCTATAAAAGGAACTTTTCAGTGAGCACACACCTCTTTGTTTATCATCTAAGTAAGTTAACAAATGTTAGCAATTTGAAACCCAATCATTTTGTGGGATATTTTATATTGTTTTGTGTAGAATTATGTTAGATGGAAAAATGATTCAACAATATATAGCAGGAGTGCATGAACATAAATAAATGTAAACAAGGTCCGGCAGTTTTTTTCAGTTTGACTGAACAAGCAAAATATTGTGTAATGGAAGTTACATTAGGTTATGGAAAACAGGTTTAAGAGAGAGCTGACACAAAAATGTGACCAATGTTTATTGCATATTAGAAGAACAAAAATGAGAAAGGATTTAGTGAGAAGAGATGTATTACGGAGCAAGAATCACATTACTTGACATCAATTTGGGAGTGTACATTAAACTGTAATGCAAAGGGAGTAAACATTAAACAATAATTTAACAAGGGATTTGCAACCTAAAGACATCGGTCAGTAAAACGGAGTTAAGAATAATAGAAAAACTAGACATACTGTTTCTAAAAGATGAAAATACCTGAGCTTATTTAGCTTTTAAGTAATTTTATGATTACAGATGCACTTCTGGCATAAGTATAAAAGACTTTTTGATTCAATTTGAATACCTGTATCACAAACTGGGTACTTTTAAAATTACTGAATGGTGTTTGTGCCTTTTACCTATTGACTGCAGTAAATGTGTATGACAAAACTTATAGACAGGCTCATGATACATGTGGGTTTATAACTTATGAAAATATGAAATGCATAATAAAACAAACTTTTGGGAATCCTACTGCAACTAATGGCCAGATAAGAGTGCCATGAGTTAAACCTGGACCAGTTTTTGTAATAAAAAATAAGAATATATTTCAAACAAGAGGTTGGTGTGGATTAGTAGATTATAGAGGTGGTCAGAAATTTTCTAGTAGAACTTATGAAACTAATATAGTCTCCAATCCAGTTGGCAATGATGGAAAATTATGAGATGCTTTAATTGCAACACCACAAAACACGTTAAAAGAGATTGTAAACATTGTCAAGAAAATACAAGAAATCTGCAAGAGATTTACATAACCCTACATAGCATAGAACTCCATGCTTCCACATTAGTTAAAGAGCCTTTAAAAATTGTCATATTGGACTGTGCATCTGTATGAAAACTGTTGCTGGTAAAACATAGTTGGACATTTTTTATTGATTCTTTGTCTGATCAAGACAAATATTTGTTGAATATTTTTTGACTGAAACAACATTCAAGTTTGGAGATGGAGCTGCAATCACTGCAATTTGGAAAGCAAGATTTTTAGAAGTTATTGGCAGTAAAAAGGTTATGCTTGAGCTCTGTATAGTGTATAATGAAATGCCATTGTTATTGAATAAAGCCTTCATGAAGAATGCTAGAATTGTTTTAAAGTTTATGAATGATACATCAAAGGTACTGATGTGGCAAGGGTGATATCATCCCTGAAATGATAATAAAGTTAGTAATATTAATAAAGGTGGATATACTGTAAAACAGAAAACACCAAGTGAAAGAGAGACCCCTTTGAATAACCAAGAGGTTGATAGGCCATAAAGATTTTGAAATATGAATAATGTTATGGAAAGATAGATTAGAACACAAGATACAATCTTTTTTTAAGTGTACAAAAGGTAGCAGATTACTAATTGAAATGTTAATTTTATCTATAAACAGAAAACACAATCTTTTGTGAAGTTGACAAACCATGTCAGAACTATTAATAGGAAAGGATCTAGAACAATGATATATAAAACCTAAGATTGCTGATGGATAAACAGTAAAGTGTCCTCTTTAAGATTTTTAATTTCAAATCAAGTTGGTGAAGAATTGTTTATAAGTAATTCAAAGGGCAAAATAGATAAATAATAAAAATGCTTGTCACGAGTCTTGCAAGTCTCAGGAGATGAGTCATAGCTGGATCACATGTGATGCTGTTTTTTTCTCTATAAAAAGACAGACCTTAAGTTGTTAGATGAAGCTGATAAAGGCTGCCAAGGAGGCATTTGGGTCCAAGATTGAGTTGGTAGTTGTCTGCCAGAAGAGGAGTTGGGATTTTGAATGCAGTTGAACTGAGTTGATTGATGTCAGTGATTGAAAGAAAATGTCCACTGTGTGTGTTGCTGATACAAAGACCAAGGAAACAAATTACTTCTGCTAACATCTAAATACCGCTACTTCTACTACTATTATTACTACCACTAAGAATGGGAATGTTGATGGTTGGAGTAGTCATGCAAAGAATGAACAAAAAGTGTTAAATGAAAGCCACATCTCTCCTTTACATGAATTATTTAAAGTATTTTGTTTTGTTTGGTTAGTTTATATAAGAGACATTCGACTTTTTGCAACAAGGATTTTTTGTTTGAATTTATATACAAAAAAAATTGTCTTCCTACAATCAAATCAACTTGGTTATATTTATTCTTCTGTTAACCTGATTCTCACCCAACAAACTTGCAGGTGGACCAACAAGGAGCTTCAGATTTCTATGATCTTATAACTACTTTCTGGGATCAAAAATCACCATGTGACTGGGGAGTGGCATCAAATCAACATTTGGAACCACAGTTTCAGGCCTAACCTGTAATACTGGACCATACAGGGCTAATGACCAGTCTTATGGAGTATGTCAGCCTAGTAGGGTCAGAATACGATGTTACAATTGGTTGCCATGACCAGGATTCAAATCAAGAGATATCTGGAGGATATTAAAGGAAAGGAAAGGAGTTACAATTGACGCTGTGACAAAAGATTATACCCAAGGTAGCTGTAGAAAAGAAACAGCTGGTATATGGGTTGACAGACTGGGAGATGGTGCTGTTGACATATGAGGCAGCAACAGGATCAGTCTCAAAATTTATCGAGGGCTTATCCAGGGAAAACCCTCATGGAACAAGCTGAAGGGGACCCTAATCAGATGGTATGCTAGCAAACAAACAACCATAGAGGCAGTTTGAAAATATTTAGAATTGAACAGGAAGTAGGGGAAACTATAGATGACATTGTAGATAGGATGATGGGATTAGCAGGGTTAGCATTCCAGAATCTGAAAATAAGAGAAAATGGTGTGATTTAGGCATTGTTAGCAGACACTTTCATGGATGCCATCCATGATGATGATGACGTGAGGAGTGACATCCTGAAAGGTGGGACCTGTAGGCTGATGGAGACCCTATAGGTATCTAAAAATATCAAGAGGATCTGGGAGAGGATAAGAAATAGCAGAGACCAGGGAGCCCAAAAACTCAGAGGTTGGAAAAGTACAGAGAAGGGCTCCAGAAATTGGGTAGTGAATATAAAACTCTGTAAGGATGTGAAAGAGGAGGATTAGACGGCTGAGGTTGAGTCCAACCAGAAGGAATGGGGTATATAGTACAGTTTTTATAAGTCCACTCTAGGCTGGTACAGTCTGGTATGTTGGACCTACAATTATGGAGGACACAGGGCTATAAACTGTCTCACCAATTGGGGAGGAGACCCCAGGTCTCTAGTCCTGAATTGCACTAAGTGCAGAAGTTTTGGTCACAAGGTGAGGTAGTACATAGATGCAAGGGATAGGAGACCAGAGATTAAGTCAATAAACCTCCTACTATTCCCAAGAAAAAGAATAATCATTTGGGAAATGACAGTGAGACCCCATAGAGAAGTAAGAGGCAGTGTGGCCCCAATAGAAACAAAACCTCTGAAGTGCTGATCCTGTGGTGTGGCTGGACATTTTGCAGCCAATTGTAAATGGTGTAAGTGCTTTCCATGTAGAATGGTTGAACACATAAGAAGGAATTATCCATCAAGAAAAAAATGCTAAATGTA
Source organism: Ascarosepion bandense (assembly GCA_037127315.1). NCBI lineage: Eukaryota > Metazoa > Mollusca > Cephalopoda > Sepiida > Sepiidae > Ascarosepion > Ascarosepion bandense. The sequence continues at coordinate 1,109,165 of JBBBDQ010002327.1, forward strand.
GAAGGGGAGATATAAGAGGACTGATAAGACTAATCCCCTTCTACCAAAAGAAAGCCCCAAGAGAAGCTGGCTTAGGGTAGAAAATGATGAACCCGCATTGCCCATACCCATGTCAAGATTGGAGAGAAATAGGGATAGCCAAGAGAGAAATAAAAATAAGGGGAGGTTGAGGATTAAGAACAGAGGCCAAATATTTTATCTGTTTAGGGAGGGACTGGATTTTACCTGTAATGTGTTGATAGGGTGCAAGATAGTAAAAGCCTTAATGAATACTGGTGCTTTAGTCTCCCTAATAAATTCTAAGGTGTTTAGGTAGCTGGGTTTATGTAGAAAACTTCAATCAGTGGATTTAATAATTAGTCAGGCAGATAGTAGTCAGATGAGAATAGAGGGTATGGCATGACTACTATTTACATTGACAATGACCAAAGGTGAGGTTAAGGTGTATGGGGCACTGGATTTGTGTGGAGAATTAATTTTGGGGAGTGACTGGCTTAGGCTGAATAAGGCCCAAATCTGCTTTGACCTGGCTACATTGGTTTTAGGAGGGGTAGAAGTTCCATTGAGAAATGAAGTGGAACAAATGCTCCATAGTAGCCCAGACTGATGTGAAACTTACCCCTAGAATGGCTATTTTATGTGAAGGAAGGATAGATACAGTGGAAAAATTAACGAAAGGGTTATATCAAATAACACCTACAGAGAGGTATAATAATGATGAAGAAGAGGTAACCTTGTGTAGTTCTGTGATAGAAGGAATGAAAACGTGCCTTTGTTGTTGGCTAACACAACCAGTAAGAGTTAGGTTATGCCTGTCAGCTAAAAATTACGAAGCAAGTGAGATTAAGTAAGGATTATGGAAGAAGGATACAGACTAATAACCATGAAATAAAGGAGGGAGACTTGATAGCGCCTGAAAGATATAAAGATAAAATAAGGAGACTGCTAGAAGCTAATTAAGATATGGTAGCTAATACTGGCAAGGAGTTAGGACAGACTGGGACAGTGCAAATGAAAATAAATACTGGTGACCACCCACCCATCAGATTGAGGCCTTATAGAACCCTGATCCATAAGAGAAAATTAGTGGAAGAGGCAATAAATGAGATGTTAAACTCAGGAGTAATAGAGAGATCTAGCTTTCCATAGAGTTTTCCAAAAGTTATTATGGAAAAGAAGGATGGAGGACATAGATTTTGTGTGAATTTTAGTGAGTTCAATCTCATTACAAAGTTGTTAGCAGTACCTTTACCCCTGATTTATGATATTTTGGCACTTTTGAGAAAGTCAACTGGTTTTTCTACTTTAGATCTAAGGTCAGGTTATTGGTAGGTAGTCTTGGATAAAAAAGACCAGGAGAACACAGCATTCACTTGTCATGTGGGTCTATTTAATTTTTGTATCATTGGGTTATCTAATGCACTAGGTGTATTTACTCAATTGACATCCATAGTGTTAGGAGGTACAGAAGATTTTACTATGGCTTACCTGTATGATATCATGGTGTTTTCCAAGATACTTGAGGAGTATTTTAGTCACTTACAGAAGGTGTTCAATAGGTTGAGAGGGCACAGGTTGAAGTTAAAGTTGCCTAAGTGTCAGTTTGTGAAGCATGAGACCAAGTATTTGGGTTTTGTTGTAAACAAAAGGGCAATAAAACCTGATTTAGATAAGGTAGAAGTGATAAGGTCTATACTGGAGCCCAAAACAGTGAGAGAGGTTTGTGGCTTTATAGGAGCCATTGGTTATTACAGGCACTGTGTATTGGCACTTAGCAGCCCCTTGATAACCCTGACTAAGAAGTATGCAAGATTTAAATGGACAGAGGACAGTCAGAAAGCCTTTGATCCCTTCAAGGAACAGTTGACAGCAGTACCCTAGCTGACTTACCCATATCAGAGCAAGCCAGTGGTGCTGTACACAGATTCCAGGGACAAATGTATTGGCACAGTATTTATGCAGCCTTGTCCTGATAAGGATGGATCAGTGCTGGGTATACCTGAGGAAGTACCTATATATATTTTCTGTCTCACAGACTATCAGAAACTCAGCAGAGATGGCTGGTGATAGAAAAAGAAGTGTTTGCCATTTTATATGCAGTGCAAAAAATTAGACTATTACTCAAGTGGAACTGTGTTTACCATTAAAACTAACCATAAACCCTTAAACATTTATTGAAGGCTGAATGAATGAATGAATAAGATCCAGCAGTGGGCATTGAAGCTTAGTGGCTAATCAGTGTAAAATAGAATATCTAGCTGGAAATGATAACACTTGTGCAGATCCCAAGAATCCCAGAAAAATTAGAATCCGTATCTATTAGGTTAGAACAAGTTGTGAATGACAGCTTATCAAGTGAATGTGATAAATTCTCACACCCTAAGAACAAAGTCCAGTTTGGGAAGTAGAAAATAAGGAAGAAGAAGTTATTAGGGATCCTCATTGAGAAGCCATCATAGAGAACAGTCAGGATGATAGCAAAATTATTTCTCTGAGGAATAAGCTAGAGGCAGGGACTACCTCTAAATATGTGATACATAATAGATTGTTGAACAACATTTCAGGACAAGAGGAAGAAAGAAGTCTAAAAATAGCAGTACCAAAATTATTAAGACAAGAAATCCTAGACCTGTAATGTGAAAGGGTAGGACACATGGGAATTGATAGAACCTCTGATAGTCAGGAATTATTTTTGGCCTAGACTGTATAATGATGTATTGGATTATATGAACAAGTGTATAATATGTCAGTTGCAGAGTAGAGATAATAAGGTCATCTTATTGAGGAAGACAGATATTCCAAAATACCCATTTCAGAAGGTGAGCATAGAGAAACTCCTTGTGGAAATTTGTATATAGTAAGTTTTGTGAACTAGCTGACAAATTAGCCAGAGGCTTTTGTGATACTTGATAAAAAAGCACAAACAGTATCAAATATAATACTTCAGGAGATATTTCCTAGATGTAGAGCTCTTGAGCAGTTGGTCACTGACAATGGACTAGAGAATATAAATCAGATTATGGAGGAGACTCTGAGAAAATTAAATACTATACACATTACTATCTCACCATACCATCCCCAGAGCAATGTGAAGGCAGAAAGATTCCACTGGACCTTAGCCAATGTACTAGCAAAGTTGGCAGAAGATAATAAGGACAGCTGGAATGAGTATCTAACTCAGGCGCTGGCTGCTGTGTGATTTTCTATGAATGAAATCGCAAAATTTTCCCCTTATTATATGCTATTTGGCAGAGATGTAGTCTTACTGATAGATAATTTGCTAAGACCCAGAAGGAAATATATGGGAGAATATCAACATAAATTAATCTTGGAGCAGCCACATAAGGTTTTTACTCAGGTGAGAAGAAAACAGGATCCTTAGCAGTGATTGAATTTCCACAGAAAAGAATTGAGTGATAGGTCAAGTAGCTAGAGAAATTACATCCATTCTTAATGTTACCAGGTTGGTTGGTTGGTTGTTTTGTTTTTATGACATATCAATCTCGGCGGGTCATTTAATACCAACTAAATTTTATTTATTTATTTATTTTTATTTTTATTTTTTTTAATCATTTCACCCCGAGCAAGGCAGAAATGCCACTGATGTGCAGGGGGTTACACAAATGTAGAAAGATTAATTAGAAAAGAGTGAGGAGTACAAGCTAGTTAGAAAGGAACAATAGAAAGCTGAGAAAGCAGGTGCAATGACAGATACATGGGCGGAGAGAACGTGAAGATTATACAGGGGAGGGGAGAGAGCTAGAGTCCAGTGGTTAGTAGGTGAGTATTAACTTTGCTTTTAAATTTCTGGAGGTCGTAGCCGTCAGGAAAGTAAGAATACAGGAGTGAGTTCCACAGGCGGGAAGTGCGAGAGAGGAAGCTGCAGGAGTAGAATTGTCGTCTGCGTTTGGCTAACCTGACTGTGAATGGGTGGGACCCAGTTGCCAGTCTGGTTGCACGGGTAAACACCTGTTGAGGAGGCATCAGTGACTTAAGCTCGTCCGAGCAAAAGCCATGAAAGTATTTATAGAAGAGACAGAGGGAGGCCACATTTCGACGATGGGAAAGTGGCTGCAGACGAGTCACCAGATCAGTACCTATCACATTACAGACTCTCCTTTGGAGCTTGTCAAGAACACTGAGGAGAACGGCAGGGGCACCTGACCATAAATGGCAGCAGTACTCCATGCACGGACGGATGGTTGACTTGTATATATGCAGGATGGATTCAGGTGGAAAAAATATCCTGGATCGACATAGTGACCCAATCTTCTTAGCAGTAGATTTTGCTATGGATTCAATATAGTGCTTCCATTTGAGGTCTGAGGACAGGGTAAGTCCGAGGAGGCGTAGTGTATTACTCTCCGGGAGAATCATCTGGTCCATGCTTATGGGAGGCAGAAGAGGTTGCCTGTAATGGTTGACAGACAACAGCTTGGTCTTAGATGAATTGAAGTTGACAAGCCACTTCTTGCCCCAGTTCACCACAGAGTGTAGATCCCGCTCAAGGTCAGCAGCAAGATTATGTTTGTCCGCCACAACAGGTTTCTTACTGGAGCTGGAGTATATTGTAGTGTCATCTGCGTAGATGCCTACTTGGGACTTGATCTCATCTGGGAGGTCGTTGATGAAAATAAGGAAGAGCGTTGGGCCCAGGATAGAGCCTTGTGGGACACCAGCATTCGTGCTGTAGGACGAAGAGGCACGCCCATTCAGAACGACCTTCATTTTGCGGTCATTTAAGAAAGATTGGATTAGGTCAAGCAGGCGACCAGTAATACCATAACCGCGTAGTTTGCATAGGAGGCCAGGGTGCCAAACCCTGTCGAAAGCCTTGGAGATATCCAGAGCAACCGCGCGAGCCTCGTCAGACTCATCAAGGGCCTGTAGCATGTACTTCGTTACAGTTGTTAGCAGGTCGGCTGTGGACCTGTCAAATCGGAATCCATATTGCCTGTCGGAGAACAGTTTGTGGGCGGTGAGATAATGAACTATTTCAGCATTGATTATAGCCTCGAACACTTTCCCGAATATCGGTAGAAGACTGATAGGGCGATAGTTGGATGGGTCCGAGGGTTCACCACAGTTCTTAAAGACAGGAACGACTGAAGAGAATTTCCAGCATGCAGGAAAGCAGGAAGCAGAAAGGCAGTAGTTAAACAGTTTAGAGAGGACAGGGGAAAGTTCAGGGGCACACCTCTTAAGGACTATCACCGGGATTCCATCATCTCCACACACCTTATGGGGGTCGAGTTTTGAAATTACTCTGGATACTATTGTCGGGGTAATATATACGTCGTGCAGTTTGGCCTCAGTTCTAATAGGGAAGTCGGGTGGGTGCACTCTGGACGAGTCGAATGTGGAGTTGGATGAGAATCTGCGGGCAAAGCACTCAGCTTTCTCCGCAGATGACGTGAGAACATCAAATCCATGGATTAAAGGAGGTATTGAGGATTTCCTATTGTTGAGCACTTGTTTACAAATCCTCCAATAGTCCTTGGAGCCGAACTTACGGTCAGCTATGTGCTGTCGCATTCTCTCAGCAAACAACTGTTTGGCGTCATTTAGGGTTCTCTTGCACTCACTGCGAGCAGATGTGAACAGGCGCCTATTGTGATCAGTTGGCTGTCTCCAGAATAGACAGAAGTAATGGTTCCTGTGGGCAATGGTGGCTGAGCAGGCCGGAGAGAACCACGGAGAGAAATGACGTTTTAAGCAATACTTCCTGGTGGGTATGAAGGCATCAATGCCAGCTTTCACCCATGACGAGACCTCAGAGGCACAGTCATCAACTGATAGGTCAAACACTTTTCCCCAAGGGACGTCGCAGAGGAAATCGTGAAAGGCATCCCAGTCGGCTTTTTGGTAGAGGTAGGAGGTTCTATAAGTAGGGGGATCCTGGGGGGAGTGAGATTGGAAAGAAATACCGAGGGAGACTACAGCGTGGTCGGAGTTGCCGAGAGGGCAAAGCTGCGAGACTTGACAGGCGTTGGGCGCAGAGGTGAGACATATATCTAGCAGTGAGGAATGACCCGAGGGTGTGCTTGGGAAGCGAGTGGGGAAGTCCACCACTTGCGTAAGGGATTGGGAGATAGCAAAGTTCATGGCGTGAATGCCCGCCAAATCAGTAACAGCGTTTTCAAGCCACTCAGAGTGATGGGCATTGAGGTCTCCAAATACAAATATGTGGGCAAATGGGTGATAGGAAATAGCCTTATCTATGTCGTCGGCAATGCTATCTAGTAGGGAGCAGTCAGGAGAGGAGGGAGAACGGTAAAGGAAGAATAGGTAGCTAACCGAACTGAGGAGAGACAAGCGGAGACATATGTATTGGTGGTCAGTAGATTCGAGTGAAGTCACCCTAGTTATGGGGAGGTGTTCGCTGACATAAACACCCAGCCCATGCATGTGGACAGTGGAATCCTTCCTTAAAAGGGGAAGATAACCAGGGATGAAGAGGTCAGAGGAGGGAATAGCTGAGTTGAGGTTAGTTTCGCAGAGCGCAAGGATGTCAGGGGACTTTTCATGCAGGAACGCTTCTACACTAGCAAAGTTAGTACGAATGCCTCGGATATTAGTGAAGGAGAGGTTAATGGGCTTAGGTGGTTTGGATTTAACTGGTTTAGGGTCATTTCTGATTTGTTTCGTCATGTTTTTTGTTTATAGAAAGGGACCTAGGGTAGAGGACACAGGCGGTCATTACCCACGATCTGTGCCGGGAGGGAGACTGGCTAGGGCTGCAACAAGGTGTGGCCTCGGGGTTGCCCACCGAAAGCGCTTGCAGGGACACCTATCCATGCGTGACATGGCACTACAAGAACCCCGATATTATACAACTGTTGATCAGAGCAGCCGCTCTTGACGCTACGCAAGAGTTAGGGCTCCTAACTACCAGTCGGAAGCAGCAACCAGGAAACTGCCAACCCGGTACCCTCACAGTGATGAGCCATTGCCACCAACCGGCCAGATCGCAGGAAACTCACTTAAGCACCAGTACCAAGGTCTGAAGAGAGAAAAGAGAAAACCGGAAACCACATCCTAAACAGGAAACAAGGAACGAGCCTCTACTCCAGTTCAATAGACATGGGAGGAGTATAGACCGGGCGATAGTGTGACCTATCTACTCCTATTAAAAAAAAAAACAAACGAACACGAACAACCTTTGAAAAAACACAAACTTACAAAAGTGGAGTTAACTAAGTTTTAACTTAGTTAAAGTCCAAATGAAACTGGTAATACCTTTTTCTTTCAACAATTTATTGTTGTTTTTTATATAAGTTTTGTGTTTAGTAATACATTTTTCTTTTCAAGTATCAAGATTCATTGGGATTTGTTTTTTTTAAGGGCAGGGTCCCCAAGTTCTACCCTTGTTATTTAACCCATAACTGGAAGGAAGGGATGGATTAATACCTTTCCCAAGGGTACCAGTGCTTAAGTGAATGCAGGATATTCAACTGGAATTCAAACTTGGCTCACCGATTTCTCTTTCTGAGTCGATATCCACTACACCACAATGCACATCCATCACTATATACTTACAGCACCTGGTATTCCCAAGCAGTCACCCATCTAAGTACTGACCAGGCTCAACGTTGCTTAACTTCGGTGATCAAGCAAGAACCGGTGTATTCAACATGATAGGCCGTAAGCTACCAGGTTGGAATTGGCCAAAAAGACAGCATAAATTGCCTGATTTCCCATTTGTGGAGTTTTGTGTTTTTTCAATGTAACAGGAACCTTAGCAGTGGAACTGAGGGGATTAGAGGAGTTTTTATAACGATATTTTCAGTTGTTTTCGATAACAAATTCAACAGACCAGTCAATCATTAACCATCTTACTAGAGCATGTGAGAGCTCAGTTGGATATGTATGAGACACTTGTCATCAAGTATAATAACATCAATCTGGTTAAGGGAGGTGTTGTCGGGAATACAGGCTAGATTATACCATCACCTTAGATTACCAGTAGATTCCACTAAGCAATTAAAACTGCAGATACTATAATCCTGGTAGAAGGGATTTTGTTTTAACTGAATATTGGTGTGTATAAGAATGGCGAAACTTAATCAAGGGAAAAGGAGAAAAAATGGAAAAGAAGGTGTAGAATCACTTCTACATGCATGTACATACTCATATATATCATGTACGCACATACACACACATGCATGTACATACTCTTACTTTAGTACCGCACGTGAAACCTCTTTTTTCCTGCGCTTTATTCAGAAATATATAAGCTGATGTTCATACGTGCTTAGACCAGTTGGATCCTGCTTTTTGGAGCTAACCATCCAAATGCCACTAGTTCCTTTCTAATTCACATACATGCTTAGACCAGTTGGATCCTGCTTTTTGGAGCTAACCATCCAAATGCCACTAGTTCCTTTCTAATTCACATACATGCTTAGACCAGTTGGATCCTGCTTTTTGGAGCTAACCATCCAAATGCCACTAGTTCCTTTCTAATTCACATACGTGCTTAGACCAGTTGGATCCTGCTTTTTGGAGCTAACCATCCAAATGCCACTAGTTCCTTTCTAATTCACATACATGCTTAGACCAGTTGGATCCTGCTTTTTGGAGCTAACCATCCAAATGCCACTAGTTCCTTTCTAATTAACATACTGCGCTAATTGCCTTCAGCAATTAGCTACACCAAAAATGTTTCCCTCTCTCTCTTATAAGCATCGTTCACTACATGTATAATTATATTCAACTACTGATTAGTACAAACATAATATTTCCTTATTTCAGGAACTTTTGCAGTATGAACATGGAAACATTTTCTTCAACATTCAACAGAGAACTTTCTCCACTATATTCTTGCATGCACAAATTAATCAATCCTGTAACGATGTTTAATACATTCTTCTTATTCCTGTTACATTGTTCTTGAGTTATTTTATTTATAAATGTAGTGGATTGGACAACCAGTCTACTTTATAATGGTGACCCCACTTTTAAAATTTCTACCACAACGTTCGAGCTACAACAAATGGTAACCGCATTGTCTGGTCCACAACAAAGAAACTTAAAGAGACTGTATTACCTGAATTGATTTAATTGGACTGTACATTTTCTTTTCTTACTCTTAATCAAAATAATATTTGCATATGGAAGGTATAATAGTCAAATTGCATGAGTAGAATTAACTTCTGAAGTATTTATGTCCATTACAAGAAATAGACAAAAAGGTTAAGGAAGAGATGTGTCAAGAGCGATATCATCCCTGAAATGATAATAATGCTAGTAATATTAATAAAGATGGATATGGCGAAAAACAGAAAACACCAAGTGAAAGAGAAACCTCTTTGAATAACCAAGAGGTTGATAGGCCATAAAGACTTTGAAATATGAATAATGTTATGGAAAGATAAATTAGAACATGAGATACAATCTTTTTTTTAAGTGTACAAAAGGTAGCAGATTACTAATTGAAATGTTAATTTTATCTATAAACAGAAAACACAATCTTTTGTGAAGTTGACAAACCATGTCAGAACTATTAATAGGAAAGAATCTAGAACAATGATATATGAAACCTAAGATGGCTGATGGATGAAGAGTGAAGTGTCCTCTTTGAGATTTTTAATTTCAAATTGAGTTGGTGAAGATTTGTTTATAAATAATGAAAAGGGCAAAATAGATAAATAATAAAATTGCCTGTCACAAGTTTTGTGAGTCACAGCTGGATCACATGCAATGCCAGTTTTTCTCAATAAAAAGGCAGACCTTAAGTTGTTAGATGGAGTTGGTAGTTGGCTGCCAATGAGGCACTCGTGTTCCACCAGAAGAGGAGATAGAGTTTTGACTATCTTTGAATGCAGTTGAACTGAGTTGAGTGATGTCAGTAATTGAAAGAAAACATCTACTGCATGTGTGTTGCTGATATGAAATCCGAGGAAGCAAATTACTTCTGCTAATATCTAAATACTGCTACTGCTACTACTACTATTACTACTACTGAGAACGAGAACATTGATGGTTGTAGTAGTTGCACTAAGAACAAATCAAAAAGGGTTAAAACGAAAGCCACATGTTTCCTTTACATAAATTATTTGAAGTATTTTGTTTTGTTTGGTTATATTTCAAATACAAAAGACATTCAACTTTTTGCTACAAGGTTGTTTTCTTTTTGTTTGTATTTATATATAAAAACTTGTTTTTCCAAAATTGAATCGAATTGGTTATATTTATTTTTCTGTTAACCCAATTCTCACCTGATGAACTTGCAGGTAGACCAATGGTGAGCTTCAGATTTCTATGATATGATAACTGCTCTCCAGGATAAAAAATTCCAACATGGCTGGAGAGGGGCATCAAATTGAAATTTGGAATCACAGGTTCAGACCTAACCTGTGTTACTGGATCATACAGGACCAATGGCCAGCCTTGTGGAGTATGTTGGTCCATTAGGGTCAGTATACAGTGTTACACTGAATGATATGATAGATTTGGTTTACCTCACCTCAATCAAAAATCTGGTGTGGGCGACAAAGCTAACCTTGTAGCTGAGCTTGATAAGGACTTCTAATCCGTAGTGGACTGGGGTAAGAAATGGCTCGTAAATTTTAATGCTTCTAAAACGAAGCTGCTATCAATTAACCATCATAGACAATCGCACCTACCTCCCATTAGCATGGATCAGGCTCACCTCCCAAAGAGTAAAACACTATGCTTCCTTGGTCTCAAACTCTCAGCGGACCTCAAGTGGAATGACTATATCGAATCCATTGCTAAATCCGCTGCTAAGAAAGTCGGTTCTCTGTGCAGGGCCTGGAAGTTTTTTCCATCTGAATCTATTCTGCAGATATATAAGTCTACCATACGCCCGTGCATTGAATACTGCTGCCATATCTGGTCAGGTGCCCCTGCTATTCTCCTCGGGCTTCTCGACAAAGTACAACGGAGAGTCTGTAATGTAATTCCACTCTTTTACAGTGAAACCAATAAAATGCAACTGCAATTTCTACTCTAACAGTTTCCTTTCTTGCACTTCCTGACTGTGGAATTCCCTGCCACATGATTGCTTCCCCAATGGCTACAATCTCCAGGAGTTTAAATGTAAGGTCAATAGACACCTCCTAACACACTAACTCACCTCCATTCTTTCAAACACTCTTCCCATCTACCCAACCCCCATCCTTGGTATCCTCATCCATCTATCATCCTCCTTCCGACATTTCCTATAACTAATCACTCTTTCTCATTGCTTTCCCTTATGTAACCCCCTGCGCAATAGTGGCAGTGGAATGTCTTGCTTGGGGTGAAATGATTAAAACAAAAAAAAAAACCTCATCAGGTCATTATTGTATTCCATTTACAAGTTTATTATTTGACAGGTAGGGTGAATTGAAAGTTTCAGTTGTGGTGTTGCACACCACTTTTGTAAAAACATTAACACTGGAAGAGAAAAAAAAAATCAATGAAACTACACAGACAATTTTCACAGGCCTTAAAAGAAGAGTTGTGTAAGCTTTTGAAGCGGAGTAAGGATTTTAATGATGCTGAATTCATTAAGACAACTTAAAAATGTTGCTATTCATGTGAAGTATCCATGAGATATAGATGTGTACTTAATCCTCCAGTTGTGGCTTTATCCATGGCTGATAAATTTAACCAAGTTGTTTTTTTTTTTTAATAATATCACCCCAAGCAAGGCAATCCACTGCCACTATAGCGCAGTGGGTTACATAGGGTGATTGGGTATAGGAAATGTCAGAGGGATGTTGAGAGACAAGTTAGGAGGTACGTAGGGAGAGTATTGGAGGGAATGGGTGCGAGTTAGTGTCTTAGGAGGTGTCTATTGACCTTACATTTAAACTGCTGGAGGTTGTAGCCGTCGGGGAAGCAATCATGTGGTAGGGAATTCCACAGGTGGGAAGTGCGAGAAAAGAAACTGTTGGAGTAGAAATTGCAGTTACACTTCATCGGTTTCACTGAAAAGGGGTGGGATCTAGTTGCCAATCCAGTATCTTGTGCAAATTCACACCTAGGGGGCACCAGTGATTTAAGTTCATCTGAGCAGAAGCCGTGAAAGTACTTATAGAAGAGGCACAGGGAAGCCACGTCACGCTGGTGAGAGAGTGACTGCAGGCGGTCAGCTAAGTTGGTATCGATCACATTACAGTGTATATGAACTTAAAAGGGAATATTCACAATAAAACTTGTATTTTGCATATTGATTGATTCTGCTACATGATATTCTGCAGTCTGTTTAGTGTTTACTAAACAACAAGATGAAACTGTGCAAAATTTTACCAAGTGTGGATAGCTTATTTTGGTGCACCTAAAAAATTGTCAAGTAATAACGAAGGGGAATTTTCAACTGAAAGATACAAGGAAATGAATGAGAAGCTAAATATAGAAACTGAAATGACAGCAGGTGAATCACTATTTAGCAATGGGATTGTGGAACAGTATAATCAGATATTAGCAGAGGCATTTTATAAAACTGTTGCAGATGTGAAATATGAACCAAAAATTTCATCCGCTTGGGCAGTGAGTGCCAAGAAAACATTACAAAATAATGGTGATTTTAGTCTGAAACAATTAATATTTTGGAGTTAACCCTAACCTTCCATCAATATTATTTAAGCAATAGAGTGTTCATGTAGTGATTTTATTTGCTAGAAGTTTTACATGGTGCCAGACAAAACTATATTGCAGCAGAATCAAGTGAAAAAATTGAAGGGAGCAATGAGATATAAGGTTCAAACTTATTCAGATATGAAGTATGATAATGGTGATAAAGTTTATTATCACCAAAAAGATTTTAAAGGTTGGGAAGGTCCTGCAGTTGTGCTTGGGAAAGAAGCACAAATTGTATTGGTATACCATATACCAGACCGAAATGAGGTTAGAATATAAGACTAGAGATGAAGAACTACCTTTAAATATTATTGATGTAGATGTGGAAGATGATACCCATTAATATTTTATGCCAGATGAAACTGACTCCCAGAAGGAAGATATGTCTAGTGGTAGATGTGAAAACTCACCTCTGGATGTAAGTAATAGTGTAAAACCAATAAGAAATTATTTTATCAAATGCAAGATGAGGAATGAAAATGTATAGAGGAAAACTGCATACAGCCTAAACAAACTAGAAAATATATGTTCATGTGGAAGGAGATGAAGAAACAAGATGTGTTAATTGAGATCATATTGACAATTAGAAGAAAATATTTTATTCAGAAAATGCTGTACTGTTAACTGTTGATCAAGAAATGTTCCAGGATGTTATGGATGCAATGGAAAAAGAACTAAATAACTTGATTGATAATAATATATTTGAAGTAGTTTCTTTTTAAAAAAAAGAAAAAAAGAAGCAAACTATACTATCTTCTCACTGGATAATATCTGAAAAATGTAAAGATGGCATAAAGTAAACAAAAGCAAGATTAGCGGTTCATGGCTTTAAAAAGGATAATAACAATCTTAGAAAAGAGTGTCTATGCTTGGTATTTTTGACAGCAACCATCATGCCCTGGAGGTTGCAATCTATTGATATAAAAGCAGCATTTCTACAAGGGGGCCCCTTAGAAAGAGAGCTATTTCTATGCAGACTCATGATGTCTCTCCAAAAAACTAAAGTTTGGTGTCTTAAAAGATGCATTTACAGATTGAATGTTGTATCCAGATCTTGGCACAAAAAAGGTTAAAAAAGTATTCTTTCAGCTGGAGTGGGAGGTACAATTAATTCATACAGCAATGGCTTATTCAAGTGTTATAAAAGTGGATTGCTTGCAGGAATTTTGGTTATTCATGTGGATGATTTTGTCTTCTGTGATAATCATTTTTTTTCAGGAATAGATAATAGAAAAACTGAAGAGAATATTTATGGTCAGCATGCATGAAAAAGTATCATTTAAATATCTAGGATTGGAAGTTGTGCAAACCTTACAAGGACTATAAATAAATCAAGAATTGTATATTTTCCTAATAACACCAATGAGCAGAGCTTAAAGGTGCACCCCAAATGAAGACATGAATTGACTGCAGAAGATAAAACTGATTTAAAATGCTTAAGTTGACAAATGATGTGAAATGCTTCACTAACAAGACCAGATATAAGCTATGAAAAGTGTGTAATGAGCAATAAAAGAAGGCATCTAACTGTGAAAATTATACAAGAGGCAAACAAAGCACTGTGTAAGTTGAAAGTCAAGATAATTGCACCAAAATTTTATAATTTGAGTGACCCTAAAAAAAAAACAAGAGTTTTAGCTTGTTCATAAGCTACATGAGCTGGCCTGGAAGATAAGTTTGTTATTTTTCTTTAAGGTGAGAAGAAATAAACACAAATTATCTGGCAATTTAAAAAGTTGCACAGAGTAACAAAAAAGTCTATTTTGGCATTAAATGAGGCAGGATTCTTGTCTTTTTTCTTATGTTATTTTGTCTTTATTTTCTATGATAATTTGTGATCTATTTAATGTCTTAAATTTAAATTAAATTTTTATTTTTATTTTTAACATTAATTTTTCTTTAATTTTTATTATTTTTTAATTTAATTTTAATAATTTTTTATATATATGATCTTTCTTCTTATGTTATTTTATCTTTATGCTTATATTTATGTTTATTTTTTATTTTTTATTTTCTGTTACAAATTATGATCTATTTAATGTTTTAAATTTTAAATTTTATATTTTATATTTTATTTTTATTTTTATTTCTATTTATTTTTATTTTTAAATTTTTCCTTTAATTTTTATTATTTTTAATTTAATTTGTCCTTTAATTTTTAATTTTAATATTATTTTTTCTATTTATTATATTAGCACTAATGAATTTATATCTTCGTCTTGTATATTTAAATATCCTCAGATCTGTGTGTCTTTTAAATAATTCCTATGTTTATGTGTGTGATTTCATAATTTTTTTTTCAAAAATGCCAAAGGATTTAGTTTTATACAATGTCACAAACAAATGCATCTATCTACAATTCATTTATGGCCAAAGTTTGAAATTTCTATTTCTTTGCAGCTTCTGTTGTCTTCTGTTGTCACCCCCACCTCTTTCTTTCCCCTGTGCATTTTCTCATTTTTTTCCCCTTTGTTAAGCCCAGACGTCACATGACCAATATATTTATATGCCTATATTTTACTTCCTACCTAAATTTGGAGTCTATTTCTCTCTAAGCTCATTGGCTCTTTCCTCTCATTTCTTTCTTTCTCTCTTGTTTTCCTCTTTGTTTTTTTATTTCCTCTGTGTCCTTCTCTTTCCCCTTTTTTTGATTTCTCTTTTTGTTTTCTCACCTTTCCTATCCTCTTTACCTCATATGAAAAATTTTGCCAATAAAAGGAAGTGAAATTTTATCAATTTTCTTTTCAAAAATATCTTTTATTACCATCATTGTTAACTACCTGATTAGACATTGTTCTTTCAATATCAAAACAAAATGTGCAATTTTGTAGTAGATTGTAGTTTGTACATGTTCTAAAGTATAATTTATAATAAATATTCATGGCTTTATTTCTGTATTGAGCACTGTTTTAATGAATGTTTTGAACATTGCAAATATTTTCTTCATTCTTTATTCATTTGTGTGAGCATGTATATATATAAATAGGTAATACCCAAAAACTTCTTTACCTTCCATTATTTTACTAAATGCATTGTGACAGCCTTCAAGACCTAACCACATACCTAATATACACAATACTTCAAGCAAATTACGAAACTTTACTATATATATATGAATGATCCTTAAAAAATACAACAAATTTAAGAAACACAGCACTACCAACAAAATAGAATATATTTTTAGCCATGAAAAATTTGGTCTCTATAAAAGTTCAGCCATATTGACATATATCAGTTCATGAAAGAGTTCAATGATGTATCTCTACTTTGTAGGTCCAGGTGATGGTAAACTGCATCCGCCATCAAGGCCTCTGATTGGGAAGTTGTGAGGAGCATGGAACCACTTCTTAATTGCTGGCGTTCTCATGTCCACCCTGACCCAGAGTGGTAGCACCTGTTAGAGTTTCAGCTATGGGCAAATAGTTAATCCCTAAACTGGGGTCAAAACACTATGAAAGTATAAAAATAGACTTTTATAGAAATATATACTTAAAAATAGACTTTTATTTGAAGGAAAAATATTTTTGAAGGAACAAAAAAGGAAAAATTATTGCCATAATGAATTTTTGAAGGAAGAAAAAAAAATTATTCTCATTCTTCTTATTTTGAATACAAAATTAGAAGACATTTTCAGTTTTCTAAAATACAAATGAATGAAAATAAAAGATTTTTTTATTAAAATCTGACTAAATCAACCTTCTCACTCTAACTGAACATAAAAAAATACCTCAAAACCTCATCTTCTTGGCATTAAATAATCCACAGAGGTTGATATGCCGTTAAACAAAACTCAAACTCTACATTGTACATGATTTCATATCAAATGCTATTTTGCCAAAGAAAGAAAGAAACATTGCATTATTGAGAGAAGGTTTAATCTCTACTGCAACATCAACAACCTTATTCTCTATGGTCATGGACCAAAATAATGAAATAAGAAGCATTACTTTCAGAAAAAAAAAAAGTAAGAACAATGTGTGTGTTTGAGTGTATATATTTGTGGTTATCTGTGTATACATTGGGTTTTCCAGAAAGTTCATGTCAGATTTTAAGGAAAATTAAAACACAAAACAAAATTATGCCATTAAATATTTATTCAACTAAATAAGAACCATTTTGTTGAGCCACTTTTCTCCATTTTTTCTTCAACTTAAAGATTCCATCTTCCCAGAATTTTGGTAGTTTCTCATTAAAAGAAAATCATTAAGGTGGATTTTTATGTCATTGAAAGAATTAAAATTTTTACCATTGAGATTATTTTGCAAGGACCTGAATAAATAAAAATCTGAAGGGACAATGTCTTGTGCAACAATTTTTGCTAGGTTATGAAGGAAACATATGGTCTGGTATTATCCTGATGGAATATGGCACCTTTCCTTATTTACCAATTCTGGGTGTTTTATTTGTATTCCTACCTTTAATTTGTCCAGTTACGATCAGTACTTTCAGTATCAATTAACTGGTTACTTGGCAGAAGCACATAATACAGGATTACTTTCCAATCCAACCTAATGCACAACATGACTTTCTTAGGATGAAGATCTGCTTTTGGGGTAGCTAAAGTTGGTTCATGTCACTCACCCCTGGATCTTTTTCACTGAACATTGTTGTAAACAATCCATTTCTTATCAGCCATCACAATTTGCTTAAAAAAGGGTGCATTTTCATTGTGTTTATGCAGTAAATCACAGTTGGAACTGCAATCCAAAAGATTCTTTTCACTCAAATCTTGTGCTACTTAAACATTGTAGTGATTTGAGTACCCAAACTCTGCTATGTGCTCATGGATGTTATATTTTTACGTTTTCTGGCAATTCTTGCATTGTGTAATATTGGGTTATTTTCAATCAATGTCTTGATTTGATTGTCATCTGTAGTGGGGATCTGCATAAGTATTCTTCATCAATAAGGCTACAATCACTAACTCTGGACTTAACAAACCCCTTCTGTACAGGTCTGCTAAAGCATCTTCACCATAGACAGTACAAATTTTTTTTGTTGCTTGTGAGGTATTTTTGTTTTTACAATAATGAAAACGTATCAAGTGTCTAAAATACACCTCATAATCTTCCATTTTTATAAGGGTACAAAATTGACATGAATTCAGTAATTTTAAACTTTCTTTCTGAAGAGATAATTTGAATTGCGCTATAATGGAAAATGTATACATATATCTGTTGATAAATTTGATGTGTTCTAATGTGCTGGAATGACTAAAACTCAGCATGTGTATTCATATATGTGTGGTGATTAGTAGTAAAAGCATATTGAAATATACTCTTTCCTCTTTACTAATAGAATGACAGAGAAACTCTCTCTCTCTCTCTCTCTCTCTCTCTCTCTCTCTTTCTCTTTACACATATAGCCTTTCCTTTTTTCTATAACCTGAACATAGCTTACTTAGTCAACTGACATCATATGAAAGCCAACCATTCACTAATGCTCTCACCAAAATCAAAGCAGAAAGGCATAGGCATTAAGAAAATATAAAAAACATAGTCACTTCTTCTTGCTCTCTCTCTCTTTGCCTTGCTCTTAAGTGGAAAAGAGTCTGCACACACATGAATGTGTGTGGAGCTTCGCAAGATTGCAGTTAGAGATTCAACCAATATTAACCCGCCAAAGGAAGACATTTTTTTTTAATAATTTCACCCCAAGCAAGACATTCCACTGCCACTATTGCACAGGGGGTTACATAAGGGAAAGCGATGAGAAAGAGTGATTAGTTATAGGAAATGTCGGAAGGAGGATGATAGACGGATGAGGATACCAAGGATGGAGGTTGGGTAGATGGGAAGAGTGTTTGAGGGAATGGATGTGAGTTAGTGTGATAGATGTCTATTGACCCTACATTTAAATTCCTGGAGATTGTAGCCATTGGGGAAGCAAGTATAAGGAAGGGAATTCCATAGGCGGGAAGTGCAAGAAAAGAAGCTGTTAGAGTAGAAATTACAGTTACATTTTATCTGTTTCCCTGTAAAAGGGTGGGACCTAGTTGCTAATCTAGTATCTCTTGCAAATTCATACCTAGGGGCCACCAGTGACCTAAGTTCATCAGAGCAGAAGCCATGAAAGTATTTATAGAAGAGGCATAGGGAAGCCACATCACGCCAGTGAGAAAGTGACTGCAGCCGGTCTGCCAAGTCGGTATTGATCACATTACAGATTCTCCATTGTATTTTGCCAAGAACCTCCAGGAGAATAGCAGGGGCACCCGCCAGATGTGGAAGCAGTATTCAATACACGGGCGGATGGTAGATTTATAGATGTGCAGGATGGACTCAGGCAGGAAAAACTTCTAGGCCCTGCACAGAGAACCGACTTTCATAACAGTGGATTTAGCAATGGATTCAATATAGACATTCCACTTGAGGTCTGCTGAGAGTGTGAGGCCAAGGAGGCGTACAGTTTTACTCCCAGGGAGGCAGGCCTGGTCCATGCTAATGAGAGGTAGGAGTGATTGTCTATGATGGTTAATTGATAGCAGCTTCGTTTTGGAAGTATTAAAATTAACAAGCCATTTCTTACCCCAGTCCACTACGGATTGGAGTTCCTTCTCAAGCTCAGCAGTGAGGTTTGCTTTATCGCCCACACCGTATTTTTGATCGAGGCAAGAGTAATCTGTGGTGTCATTGGCGTACATGCCTAACTGGGATCTTATTGCATGGAGGAGATTGTTAATGTAGATCAGAAAGAGCATAGGACCTGGGATAGAGCCTTGAAAGACACTTGCATTCATAAGGTAGTTTTGGGAGGCATGTCCGTTTAATACTACCTTTAATGTGTGATTAAAGAAGAATGACTGGATTAGGTCAAACAAATGTCCAGTTATACCATAGCTTCACAGTTTGCATAGAAAGCCAGACTCTGTTGAATGCTTTCGAAATATTCAAGGTAACAGTTCGAGCTTCACCATTTTTGTCAATAGCCTGTTATATATACTCAGTGATGGTCGTTAGTATATCAGCAGCAGACCTGGTGAAGCAGAAACCATACTGTTTGCCCGAGAGGAGCCTATGGGCTGTGAGATGCTGAACCACCTTGGCATTGATAATGGCTTCGGACACTTTGCCAAAGATCGGAAGGAGGCTGATAGGGCAGTAATTAGCAGGGTCCGAGGGTTCTCCAGTATTCTTAAATATAGGAACTACAGAGGAAGACTTCCAACAGGCAGGAAAGCAGGAAACAGACAGACAGGAGTTGTAGAGTTTAGAGAGGACAGAGGAGAGTTCAGAGGCACATTTTTTCAAGACTATGATTGGGATTCTATCCCCTCTGCTCGCTTTATGGGAGTCAAGTTTAGAGATTATGTTAGAGACCAGCGAGGGGGCAATGTGGATGTCATTCAGTTGAGCCTCAGTTCTAGGTGGGAAGTCAGGTGTAGGTATTCCAGACGAATCCAGTCTCGAATTGGTGGAGAATCTGCGAGCAAAGCATTAAGCTTTGTCCGATGAGGAGGTGAGGACCTAAAATTCATTGATTAGGAGGGGTATTGAGGTTTTACTCTTGTTAAGCACGTTTTTACAGAGTTGCCAGTAGTCTTTGGCACTGAACTTACAGGATGCTATGTGTTGCTTCATTCTGGCAGCAAATAACATCTTAGCTTCATTGAGTATCTTTTAACACTTATTACGAGCTGAGGCGAAAAGGTGCCTGTTATGGTCCGACGCGTGGCTTCAATAGAGCCGGAAGAAATGATTTGGGTGGGCAATGGCGGTCAAGCAAGTGGACGAGAACCAGGGAGACGAATGAAATTTAAGCTGAAATTTCCTGGCTGGGATGAAAGTACTGATGCCATCCTTAACCCAAGAGGAGACCTTGGATACACAGTCTTCGATGGGAAAACTAAAAATGTTGTTCCAAGGGACGTCAGAGAGGAATTCTCAGAACTAATCCCAGTCTGCTCTTTGGTAGCAGTAGGATATTCTGCTGGTTTGAGTTTCTTGGGTAGAGTGGGAGTGGAATGAGATGTTAATGGAAACTACGGCGTGGTCAGAGTTTTCAAAAGGGCAGAGCTGCTTGGCAGTGCAAGAGTCTGGGATCACAGAAAAAGAAGATACAGAAAACCTAGAATTAATTCAAGAGACAATCGACATGATAAAATACCGGATCAAATTATAACTTAACACACACCAACAACAACCTGCTACTACATTACACCAGACATATACATAAAACCAAATATGTTATATTCATGTGGAACATTTCATAACCTCAACACTAAAATACACACAAATGATGAACATTCACATATAACCAAGTATGTAAACTAATGGAGTCAACAACAAAAATAAAAATGATGGTATATTTTCTAAAATTTCACCTTCTCTCATTTATACATACAACTAAACCATACTGATCACCCCTAACATTTCAACTATATTATATATGTATAAATATTAATATGTTTAATTTATTTGTTTGAATACTATTTTTAATCAATACTCATATTTGAGTAGATATTCTATTTTTAATTAAACAGTATAGTGATATATTTATTTCTATCAACCTGATTATTTAAGATAAATATTGTTATGAAATTGTGTGTCGCTTGTAACAAAATTTATTGTAAATAATCAGGCGAGTAGAAATAAATATACTGTTTGATTAAAAACAGAATATCTACTCAAATACGAGTATCGATTATAAATAATGTTCAAACAAATAAATTTAATATGTCAGATGTTAAACCATTTCGTTAATCTTTGGGATTTTCTATAACATTAATATTTACAATATATATATATATATATATATTGTAACTAAGTTGTTGAACTGGTAGGTTTTTTAACCTTTTGTTCATGCATTTACTTTTATAAAGAGTGCTCGATACAAATGTAGAGCGTTATACTGTAATGGTTGTTACAATGTTTTTATAAATTCATAGTATCACTACACAAAGATTTAAAAAAAATCACCTGAAGATGACGCACACCACATAATGGGATGGCTTCGAAATGCGAAAATTTTTGTGTAGTGATACTAAAAACATTGTAACAACCATTACAGTGTATATATATATATATATATATATATATATATATATATATATATATATATATATGGTTAAATAAAATAAAGACAAGAGGAAAACTGTATTTTAAATTGCCTATGCGTTTCATCCTGTGATGGACTTTTTCAAGGCAAAAAGACGAAATGAGCTTTATTCTAAATTATGTATCTATAAACAAACAGTGTTGGTAACCACAAAGACGCTCACAAATCATTTCAAAAGATCAACAGAATATTTTAATTTTTAGAATTTCTTCATGTGTAGTGCAAAGTCACGAGATATTAAAATGAAGGGAATTTGACTGTTTTCTTTCAAAACTGTTTATTTCGTGTGTAAGTCTGTTTTAGAATTTCTTCACGTATAGCGCAAAGTCACGAGATGTTAAAATGAAGTTAATTCAACCATTTTCTTTGAAATTTTGATTATAAATGTTAGTCTGTTTTAGTATAATTTCCATTGGGAAAAAAAGTGAGATTGGGAAAAATCCAGGGCGCAAATTGATGTTTTGGTAGTATTGGATAGCAGTGCTCTCGAGAACTTTTCTTCTGAATAAATTGTTTACTCTTTTGATTAGTTATGATGTATTTGTTATTGCTTAGATTATTGTTAACAGTGTTTCTTTTTTTGTGGTTGTATATATTATGTGCCTTTCTTTTTGCATTGTGAATAAAGTGATATGGATAATGCAAGTTTCTGAATGTGTTTTCTATGTATTTTTCTTCTTTTGTTAAATATTAGGGGCAAATACATCATACTACCAACCAACTCCATTGCATCTAATATCCAAAACAATCTATCTCATATAAAAAATACACACATAGTAACAACTACTTCGAAAACTATTATGGACATTATCAGATCTAAAAATAACCGAAATCAAAATGATGAACAAACAGGTGTATACCGAATAAATTGCCGGGATTGTTCCTCCATCTACATCGGAGAAACAAGTAGAAATCTAAAAAAACGTATACATGAACACAAAAGAGACATCACTCATAATAATCTTACAAATGCATTAGTGATTCACAGAAATAAATTCAACCACAATTTCGATTTTAAAAATGCCACACTAATCAAAAGAGTAAACAATTTATTCAGAAGAAAAGTTCTCGAGAGCACTGCTATCCAATACTACCAAAACATCAATTTGCACCCTGGATTTTTCCCAATCTCACTTTTTTTCCCAATGGAAATTATACTAAAACAGACTAACATTCATAATCAAAATTTCAAAGAAAATGGTTGAATTAACTTCATTTTAACATCTCTTACACACGAAATAAACAGTTTTGAAAGAAAACAGTCAAATTCCCTTCATTTTAATATCTCGTGACTTTGCACTACACATGAAGAAATTCTAAAAATTAAAATATTCTGTTGATCTTTTGAAATGATTTATGAGCGTCTTTGTGGTTACCAACTTTGTGGTTGTTTATAGATACATAATTTAGAATAAAGCTCATTTCGTCTTTTTGCCTTGAAAAAGTCCATCACAGGACGAAATGTGTAGGCAATTTAAAATACAGTTTTCCTCTTGTCTTTATTTTATTTAACCATTCTGTCCTTAATCTCAGATTATAACTGAGTATATTTTTGCATATATATACACACACACACACACACACACACACACACACACACACACACACACATATATATATATATATATATATATATGTAATTCCAGGTGAAAAGGAAAAATTTATATATATATCAAGAACAGTTTTGGAGGAACGATGTATGGCAAACTGGTAAAAGTTTTTGTGAGATGCATTCCGTCCATTAGGACTTCAGTAGACTAGGTTTGTTTATGTTGATCTGAGTACACATATACGCACAAAGACACTGGGAATTTTAAATTTAGAAAAAAATTGATTTTTTAATGTTTTGTTAGTGGGGGGTATAAAAATTCAGATCTAAATAAAATATATCTGTATAAAGACAATATGAATAAAGGCAAAAGAAAAACTTTTCTTTACCAAAGTGTTTTATCTTCTGGTAACCAATGTTCCTTCGGAAATATTGGGAAAATCTATCAAATTCATGTCATATGCAGAAATAAATCCTCAGAAAACTTTGATGTAAAGAATGCCATTTTTATTAAAAGAGAAAATAACTTAGATGAAAAATCTTTGAAAGTACTGCTATCAAATTTTTCTAAAATGTTAATCTGTGCCTCAGATTTCTTACCTCTTTTCCTAAAAGAAATACATCTTTTCAAAGACAATATACATGACCATAATTTTTGAAAATTAAAATAAATAGTTAAATCAAAAGCTTCTATTATGCAAAATAAATGTATAAATGTTTCATCAAATTAAAAAATAACCTAATAATTACATTAATAAATAAAAAGTTAACTATATATGAATAAATAAATATATATAAACAAATAAGAAATTAAAAATTCAACAATATTTACTCATTTTTTGTTTATTAGGCATTAAATTACATCACTTACTATTCTTCATCATTTACCTTGACTTTCACAGTTATCCTGAAAAATATTTATGTATCTCAAATCTAAAAATTTTGAAAACCTAACAATAATTTTACTTCTGTTTATAAATACATGTTTCAAAATAAAATCATTACATTTGATTTGATAAAGTCCATCAGAGGATGAAATATATTAGTAAAAATAAATTTTTCTTTTTTTCTTTATTCATATGAATACACACACACACACATACCCACACACACATATAATAGCTTTATTCTACTTGTAATACTTGTATTAATTCCACAACACTGACAATTTCTTTCTTCTTGATTTTCATTGTATTTTCAGTGTAAAGATAAAGAGATGTAAAATAGTAAAAAACCAGTAGGTAACAAATGCAAACTTAAATAATAGCTGCCAACCCTAAAATAGAAATGTAATTTTAAACCTCTTATTGCCAGAGTTTTTGTCATATCAGGTGTAATGATAAGTTGGAATGAAAGTTTTATTTACTTATTAAATAAATACCTTTAAGACCATCCTTTACATAAACAGTAAGCATTTGTATGCAAATACATAAACTCTTCCTATAAAAATAAAAGTTCATATAGTCTTTGCAAAAAATAACCCATACAGAGACAAAAGATTTTGATCGTCAGTTCTATGATTGGATGGAAGAAAAATGGAAATTTGTTTAACACAAAAATGTAATTTTCATTAGGAGAAATAAAGAATAAGTCTTCAATTCAAAGAACACTTGATGAAGCTGAAGCTGTAGGAAGCTGGTTAATGTCTATTTAATTCGGCCTTGTGTCATACATAACTGAACTCCCTACAGCCTACAAGTTTTATCCAGAATCATCATCATCATCATCATCATCATCATCATCAGAATTATCAAGGTTTTCATCAGAAGTTTGGTTGAATTAGTGTAGTATACTGTGGAATAGTGTAAGAATAAAAATATACATTTTGAATGTTAAAATTGAAATTTATTAATGAAAAAGATAACAAGAATAGATAGCAGTAAATGTTTTATGAGAAAGTTAAGGGTATCAAGAGGTCTCATAAATGTTCGTAGTAGTAAATTGTTGAAAGAGTATATGTGTACGTATATATGTATGTGTTTGTTTGGCAGAAATGTCTTTGGGTGGAGAAAAAGTAAAAGTAATTAGCACACAAGAAAGAAGAAGGAGGACAATGTGCAAAGCAACCTATGTCCAGGTTGGTTGAAGTTCTCCCGTTACATTTTAGCAGAGTCTCTCACTGCTCCCATCTGAGTTTGTTAACCAGTCACAGAATGTACTTTAGTAATTAAATCTGGTCATGTGACTGACTCCAGAGGCACTTTCTGCTTTAGATGTGAAAAACGTTTTACTGATGTCACCGTTCATTTTACTATTTCATATCCAATCAGGATCCAGAATTTGCTTTTCACACTGACTTGTGAAATTTGATATGATTTGTGTTTTCCCAAAATGTTTTTAGTCGTTTGAATCCACTTTTGCACGTTTGCAATTTTACTTTGTATGTTTTAGTTGGGTTTTTTCCAAATGATTTTAATTCTGAACTTCTTATCTGCCACAAAGCATAGAAGCAGTTACGTAATTCTTTTTGTGTGTTTTTAGTGGATGAACATGGTAACCTTATGTATGGTACACAGTAAAATATATAATATATGAAAATCATTGGAGGAAAACCTAAAGCAATCTGTAGGAAAATTTTTTTTGAAAAATGGCAAAAAATATGTAAGTAATGACAGTAAGTGGTGTTTTTTTATAACAATATCAATGTTTTAGAGTGACCCAACCAAAGTCCATCCCTGTGAATCCTGTTGAGAATGTTAAGGAAATGCTCAAGATTATAATGATGGTATGAAAGTATTCTATATTAAAGACCTGGGAACTTTTAGAAAAAGGTGTGGTTGAAAATTCTCACAGTAAGTTCTTGAACAATTTAAAAAACAAGTTGTTGCTTAAAAAAGCAAGTAAAAATTTTACACTGATTAATGAGAAATGGTATGATTAACTTTAAATATGCTGTTTTTTCATAATATATAAAAACTGGAGAAGATATTTTCTTGAATACCTTTTATGTTATTGTTCATAGGTCATTTGTTACCATTTTATACCATTACTAAAAAGTAACTGAAATAAAAGTTAAAATAAATTAAAAGTGCATAAATTTAAAGAAAAAGTAACTGCAGATAAAAATATAGTTAAAAAAAAGCATAGTGAAATGTTGGAAGAAATAAAATCTGCCAAAAAAATGAAACCATTCAAATAATATGATCAGAGAAACAGCCAGAATATTAAGTGAGATGAATTATTGAAGAGATTTGTCATCATTTAATCACCAGTGTAATGTACCTGTAAGTAATGGTGAACGTTCAATGAATTAGAACCATCCACATGATGGCATTATTGAAAACAGCTATAGTAAGTGTGATGAGGCAACTTGCTATCATTTAAGCTATCAGTGATAATTTTAGATACAATGTTTCTTTGTCATAATAATAATAATAAATAGAAGTAATAATAATAATCATTAATTTGTTTGCCATCATATTAGTAGTATTGGTAGTGTTAAAAATAAACTGATATTGATTCTATTTAACATTTTTTTTATGATAATGATGATGATAAAGTTTACAGTGATGTTAATGCTGTTGAAAATATTGGTAGTAATGATAATGCTATCTCATGCTCAAAATAAATGTGGGCACAAGTTTTACCAATACACACAGTCAGTATATTCTGGCAAGATATTGCATTGTTAGCTTCTGTCTGCAGTAAAGCATATATGTAGCAGGAATTACATTTTAGCTGTGCATCTTGAACATGGGTCAATAATGACACACTGGACATTGCAGGGCTTTTAAAACGACTGCAATAAGACACAATG
Source organism: Ascarosepion bandense (assembly GCA_037127315.1). Lineage (NCBI taxonomy): Eukaryota > Metazoa > Mollusca > Cephalopoda > Sepiida > Sepiidae > Ascarosepion > Ascarosepion bandense. The sequence continues at coordinate 1,136,119 of JBBBDQ010002327.1, forward strand.
AATCTCAATTTAGCCAATGGGTATTACACTTAAAGTCTGTTGGTAAATATAGCTATTATGTTCAATATGTTTGCAGATATATTATTAATTTACCTATATATATATATATATATATATATATATATATATATATATATATATATCACTGCTTTATATTATATTATATATGGAGCACTGATTTAAATTAAAGTTTTGAACATTGTAAAAGATTTTTTCTTCGTTCCTTATTTACTCGGATATATATATATATATATATACACAAAATATCTTTTATATTATATAAAATATAAAAAATACTTTATGTATATTATTAAATGTAGATATACTAACATATGATTATCAATGTTTTTCAATATATATTATATCTAAACTTATTTAAAAATGGAACTTTGTCTCTGTGTGTGTCTGCATGTGTGTGTGTGTGTGTGTGTTCATTACCTATAGACTCCAAAATGGCTGAACCGATTTTTTTGAAAATTTACACAGTTGTACTATAAGCGTCTGTAAGTGTTCTTAGCTAGGTTTTGTGTCGAGCTACCCCTGACAAATATCGAAAATCGATAATCGAAAAAATCAGGTTATAGAAGGAGTGGTTTGATTTTAATCAAATTTGATACATTCATAGACAAAGATATAAGAAACAATATTCAGTTTCAAGGTTGCAGTTCTTACAATAGTGCAGAAAATCAATAATATATATATATATATAAAGGCAAGATGTTTGTGTATGTGTCTGTTTATCTGCCAGTATGTCTGTATTTTTTCAGCCCTTTTATTGTAGTTTTTGCTTCAGGTTTGGCTCTAAGTAGGTATAATTGTAGTTCTTAGTCTCAGCCATGATACCATTTACTCAGAAGACTTATTTAGCCTTCAAAATTCAGTTTATGATGAAAAAACTTATTTGATATCGATACCAGGAAATCAAAATTTGATTTACATCCATTCATTTTTTTTTTCAGTCTACAGTTTCGCTTTTTAGTCTTTCGTGCCAACGTCCAAAGAGTCTGAGCTCCAGGACCATGGATTAGTTTTAAAGCTTTCATTACACCCGAGTAATGCCGGGCTATACTGCTAGTATATATATATATATATATATATATATATATAATCTCTCACTGACTTGGAGTTTCATTCACAATACAATCTTCAGATGCTTAGTATAGACTGACTGTTATGCAATTAAGATTTTAATAAAAACATCTGGTTAACACAATGTTTGCACAGTCTATATATAATAGGGGATTACAGATTTTTTTTATTTTAAAAATATATTTTGCCTTTAAAATAAATGGGATATATATATATATATATATATATATATATATATATATATATATATATATATATATTATAAATTATATTTTAGAACATGTACAAATTTTTTTTATAAGTATCCACTACAAATTGTACATTTTGTTTCGACATTGGACTTATAATGTCTCATCAGGTGGTGTGGAAAAGAATGGAAGGTTTCTTTTCTTATATTTGGCAAGTTGTGTGTGGGATGTTGGCGGGGGTTAGTGATAAGGGAATAAGTCTTGTAAATTGTCCATTAGAATTTTGAAGAATGTTGGGTGAGTAGGGGATATATAGTTTATTAATACAAGAATTTTGTAAACAGATTTAACATTAGAAAATGGTGTACAGGTTTTATGGCTGCCTGACTAGCCTTTATTCTTTGGGTTTATTAGAGAGGGAGTGTAAGCAGGTGTAAAGGGTGGGAAGGGATGAGATTGAACCTATCCTTAATGTTTATTTGTACAACTATAGAATATTTTTGTATTTAAGCACAGTTTTTATAATTAATCTAATTTTGTATATTTAACCTTAATTTTAAATTTAGGAGATCACTTTTTTCTATAAAACTTTAAATTAGATTATAGTTTGTGGTGTGTAATAGGTAAAATTTGATGTAAGAGTGTTGTTACTACTATGAAGGTTTATCGCCTCTAGGGGATCCTAGTTTTGGCTTTTGCAGTATTTTTTAGCATGATTGTAAGGTTAGTTCTTTAATGTGTTTGCAGTTTACTGTGGTTTCATGCCTCTGGTTTAAAAGTTTGTTGCTATTCATGTATTTAATGATTTCTGTTTTTTCTTGAAGACAAAGGAAACATGGTTCCTTTATTGATTTAGATGTTCTTGAGGATTTTCCATTTTGGAGGATTTTCCATTTAACTTTAGGTGTTTTATTTTCATTTTTTAACTTCCAAAAGTGTTTGGAAAGAGACATCATGTGTTTTTCTTTGTTATTGAAGGATGAGAGGTGATTGTAAAAGCGCCTTTTAAATATGTTCATGGTGTTTCCGATATGCATTTTTTCATTTTTGGGGTTCTCCATGGATGAAATCGAACACATATATATTAGGAATTTTGTTAAACATTTATTAGGAACGGGGCATTGGTTTGGGTTTCTACAGTTACAAAGTTTGTTATTATGGGGCAGTCTGGTATTAGTGTTGGAGTTATTTTTGTTGTGTGCTTTTAATATTTTACTGTCATGTGCTTTAATTATTTTTTCTAGATTGTTGTAGCAGCTATAGCTTAGTTTTATTGTATTCCTATTGAATATTTTGCTTAGGGGGATATTTTTGAGAAAATGCTTATCTATTAGTTTAAGAAATTTATGTCCCATTTTGAAGTTAACTAACTGATTAAAAGGAGGGTTATACCATATGATTTTCCTGTTTCTATTTTTTCTTTTTGAGCTCTTGAATTTTTCTACAAAGTTAATATTGGATGATTGATATCCACTGTCTTTAAGAATTTTATCGTAAATTACTTTGTGTTTATCAAATATACATATATATATTGTGTTTATCGAATATTTACACACACACACACACACACACACACACACACACACACACACACACACACACACACATATATATATATATATATAATTTTATTTAAAGTTGTGAATATTAATTTTATATCAAACATAAAGGGTGATTACTGGTTCTTTAAAAAAGTCATATATTGGCAAAGGATAATATCTATATTTATTAATCTATACTTAACAGCATTGTTTTATTAACATTATCACTATAAGTAGAATTTGTAATATTTATATATCTGTCTTTAATTCTGAGATGAGATATTGTAATTATTTACACTATTCACATTGTTCAAACTATTACCCTCATCTTAGTTGTCAAATTCATGATGTTTTGGCTGTTGTAAACACCGATCTTCTTCTGGTGGTTGAAATTTTGAACTGAATCCTTTATTTCATTCATAGGAGTAGATTGTTTTAGTTCTACAAGTCACACCTCTTCCAGATATCTTAGTGTCAGTTATCTTCCTTTAAATCAACTCTCTAAGTTTTCTCCAGGTTTTTGAACTCACAACTATTTGAATTAAGCCACTGGATTCAACCAACATATTTATCTACTGGGCCATGTGTTCTTGAAGACATCAGTGTATGACTTTTTGGAAATTAAGAACTTAATGTCTCAGTAACCATTTTTTTGCTGTTTCCCATTTTGTATTCATTTCTATGCTTGGTTAACTTAGGAGATTTTTCTGTCCTTTTACAGATATACGCTATCTGAAATTTTATATATATATATATATATATATTGCAAACATCGTGTCTGCTTATTTTTAATAAAATCCGTTTGTACTGACAGACTGCATATTATTTTAAGATATAAGAAATGTGTTGTAACATTAACAGATAATTTTACTATCCAATTCTCAATGTTCCCAATTACTTTCAATCTCCTTCTAAGATCATCTTCAGTGATGTAAGTTGTGGTAATAAAAAATAACTGCAAAACTGTGTTGCTAAAAATTACTGTAAATTTTCTTCTTGCTTCAAATGTAACAGTTGACAAATTGCTTAGCATTCATTAGAACGTGAAAATTATCCAAAATGGAATTTTTTTTATGTTGTAATGTCATGGTCATACATATGTTAAGGCATGAAAACACTGTTCTTTTTTTAAACATTTTATAACATTACTACAGTATTCATGGCTGATTCTATTAATTGATGGCTTAAGTTTTTTAATAAATATCTGTTGTTTTCTTTTGTTGTTTTCTTGGTGTAGGATAGTTGTGTTATTGATTGTTATTTTTTATATTGTAACTGTAGACAATAATGTTGTTGTAGATGTCTAGAAATGGATGAATAGTCAGACATGTGTAATATAAGACGTCTTGTTAATGTAGTTGTTGTAAATCCAACATATATATTTGGTTTTTTTTTTAAGATACATTCTCCCAAGACACATTTGAATTGATATATAATGTTAGTTTTATGCAATACATCAGTTGGTTGGGAGGAGTTATTATGGATGATTAAATTGGTAGTATTGTATTTTTTCATAATATATTATTAATTTTAATTTTTTTATTAAAATCCACTGGAGATATATTAGTATGAATGAGATCTTTTATGATTTTTCATCCTGTTTGTAACAGTTTTAAGTTTATTTTTTGTTACCATAATTTACACCTCTGAAGATGATCTTGGAGGGAGATTGAAAGTAATTGAGAACATTGAGGAATGAATAATAAAATCATCTGTTAAGGTTACAGTGCATTCCTTACATCTTTTGATCATAATACACGAAAGATTATCTGTGAGTATGAACAGATTTTATAAAAAACAGACACAATGTTTGCAATTTTTTAATCCGATATGCCTAAAAGAAAATTTGCTGCCTAAATACACACACACACACACACACACACATATATATATAGTCATCCGTAGACAGATCCGTTTCGCTTTATCACAGCTCATCAGTACGGTTTGACATCCGATTGCTTTTACCCAGGATTGAAACCCGACCGAATTGGTGTCAGTTGGCGATTCTACTTCTGAGCTACAGGCACTCAGTAGAAGGATGCAGACTTTTTAGCATGTATATTATCATTATATATGCCCAATAGCTGAGAGTGTTCTAATTCATTGCTGAATGAATTATGCATAGGTGCCAGAGTAGCTACTGTTTTTCAAAGTCTCCCATTCTTCCAGAGTGCCCAATCAGGGTATCAGCGTGTAAATAGTCATCTGCAGACAGATCTACATGAAATTTCAGATGGAGTATACCTGTATGAATATGAATAAAGACAGAGGAAAAATTTAGCTGATGCTTTTTGTCCTTTGAGGAACTTTATCCAGGCAAATGTAAGGATTTTATTTTGTGACAAATATTTATATTTAAGAACACTCTAAACACTCATCAGGTTGGCTGATTGCCAAGCCTAAGTGACACATTTCAATGTGTAATTGACAAAATTGAGTAAATGGTGTTCTTTTGACAATTGGACATTGAACTGTGTCACTTAATGTCTTCCATAACTTAACCAGAGTTTTCAGCTAACCTAATGAATATTTAAACATGTTGGCTAAGATAAGTTTTCCTTTTGACTTTACACACACACATACATGTATATATGGTTGAAGAGACTGAAATAGATAGATAGATAGATAGATAGATAGATAGATAGATAGATAGATAGATAGATAGATAGATTGGAATCTGACAGAATGGTAAACTAGTATGAAACATTTATCAATCTAACATGTTTCACTTTCATTAAAGCTTCATCAGAGAATGAAATTTGGGAAAAAAGAAGAAATAAGTTTTGTTATTTTTACTTTTGTGTTGTTTGCTTTTGATGTTTGAAACCTGATTACTAACGAAAATCAAACAACACAAACATAGCCTGAAGATTGTGTTAAGCATGTAACAGACTGTCACCACTGGGTGTTGAACACAATGTCTACTGTTATATTTACATATGCTCAATCCCTACTACTGACCATTTTAATCTATAAATATAGCAAACCTTGAAACAATACTTTTATCATTTATATATATATATATATATATATATATATATATATATATATATATACACACATTTGTATTTATATATGTAATGTATGTTAGTTCAGCAACCTTTCTGACCAAATATATGTATATATATATATATATATGCATGTGTATATGTCATATATATAACATGCTAAAATTTCCCTTCTCTGATTCTATGTGCCTAAGGCTTAGGAGTTAGTGACTCTGACTGACACCAAATCAGTTGAGTTTTGATCCTGGCCGGAAGCAAGTGGATATCTAGCAACACTGATCAGCTGTGATACAGCAAAACAGGCTTGTATATGGATGACGAATATATATATATATATATATATATATATATATATTGTAAAAACTTAATTTTAAGGTATGATTTGGGAGATAAAGTTGTTCTTTTTATACATTTTTTGATAATCCTGTTTTCTTCACAATTCATGTTCCAAGTTGTTGTAAAGTTTCTGCAGCAACCATCACAATTTGAAAGACATTTTACATATCACTGTTTAGTCATAAAGTACATTGGCACTTTTGATACAATTCCATTAATTGCCATCAAATAATATCCACCCATTTCCACAAGAATGATAAAGTACAATATTTGTTGGCATCATTCCCTCTACTAACAGTCTTTTCATCAGCACATCTTCATTATTGCTGTGCCCTCCTCATTGAACCATAGCCCAGACAAACATATATACATGTGTCTTCTAACATTGAGTGATTTTGGTCTGATATTGGTCTGATGTTGCTGTATTTGCTGTTAGTTTACTTCTGTTAATTAAATATTCAGAAATATTTTGCATTGAATTTAATCAAACTTTTGGAAATAACAATGAAAGAAAAAGCAGTTTAGAGTCATGGAGAAACTGCATTTATGGTTATAGAAGTATTAAACCATGAATGAAATAGCATTTTCCTATTTTTAAATTGTACTTAAATTTAAAATAATATGCAGAATTTTAGTTTATTTATCATTAAAGAAAACAAAATAGAAGTAAATGTAATATTTTATGCTACAAAATTAATTTTAAAATTCCTCCATTAAGCAGTTCAGTTAAGTGCCATGCGGGATACATGCTTAGGGCGATCATGTCTCAAAAGAGACATGATTGACTGGGCAGAAGATTATCCCGCAGTAGGTTGCCATTACTTTCTGCGGTAGACTAGTTGCCAGTCAAGGCTATAGAACCCAATATGTTCTATTATTTAACCCATAACTGGAGGAAAGAGACTGATTAATAACTTTCCCAAGGGTATCTGTGCGTAAGTGAATGCAAGAAATTCAACTGGAATTCAAACTCTGCTCCCTGATTTGTCATCCTAAGTCAATTAAGCTTACATTAAGCACCCACATCAAAAATACATATTTTCAATAATTTTACATTAAACAAATGTGATTGTAGGCAAAATATGTATCAAAATTAATTACAAGTTTCTTCAAAAATGTTAACTTTAAATTGTTTCCACAAATTTCTAAAATTAATAGCTTTTGAAATAGTTCTGACCCTTAGTTGCACCATAAGCATGCCTATAATATAGAATGCCATGTCATTTTTCAAAATCTGTGTTATTTTGTCACTAATTGAAAAGTGTGTTCTTTATATGTCCTCACACTCTTTTCTTAATTTGTTTCAGATCATTGACTAATGTCATCCATGGAAAGTGTGAAGTTTTTTCCAGATCATCATGCATATAATTATTTTTTGCAGAAGAAAACTCTAAAGAGAATCTATGAATTCATAATGCAAATATTGATTGACAAGTGCCCATTATATTCAACTTTGAAGAAGTGATGTGCCAACTTCTAGTACAGCGATTATGACACCCAAAATAAAGTACAGTCTGGTAGGTTTTCAACAGCGTTCACTCCTGAAATTATTGATCATGTTCATGATGAATCTTGTTTAAAAGAATTTTTTTTTTTTTAATCATTTCACCCCAAGCAAGGCGGAAATGCCACTGATGTACAGGGGACTACATAACTGTAAAAAGATTAATTAGAAAAGAGTGAGAAGTACAAACGAGTTAGAAAGGAGCAATAGAAACATGAGAAAGCAGATGCGATGACAGATACATAGGTGGAGAGAAGGGAAGGTTATATGGGGGTGGGGAGAGAGCTAGAGTCAGTGGTTTTATGTAGATGAGTATTGACTCTGCATTTAAACTTTTGGAGGTTGTAGCCATCAGGAAAGCAAGAATACGAGAGTGAGTTCCACAGGCGGGAAGTGCGAGAGAAGAAGCTGCAGGAGTAGAATTGTTGTCTGCATTTGGCTAACCTGACTATGAATGGGTGGGACCCAGTTGCCAGTCTGGTTGCACGAGTAAACACCTCTTGAGGAGGCACCAGTGACTTAAGTTCGTCCGAGCAGAAGCCATGAAAGTATTTATAGAACAGACAAAGGGAGGCCACATCTCGACGGTGGGGAAGTGGCTGCAGTCGAGCCGCCAGATCAGCACCTATCACATTACAAACTCTCCTTTGGAGCCTGTCAAGAACACTGAGGAGAACGGCAGGGGTGCCTGACCATAAATGGCAGCAGTACTCCGTGCACTGACAGATGGTTGACTTGTATATATGCAGGATGGATTCAGGTGGAAAAAACATCCTGGATCGACATAGTGACCCAACCTTCTTAGCAGTAGATTTTGCTATGGATTCAATATAGTGGTTCCATTTAAGGTCTGAGGACAGGGTAAGTCCGAGGAGGCATAGTGTATTGCTCTCCAAAAGAATCGCTTGGTCCATACTTATGGGAGGCAGAAGAGGTTGCCTGTAATGGTTGACAGACAACAGCTTGGTCTTAGATGAATTGAAGTTAACAAGCCACTTCTTGTCCCAGTTCACCACGGAGTGTAAATCCCATTCAAGGTCAGCAGCGAGATTATGTCTGTCTGCCACGACAGGTTTCTTACTGGTGTGGGAGTATATTGTAGTGTCATCTGCATAGATGCCTACTTGGGACTTGATCTCATCTGGGAGGTCGTTGATGAAAATAAGGAAGAGTGTCAGGCCCAGGATTGCTGAGACACTAGAAATATCCAAGAAATGCATTAGATTTATAACTCATAAGCAATTTAATATGAAAATGTAGTCAGTCATGTATGCTGACCAGAAACAATATTGAGTGAATATCTTAAAGTTGATTCTGTACTGCTTTCAGCAATATAATGAACAACTTGTCATTTTTTTTTTTTATAAGCATTTCACCCCGAGCAAGGCATGTCACTGCCACTACTGCGCAGGGGGCTACATAGAGTGGAGAAAGGATGATTAAATATAGGAAATGTCAGAGGGTGGGTGATAGGTGGGTAGGGATACCAAGAATGAGGGTTGGGTAGATGAGAGTGTTGTGAGAATAATTGGGAGTTAGGGTGATAGGAGGTGTCTATTGACTCTACATTTAAACACCTGGAGATTGTAGCTGTTGGGAAAGCAGACTTGTGGAAGGGAGTTTCACAGGCGGAAAGCGTGAGAAAAGAAGCTGTTGGAGTAGAATTTACAATTACATCTTACCTGTTTAACTGTAAAAGGGTGGGACCTAGTTGCTAATCTAGTATCTCGTGTAAATTCGTGCTTAGGCAGCACCAGTGATCTAAGCTCATCGGAGTAGAAGCCATGAAAGTACTTGTAAAAGAGGCACAGGGAAGCCACATCACGCCGGTGAGAGAGTGGTTGCAGCTGGTCTGCCAAGTCAATATCAACCACATTACAGATCCTCCTTTGTATTTTGTCAAGAAGCCCAAGGAGAGCGGCAGGGGCACCCGACCAGATATGGCAGTAATATTCAATACACGGGCAGATGGTAGATTTGTATATGTGCAGAATAGATTCAGGTGGGAAAAACTTCCGGGCCCTGCACAGAGAGCCGACTTTCATAGCAGCAGATTTGGCAATGGATTCGATATAGTTATTCCATTTGAGGTCCGCCGAAAGTGTAAGGCCAAGGAAGCATAGTATTTTACTCTCTGGGAGGCTAGCCTGTCCCATGCTAATGGCATTGTTGATGATACATGGTTAAACTACAATGATTTGGAGACCACACAACCTTACATGTAGTGATGGAATTTATGTTCTCAAGAAATTTAATACAAAAATCAACTGGAAAGGTTATAGCTATATATATATGTCTAAGTGAAAAGCTACACATTCTACAGTACCCCAACAGTAGGGATCTATTAAATGAATTAGAGACGAATTAGCAGTACTATGCAAACATCACAAATATTTCTCGCTAAAATTTAAATAAACAAACTAACCCCCGACTCACGAACCCCCCCCACACACAAAAAATGAAAAAAATACACATAACCAACCCTATTAATAAACAGAACAAAAAAAATGTAGAAACAAAAGACAACAAACCCATACCATACCAGCCAAAAGTCCAGCTACAGTAAAATAGTAGAAAAATAAAAGAAAATATCGACACTGTAAAAAACTAAAAAACAAAAAAACACATACCCCAATATAAAATAACCAAAATTAAAGAAGAAGCAACCAGCCCAAAAACAAAACAACACCTACCAACCCCTAAACCAAATAACAACACCCAGACAAGATAAATAGGAAAACCTATCCTGAACTTAGCCACCCTCCAAACACTTAACCCTAAGACTTTAAAAAGGTCAAGAGAATTCAAATTACAGCCCAACCCCACTATCACTTAAAAAAAACAAATCCAACACAAATAAAAGGTCTTTTCAACTAGATAATTTTCATATCAACAAGATCACCTGAAGAAGAAGCAGCCTAGACACATGGCTAGCTTTGAAATGTGAAAATTTTTGTGTAGTGATACTATGAATTTATAAACCATTGTAACAACTATTACAATATAACACTCTATATTTGTATTGAGCACTCTTTATAAAAGTAAATGCATGAACAAAAGGTTAAAAAACCTACAAGTTCAACAACTTAGTTACAATACATAGCTCCCACCTAGGTAGAGCACTATCCACATTTATTTTTATTCTACAACCAACAATGGAAAAAATGAATTTCAAAATCTCACTCAAAAACATTCCCAACCCAAACAAACAGGAATATTTCATCAAACTAATCCATAAAACAGAGGACTTAATTCGAAGGATGAGGTGGAAAACCTACTTCTTCCTCCAGAACAGCAAGACACCAGAAGACCCAGAACTTTATGGATTTAAAAGCAAAAAAAAAATGCACATACAATTGAAAAATTATCTAAATTTGAAAATGACCTATTCCAAGAAATAAAATACATAACATTCAACAAAAGAAAAAACAAATTCCAAATTCACCTGGACCAAGTCATCTAAAAAATAAAATTTTTGGACAAACTCTTAGTAAAGTCAGACAAAATCGAAAATTTCTACACAATATCACCAGCCGAATACACAGCCTTAATCAAAAAAATTTAACAAAGAATTATAAAAAGGCGAACAACAACAAATTAGATATAGTTGACAAGATAGATACAACCAGCAAAAATATCATGGATAAACTAAAATTTAGTGAAAAAGTAGACTCTGCACTAAAGAAGCATACATTACATTAAAAGATCATAAAACAGATTTCCAAATAAACCTGCCTACGAGAATAATAAACCCAACAAGACCAGAAATTGGTAAAATCAGCAAAAAGATCCTTGAACGAATAAATGAACAGATAAAACAGAAACATGGATTACTCCAGTGGTCAAACACAACTGATGTCATAAATTGGTTCAACAACATCAAAGAAAAAAACAACTGTTCTTTGATTCAATGTGACATAGTGGATTACTACCCGTTAATCTCTAAGGACCTCTTTACCTTAGCACTGGAATTTGCCACACATTACTCGGACCTAACAAAGGATGAATATAATATCATAATGGCAGCCAAGACATCTGTTCTCATTCATAACCAAGAACAATGGATAAAAAATAACTCTGTACACCAATCTGACATCACAATGGGTGCGCTGGACTCCGCAGAGTCCTCCGATCTCATCGGCTTATTTATACTGTACATATATATATATATATTGTGTATTTGGGCAGCAAGCCCTCTTTTCTACAAGTTTTGTTAAAGATGACTGACAAGGTACAGCTATTTAAGGTACTCTTAATTTCTCTTGTGTTCATACAAGTGTTTTTTTTTTTTTACTGGACACAAAGCGTGTAAAAACTGTTCAAAAGTTCTGCATATCTGAGCACTTTCAGCTATTCTTTTAGCCATTATCAAAGGTAATTTTTTTTTTTTTTATTAAATATATGGGTTTTTTATGTATGTGCCTAAAGTTATAGGCATGTTTTATTTTTCAAACACAGTCAGCACATTGTGGCCATGTTTGTAACTAGTGTTACTGAGTGTTGGATTTTCCTTTTTTATTATTAGGGCTTTCATGATTTTTAATCTATTTTTTTACAAATGGATGAGGAAATTATACTTTTTTTTTCTAGAATGTTTTGAATAGTGTTTGATATATTTTTGTGTATGTTTAATTGATCTATAGTTAGCAAGGTGATTAATTCATTTTACAATAGACTAAAATAAAAATCATTAACTTACATCTTTCTATGCCTCTGTTAGGATCTGTTTACCTAGGTTTTAGTTTTTTTCTGAGTGTCTGGATTTCAAACATTTAAAAGCAACAACACATCTTTTAAGCGAAACAAAAGGTTATTCTATAAATGAACAGTAAAAACAGAACATCAATTAAAATAACATTTTTACATTCTTTTCAAAAATATACAATAAAATATTAAATTTTCCCTACAGTGAAATTTGTTTTATCAAGTAATTAAGTGTTCTTAGTTTGGTGTCAAATATGTGTGCAGACTTACTTTGTGATGGTCAGCCTAACGTGTTTGTGAGTTTGTAGCCAAAAAGTTTACTTGGAGGTGGCTAATGTGTATATGGACAAGGTCTTAGTCAGTGGCTGCTGGTTGTCTCTCTTCCATTGTGCATATGTGTGTATGCACATATAGATCAAACTGGCCTCCAAAATTGTTTTGAATCTCAACAAGTATGCTTTTACTTCTAAAACGTGATCTGAAATCTAATTTCACATAGTGGTGTAAACATTTTGAATACAAGATTTTCATCAGTTAGAAAATAATTTCAAAATGGCTTGCAAAAATCTTTTTCACAAATTTTCAGGTGTAGTGAAAGGAGTTATTATCGCTGTTTTCTAAATGGTTAAAAAATTACATGTGGTAGGTTTACAACTACATCTGCCAAGTATTTTGGCAGTATTTGCCCTTGTAAATACTGTTTATCAAACAAACCTTTTGATAGGATTTTATTGGTTGAAAAATATATATATAAGATTTAAATCTTATATCTTTACCCTAACGATAACAATAATATTGTCTAAATACAGACTTTTTTTTGGTTTGAAATCAAGAAATTATTTGGATGTCATATCAATATATATATAAACTGACCAAGAAAAACTATTACAACTAAAACAACAATTGTAAATATTACAATATTACAAATTTAAGTAATTTAAGTAATTTTGTTTTAAGTGATCAGTGTAGGTTCAGACAACTACTTTTTTTTATGTATATTTGTTAAAAAATCAGGTGTTACAAACCAGAAATAATTTCATAAAATATTCTGTCCCAGTTAATATGTATCTGTCATGTCATATTAATAGAAAAATTAATAAATCGTAAATGAGAATAAAATGTTTTCATAAAAGTTTACTCAGGTTAAATGAAAGTTAAACTAGAAAACTTTTAGATGTAAATTGAATTGCTAAAATATATAACCATATACATAAACAATGATTAAATATAATGTTTTTTGACTTTCAAAACTTTTCTGTGACACTCACGTTGTCAGCCTTTTACGCCATTAGCAATTTTCAATAAAATGGATCATAAGTGTAAACAGCTTTGCGCTTCAGAAATAGGAAATGTTAATTATTTTTCTGTAAAGAACAAATATGCTTCTTTTAAAAGATGTCCTTGTATCATCAAATAAATAAATGAGAAACATATTACAAACCATAGCATATATTAATTACTTTACCATCAGTGACAATTTTGTATGACTTCTGTTTTTGCATTTAAAAGGAATCTTTTTTCCAAAGATGTTTATGCACATGATCTTTTACTGTGAAAAATATCTGTGTTAACTTTAATGAAAAATTATTATTTTTTTGTAATAGTGCAGGCCACTTTATGATAACCTGTACTGCGATCCAGGCGGCACACTTTCTTTGCAAAGTTGATGCCTGTGTGCTGTCTAGCAACTTTGTTGTCTATTCAGCATTTGTAGACCAGCAGACCAAAGGTGTTTCCTTGTTGGTTAAATGTACCCTGTGTGCAAGGGTGGACCTTGTCCATGTTAGTGCCAGCAAGATAGTCAGCTATTTGTGGCTGATATTGCTGTGAACAGTAGTTTGTTTTGGATTGTGGTGGTTTATGCACCCAACAACTGTGAAGAGCGTGTCTCATTTTTCTGCCAGTTGGAGCCAACCTTGATGGATTCTGCATGTCTAGTTTAGTGGGGAACTAGAAAGCCATCCTGGATCCCAAACTAGATTGGGGGTAGGGAGCTATTAAGGCATTTGAACACATGATTTAATATCAAACAAGACTGAAATTTATAAAATATAAACATATTCTCAAAGGTAGCATTTCAATTCATCTTTTTATATGATCTGTGTGTGGGTTGTGAATTTGGACTTTTCTAATGTTCAAAAGCTTCAATACAAACATTTTCAAGTGCTTGCATATCAATCTGAGGATTTGGAAAAAATTTGAAGAGTTTAGAGGGATTACAAAGATGTCTGGAGTGATCACTAATGATGGCAACATTATGCTTCTGTTCATTTTTCCACATGGACTGAACATGGAGGCCCACACCTAGTGGCTTAAGGATGGAGTGCTGCTCTGGGTCAAGAGGGTAGCTTCTGGAAGACCCTGTGTCTGGCAACAGGACTCTGCACCATGCCACACAAGCAGGAGAACCCAGTAATGCCTGTCAGACAATTTTTTCAATCACATCACCTCTTACATCTAGCCACCTAAATCTCCAGACTGCAACTTTCTTGACTATTATGTATGGGTTGCATTTGAGTGAGAGGCCAACAAAACTCCTTGTTCAAAAATGAAAGGATTATGGCACCATTATATTGCAGGAGATCCTGAAATAGTCATCTGGAGGCCATGGTTGAAGTCAATAGTGAAAGTCAATAGTGAAGTTTAGTGATTGTTTATATATATATATATATATATATATATATATACACACACACACATATATATTTTATATTTGGGAAGCAAACTTTCCTCTATGCATATCTTATGTTTATGTTTTTATTAATTTTTTCTATTATTTTTAGTTTTTCTTTTATGGAGACTAAAAAGTATAAAAACTGTTTGTAGTGTGTTTATTTTCTTTGTTTCCACTGATATTCACCCTGTACAAGGCTCAAGATCCATGTGTGGTAAAGGCTTACAGAGTAGGAAGTACAACCCCAGGTGATAATTCCACCAAGATCCAAGGGGTCACTGGAAGCAAAAGAGAAAGTAAAGACTTTAGAGAGAACTGGAAACCCAATCCTAAATAGGAAACAAGGGATAAACCTCTGCTCCTGTTAAAAAAAAATCAGGGAGTTATGTTAACTGGGCAATAGATAAACCTATCTACTCTTAGCAATTATAGCTCCAAGTGTTTTCAATCAATACATTAGCAATTTTGAAGGCATTTGTTGTTCACGTATTTTTCTTGGAATAGTAGTAATTTCATTTTAGTAGTGTCTTTAAAACACTGGCAAAATTCTTTTTTCTGTTTTCAAATGATTCTGTCATGAGTAGAAGTGAAAGTGTATTGAAATATACCCTTTCCGCTTTACTAATAGAGTGACAGAGAAACTCTCTTTTTCTCTCAACACATACATCCTTTCCCTCTTACTATTCTTCCATATTTTTGGTAACCTTGATATTAACCTGGACATAGTTTATTTGGTTAACTAATGCCATGCAAAAATCAACCAATGACTAACAGTCCTGTCAAATTAATTCTAATGAATCATGCAAAACAGGAATGTGCTTAAATAATATTCATGAAAAGAATATGAAGGAAACCAAAGAATGAATTCAAGTGTACAATCTACACACTCGTATACCCAGAACATAACATAACATAACATATGGTACAAACAGCAACCTGATACAACATTCCATCCTGACACACACATAGAGGAACAAATATACTTTATTTACATGAATATACATGGAAGAAAAATTCTTTATAACCTGAACACACAATACATATATAATAATGAACATTCACATGAATACCACAATAACTTATACAAGAAACATATCAAGGACACAAAGTACAAAAAAGACAAAAAATAACAATCATTCACATATACCAAAACCTGATGAAGTCTACAAAAATAAAAATGGTGGTATAGTTAATAAAACTTGGCCTTTACTCATTCATTATATCAACCTCATCTATACAATAATTCTATTATCTTTAAACATCTTTTAAAATTACAGTTTTAAACTCTTACCTAAGTGTATTTATATATGTGTCCTATGGATACAAAATGACAAATATTTTTAAAGTTTGTACTTGCAGATATTATACTGAATTTTTTTACTTATATCAAATTTACATCTGGACATTTGTACTAGATTTGAATTTTTTAAATGAACAAATATTTGAGAGCTTATGATACTTACTGTATTTACTCACATATCATGAAACTTTTGAAGATAAATTTAAGAGGGTTGCATTATATACAAGATATAAAATTAGTGTATGTACTTCAAAACTAGGTTTTCAAAAGTCTCATAATATGCAAGTATTTACAGTACTTAAATGTGGCTTTTTAAGCAGGAATACAATTTATCTAGAGAAACTGGTAAGCACTTAATACAGAAATGATATGGTCCACTTTTATTTTAAAATAAATTGAAGTGGCCACTTTTCTGCTGCTATGCAATGAAAAGAATTAATATACTTGTTAAAGAACATCAGTAAGCATAAGTAGAGATCTAACTGCTATTAAATTTTAGTCATTTTATTCAGTTCTAAATAATTGAACAAGTAAATAAATAAAGAAAAATCTATTTTTATTGCTATTTTTGAAGAGGGTATTCAAAATTTTATCTCCACTATTTTAGAAAGAAACTGTTTTCTCCATAAAAACATGTTAAACAATAAAAAATTCTTTTGATAATATAAAATATAATAAAATTTTCATTAAATGCTTGTTAGCATTGTTAATGGATCACTTTAAAATATAACAAAAACATTGTATTTATTTTAAAATTTTAACCTGTATACATAAGTTAAGGTTTTGTTTCTCTAAGTGACTAATTGCTCCATGAAAAATATTTCAGCTGCCCACAATTTCTTGTTTTGCTTTTCTGTTTAGAAATTATCAATTCTTATCACAAATATGAATTTTTAATTATATTTCCAATTTTGCAAAATTTCATTATTACTTACTATATTTAATTATAGAAAAGTCACTATTAAAATTGTAATAATTAGTCAATTACATTAATAGGTGTTTATATGCAAAGACATTTTGTTTTTTAATTGTTAAAATTAGTAAAAAGAGATTTAATTTTACATGAGAATTGTTTGCAATTCTATTAAATACCTTTGTTTTTCACTGCTCAAACTAAGATAAATATATAGATCTTGTTATGGTATGACATTGTTGTCAAAAAACATGATTAACATTTGAATCTGCCAGGTGCCATGAAGAATATAGGGATGATCTTTCTTACAATTGTGATTGGTTAGTAAGGTAATGGGCTAACGAAGATATTAAGGTTTAAATTATTAGTAATATATTCCTGTCCTTTTCAAGTACCATGGTGCTGGTAGCAAGTATCAGCTGTGGGAAAGAACCTGTCGAGATTACTCCCACCTAGGTGTTGTTTTGTTCATAAAAAATGTTCACCCTCTCTTGCTCCAGAATGTAGTATATTTTTTCTATCACTTCACCCCAAATAAGGCAATGATGCCACTAAGATAGAAAAAGATAATTATTATAATGGCAGTGGTGATGGCACCTGGAGCTGTAGTTTTGGCTGCTACTGCTGAATAAATTTTTTTTGTATATAAAAATACAAAAATGTGGCACAAGGCTGAAAAGGGGGTGAGTAGAGTGTGATCTTTCTTTATCTATTTTGTACCTAGTTGCTTGCATTCGTGACCCTATCACTCTTAACAATTTCTCCATTTATCACAAGAACATGTCTATCATCGTACAAGCCTACAAACACCATAATACCACAAATTCAGACTAAAAAAGAGGTAACAAACCTATGAGATAAAAATTTATTTACAAACAATATTTTTATAAAATATATATAAAAATGCAATGATACAACAATGAGAGGGGAGGATGAATACCCCAAAACAAACTAAAATATAACAAAATATTCAAACAAAATAAATAAATGCTAGTAAAACCTGTCCATCCAACAAAATCAAGAGTGGCTGCTGTATTCTGCCAAATGGCAAAATCAAGTAGCACACTTATTGAGGCAGTGGGCAGGGTTAAAATAAATAATGAAATGGGAAAACTTAAGACTGACCCAGTCAAGATGAAAAAGTGGGACCAAAAACAAACTAGGGAGGTTGGGAATCTTGACTTGGATCATAACAAAAGAGAAAGCCAGGAAGAAGCTAGGAACAGCATTCATTCACATTAACTAGGTACACTAAAGAAATTCTAGCTTAAGCAGGAGTGGTTTGCAGAAAACTGCCCGTTGTGCCCTAAGGGACTTAAAAAAGCCGACCAGATTTGCTACAGTTACTCACCTTCTGCTGAAACCTGTTGATATCAAATGCTTTCTACCAGATCTGATCTTCATCTTGAGCTGATACTCAAAGAATCTAATCAGATGCTGATAAGAATAACATTTATATCACAAGATTCCCTACTTTTGCTTCGTCCATATTACCATTCAAGCCACGGCCAGCAATGTGAGAAATACCATCCGTTCCTCCCCAGATTACGGGGGCAACATATTGTCACACACATATGCGAGATCAATGGGCATGAACTGCTCGGGAACAATACAAGCCATCAACTCGCCAACATAGTCCCAGAAAGGGCACCTGAGGACAATGATAGAAGGCGTGCTCAGTCATTTCTTCTAAACCAAGGGCACACTGATGGCAATCAGGCAAATCCACCTGCCTCATCTGAAGGCCACGTCATTGAGAGATAACCCGTTCCAAATCAATCGCCAGGTAAGCAAAAACTCAGGGTTTTGCTGAGGTAATTTGCCACTGGCGCCCAAGACCAAAAGGAGCACGACTTGGCTGCCGACAAGCTAAGCTGATCACATAGAGGGTCCTTCATTGCGACCCCCTCCAGTAGTAAATGATACAAGTGCCTCCGAGGCTGAAAAAGGTTAGCGGACCGAGGCATGACTCACAAGGCCTCTTGATATTCAAGTAGAAAATCCAATTGATTTCCAGGATTATGTCGGCGCTCAACCATCGAAATGGGAGGAGTGATAGTAATGCTAGGGAAGGTGTCCTTAACACTCCCCCACCAAAATCAAATCCTCTGTCAACAAGCGGCATAGGAAAACCAACCTTGAGGCATATCAGCCCTCCCTTGATACGAACGTTTGCAACAAGATTCTCTGTTGACCCGATGCTTGTGCCCACCACAAGAGGGGAAAACAAGGGCCCACAAGAGGGGAAACAACAAATGCTCAATTGGCATCTGATAGTCATTACTGAGAAGAAGTACCGAAAACTGGTAACTGGTAAAGAATGATGGAAAAGATGAATGTAACACACACTTCAGCCATCCCCTTCATGGACAACCGCCGTCGAAGCCTAGTCTTGACCGCCAATCCAACCTTTGCCTGCTCTAGGTGGGAAAGAAGTGAGACTCCTTACTTTAACTGAAGTTTTTTTTAATTTTAGCTGGTGAAGCAGGGGCAGATTGAGCCTTGGCAGTAACCAGGGCCCTTTCTGTCCTGGTATGATCAGCTTTTAATTCTTTCTTTGTTTTTCCCTCTTCCTCCTCATCTTCCCTTCCCCTTTTCAATGAAGATGAGCGAGCAGGCATCTCCTCACTCTCCATATTATGTTCTTGTTGTATTTCCTGTTGGGTTGCCTGTTGTGTTGCCTATACAGGGTCCTTTTCCTGCTGCTGAGACTCTCATTGTTTTTTTTATGTAAGTTTCTTTGGTGATGGCACCTTTTGTGGGGTAGCGCCCAGCTGGGGAGAAGGGGACAGTGATTTTCTACCCCTCATCACAACCTCCATCCATCCATCCATCCATCTATCCATGCGTTTTTTGGGCTAGACTCTTCTGCCACTACCATCGCCTCCTTTGTAACCATAGTTTTGGTAGATACTGGGGCTACCAATGTTGCACTGGATTTCTTTGTGGGCACATTTTTGCCACATGCCCTGCAGCCCCACACATCCAGCAGTGGGGCTTTCTTCTTTCTACTGTGACATACAGCTTCCTTCCCCAGCATAGCAGAACGTCTGAGATGTTAGTAAAATTCTGCTGATTTAGGGTAATCTGTATGCAGAACCCTTCTGTTTTCACTTTTGTCTTGCTCAACATGTGCTACTTCTTTGACAGAGCCAAACTAGGTGAAACATCCTCCCACCTGATCACTGCTACTATCAAGGGGCACACTGTCCACCATGTGCCCATTTACTCCATCTGGAGCCTGACATTCTTGGTTACAAGTACACTTCCTGCCAATGACTTGGCCTGTTCTGCTGATGCAAGCAGGACATCCCACATAGCCCTAGATCTCCTTGCTAGGATTTGAGGTGCAATTTTAAGGTTTTTATAGCCTTCTCCATTGTCTCCCTACTGACATCGATAAATTTGTGTGTTTTAATATCAGGAGTCAGCAGGGAGATTGTCCTTGCTGAAATGACATTGAGCACTTTGGGAAGTGTAATTATCTCATTTTCTTTTATATACTCCTTAAAGTTTTCCTGTATTTGGCTATAATAAGCCACATGGCTCCATACAAAAAGTGAAGCAGTCTGTGTAATAGTAGGCCGGGGAGATCCCTTCATTTTGGATAATGTCTCCTAGCAACACAAAAAGTGTCAACACAAAAAGTTCACAACAACAATGCAAAATACAATAAGGACAACAACACAGTTGGATGAAGTTTAAAAAATGTACTCACAAATTCACTCAGAAAAATTAGATCACAATCCAAGAGCCAACCTTAAGGGCATCCAGAATAACTTGTCTACTACAGCTGGAACAGATACTTTGCTTTTGAAGTTTCGTTATGCTCTGAATCAATCTTACAACAATGTTGGTTAAGCTTTTTCTTCCAGCTGATTTTAAAAAATGTGGCAGTGCCAACAGGGTACAACAATGCTTCTAAGATAGGGAAAAGAACCACATATAAAGAGCAATATGAGTGAAGTTCAAATAAAGAGTAATAATGTATCTATAGCTTAATTTTTCTAGAAATAAACTTGTTTAATATGAAAATAATATGGATACTAAGATCATGTTGTCATGTTAAGAAGCAATAATAAATCACTATGGAGCATCTAAAAGCAGATTAAAGTTTTTCATGTGCATATCTAGATGTTAAGGAAAAAAGGACTTTTTGTTTGATAATTATTTATGACTTATTTTACATTGAAAGAAAATGATTTACCCATTTAATAAATGAAAATAAGAAAGAAAAGAGAATTTTTTGCCTAAGTAAGTTTGAATTTATTACCTAAAATATTAAGCATTTGAAATAGAAAGAATGTGATAAAAATCAGAACATTCCTTAAAGTGAACTTCTCTGTTTTTCTATAAAGAATTCTTAGTTTCAAATTCTGCTCTGTAATCAAGTCGTGTTGGTTCATCACAATTATTTTGGCTAATTGATAGCCTACTGTTTGAACTTATACAATTTACCAGATATAAACTCTTCAATGTTTAGAGGTTAACATAATCACTTCTCTTCAGGGACTTTAATAAGACAAAGAAAACAACAAATAAACTAGAAAATAAATTAACAAAAAAATGAAAAACAGTCCAAAATTTTTAGATTAGGCACTTTGTAAATGATTAAAGTGTATAAATGCTTTTTAAGTGTTGGGTTATTTTTAAAACATTTTTTTCTGTTGGTTTTCCTACTTTTAATTAGTGATTAGGTTAACATGAAGTGCTTGAAAATGTCCTTAGCTTTGATCTGATTTCAAAGTCATACAAAATAAAAAAATAAAAAAATGCAAATAAAATTGTGAAACCAGAGTGTTCAAATACTTAAATGATTAAATTGTTGTGTAATTTAGAAGCATTTGATTTGTGAGGCAACTCTGGGTTTGGACCTGGAATCTACCAAGAAGTTTGTTGTATTGGCTGTATCAACACTAGACATAAGACTATATTTATAAAGCATACCATGAAAAATGAACTCACTAGGAAAAGCTTGTGAAACAATCATGCTATTTTTTGTAATTATATAAGCCTCTTAATACTCTGTCACTCTTTCTATAGAAAATGTTCTGGTGATGTACATTTGGATGTGTGCTGTGGTGCATGGAAGTGCAGTGGACATCGGCTCGAAACAAGAAATCAGAGAGCTCACTTCAAATTCTAGTTGAATTCCTTGCATTCACTTATGTGCAAATACCCTTAGGAAAGGTATTACCAATCTCTTCCCTCTAGTTATGAGTTAAATAACAGGAGAGATTGGTTTGTATAGCCTTGGCTGGCAACCAGTCTATTGCAAAAAGCAATGGCAACCTAATACAGGATAATCTTCTGCCCAGTCAGTCATGTCTTTTTCGAGACATGATCACCCAAGCGTGTTTCACGTATGGCACTTAACTGATTGACTGAATATAATAGTTGGAATCATGATTAAGTTTTTTACTGGTTATAAAGTGGGTGGATCAGTTTTCTATTGTTATGAAGTAATAAACTGATCCCCTACTAATTACTACTTAATAGTATAATACATCTCTTCCCTCTCTAGCTATGAGTCAAATAACAGGACAGATTGGGTTCTATAGCCTTGGCTGGCAACTAGTCTACCGCAGAAAGCAATGGCAAATCTACTATGGAATAATCTTTTTCTCAGTCAGTCATGTCACTTTTGAGACATGATCACCCAAGAATGTATCACATATGGCACTTAACTGACTGACTGATGTACATTCTTTAGTTCCACCAGTTATGACTTTTACATCCAAGACCCACCATATCATGTACACAGAGTTAAATCATCATCATTTTTTTTTGTATTATATTTGTTAAAATGGAAGTTCAATTCCGTTCCTTCCTTTCTAAGATTTGCTACTTTATGAAATATACTCCAGAGAGATTAATACCCTGGTTACTACAAACTTAACCTCTTCAAGACTAGGGTCAACTGTTATCTACATACAACAACTTCATTAAATAATCCTCTACCTTGAGTAGCTCTTGTGCTTTTTATTCAATGACTGACAACAAAAAATGACATATTCATAAAGCATAAAATGAGAAGTGAACTCACGTTGAAAAGTTTATGAGAATTATGTTAATATTTATTATTATTTTAGTAATTTAAGAATGGTGAGTAAAAGAATAATAAAGGTTTGTCAAAGGTCATTTTTAAAAAGTATATATTCAAATAATGCATGCAAAGTTTATTATAACTGGGGAAAAGCAAGAACAAAAAAGTAAAAGAAACTCTACCACATACTGGAAAGTGGTAAATAAAAAAAAGCAAACCATTTCTTATTCATACTTTTTCAAAATGTCCAGTTTTAAAGCTACAATATTTATTATTATTATTATTATTATTATTATTATTATTATTATTATTATTACCTTTGATTTCTGTTGTATACACATTTCTATCTGAGTCCCAACCAGAAACCTAAGGTCAGAAATGACTTCAAGACATTTTCCACTGATCATTTTTTATTAAAAAAAAAGAAAAGAAACCTATCACACACATATGGATAAAGTTCTTTGTACTGTGTGAGCTGTAGTTGTGAGTACAATTTTTTGTATTACTTTAAGACATGAACTACCAGAAATCACTACAATGAGTTTATCAGAAACCTTTTTAATCAATCTGATGCTCCAAATATATCTGGAATCATTAATGTCATCAGGTGTCACATTTATGAAATTTCCATTTCAAAATACTTGTATTTTGATAGTTTCTTTCAGATCTTTAAAGATATACTGCAGGAATTTTCACATCAATAAGAAAGAACATTCTGTTCATATGGTCTTTGATCACTATGTCTGGGTTATTAGCTTTGTTGGTCTGTCTGTGTTTAGTGTAAAATTCTGTAAAATTGGTACTGATCCTATTTCTGTAACCAGGTCTGGGCAGTGTTCATACCAGTTTTTTGCAGTTTTCTTTCTGTAAAAGCTGCAGATTTTTCAGTGACGATAGTGGCTCACATTATCATACCGAGCTTTATATTCAGTTAGTGCAAACACTGTGAATTTTGATGCAAGACAGTCAATCGTTTCTGGATATTTATCAAAGAATCAAAGATTTTCAGTATGTGTGCTTGATAATATCTAGTTAGCAAACGTTGATTTTGTGTAGAAATAAGAAAAAATTTGGCTTCAGTTTTTAACTCTGCATTACATAATCACTTATGGGTATGGGGTTTGTCTACCTCTGCTTATTTGGTACAAGCAGTGTATTGGCCATAAAGAGGCTTATCTTGCCATTGTTTATGCATTTGGTACATTGCATTTGCTTTTGCTTTCTTTTTTCTTAGGTTTTTGCTGCTGCAGTAGGTGCATTATGATTTATTTGCATTTCTTCACTTTCTTAAAATTCCCTTTTGAATTTGTTGGCTTCCTTTATTACTGAATAAAGTTTCTTATTTCTTTCATATTCTTTGACATGAATCATCATCCAGTCTTCTGTAGTATCCAGTTTTTTTGAAGACCGATAGATATGTTTTTGTAAGACAGTTCTAGTTGAACTAATCCTCTACCTCTTTTAGATACATACAGACAGTCAACATCAACCATGTAGTAGCAAGGGATAAGTTTTCTTGTTTTGACATTCATTCACTTATAGACACCGTCTATGAGAAAAAGAGCACAATGACGTAATTCACCTTGCCACAATTTTGCAAACAACATGCTGTACTACTTGGTATTTGCATTGGAAGTTCCAATACAAACATTTCTGAGTGTTTGGGTGTCAATCTGAGGACAATGTAAAAGATTCAGAAAGAGTTGGATGAGTCTAATGGTGATTATGAAGATGTCAAGTATGATCAATAGTGATAGAAATGTTATGCTTCCATTCATCTTCTCACAGGATCTCAGAATCAACATGGAAGTCCACATCAATTACCTTGAGACAGTAGTGCTGTTTGGAGTGAAAAGGGTGACTACTGGAAGACTCTATGTCTGGCAACAGGACTCCGGACTATAGCAGGGGAATCCAGTCATGGATGTCAGACAATTTCTGTGATCATATTATTCCTTTAAATCTGGCCACCAAATTCCACAGTCTCTTTATCCCCTTGATCATTATGTATTGGGTGCAGTTGAGTGAGAGACCAACAGAACTCTTTGTAACACCAAAGATGAACTGGAAGCAAGAATTATGGCAGCCTTCATCAACTTAAACAAGGAGACCATCCAGAAGAGTTTCAGAAGATTCCAAAGTTGTCTGGAGGCAATGGTGATTTTATTGACTAAAATACTCCTTATTATTTCAAGATATTTTTGTATAATTTTGTTAAATATATCTGTTAAATATACCAACTATTGATCTACAGCAGTGAGTTAGTATATAGCATGTGATTAGAAACACAAAATAGGTCATGTCCCTATTTTCTGAGTTGTTGGTTTTCTTCCAATATTGTGAATTTTAACTAGTATCACTTTTCACCTTAGTTATTTAACTACTTTTTATCCTAATTTTTCTCAAGCCATTGACCTACAGTAGTGATTAGACTGTACATGATTGAAAATAAAGAATAAACTTTCAGTTCAATAAAATCTCATTAAACACACCAGTTACTTTAACCAGTTGAGCTAAAATAACACAATGGCTTTACAGAAAATCAAATATAACCTTTAACCTCCACCTTTCATTCCATAAGCT
Organism: Ascarosepion bandense; assembly: GCA_037127315.1. Taxonomy (NCBI): domain Eukaryota; kingdom Metazoa; phylum Mollusca; class Cephalopoda; order Sepiida; family Sepiidae; genus Ascarosepion; species Ascarosepion bandense. Next base: position 1,162,005 of record JBBBDQ010002327.1, read on the forward strand.
TTCTCTACACCATATTTTATTTTTTGTTTTGCTGGGATCTGCAGATGTTGAAGAAATGCAAATATGCCTGAGCAAGTGTCAGCAACTGGGATAAACTAATCACCCAGGCAGATTGTCATACTTAGAAACAATCAGCCAGCCATACACCTGACTGCCTCATCATAACTAAGTTCATGGGATAGGCTGGAACATTAACTTTCTTCTTCTTCATCTTCTATGTGCCATTTCCCTTCAGGACATAGGTGATCATGGCCTTCCACATCTCCCTATCCTTGGTAGCTCTTAACATGCTTTCTTCTGTTACCCCACCCAAACCCTGCCCTGCAATCCACTTACTCAGGCCCATCAAATATGTTATCTGTTGCTTTCCCCTGTCTGACCTCTGAGTATCAGATTCTTCAAGCCCTCCTTCCTCATCACATGTCCCAGGAACTTTAGTTGTCTCTTCCTGATGCTTAGTAATAATTTCCTTTTCATTTCTATCTTTTATAAAACCTCATCATTGCACACATGCTCAATCCATGATATCCACAGCATCCTTCTGTAGGATCACATTTCAGTTACTTCAAGTTTTTCCTTCAACAGACATCACATAGCAATCCAGTACTCTTTTCTTTGTTTCTAGCAAAATTTCCCTGTCTTTTAATACTCTACTCAGCTTCAGGAATGCTTCCTTCACCATGCCAATTCACCTTCGGATCTTAGTGTCGCACTTTCCATCTTCCGTTAGAACACTTCCCAAGTACTTAAATCTTTGTACCTGCTTGATTTTAGTATCCCCAATTGGCATTTTGGGCTCCTCCATTTTCTGATGAATATATATTCGGTTTTCTTGTAGTTTATTTGTAGTCCTTTCTTTCGACTTTATTCTTCTGCCTTTTTTAGGAGGTCTTGTAGTTTTCTTTCCATGATGGCTATAAGCACTGTATCATCTGCGTATCTTATGTTGTTCAGATTGTAATCACCAATGACAAATCCTGGTATAACTTGTATGGTCCTCAGAATAGTCTCACTGTACAAGTTGAATAGATCCTGTAAAAAGACACATCCTTGTCTTACGCCCCTTTCTATCTTTGTATATCTGCTGAATTCGTTTTCTGTCTGTATGCAGGAGGTTTGCTACCAGTAAAGATTCTTGATTACTCTGATGCTCTTGTCAAATATGTCAAGGTTGCTGAGCATTTCTATCAATTCTTTGTGGTGTACTTTGTTGAACACCTTGGCATAGTCTACAAAACATAGGTAAATGTCCTTTTTCATTTGTATCACCCTTTCTGATAGCATCCTAAGCATAAATATTGCATTCCTTGTTCTAGTGTTCTTGACAAAACCTATATATGGCCTGATTTTGCTTCATGCTCTATTCATCAGGATTCAGACAATGAGTTTTGTTATGTAGCTCATCAAACTGATTGTTTGGTGAAGTTCACATTTGATTGCCCCTAGCTTCTTAGGCAGAGCTATGAAAACTGATTTGCTTAGGTCATCTGGTATTACACCACTGTTGTAGATTTCATTTATTATCTCTGTAATTTTCTCTATGCCAAAATCTTCTAAGGCTGTCAACATCTCTATTACAATGCTGTCTGGTCCAGCTTCTTTGTATCTATTCAGTTTGGCCATTGCAGCTTTCACTTCAGATTTTAGCATTTCTGGTCCGTCAGTATCTTTGTCTACTGTCAGTTGCTTTCTTGTCATAGAAGAGATCATTTATCTATTCTTCCCATCGCTGGAGTATTTCCTCCTTCTCCAATATGATCATTCTATTCTTGGATTTTATACATCCTGTTGAGGAGCATGTTCTTTGTCCTGTCAGTTCACCTATTTCTTTATGCATTTCTATTTTATTAGTCTTGCTCAATCTCTCTCCTTTGATACATTTGTTGTTGAGCCATTCCCCTTTAGCCTGTTTGCACTTGGTCTTTATTTCCTTTTGTAGTTTCTTGTATTCAGTTCCTTGTCTTGGCATCATTTTCTGTCTCCTTTGCATCTTGTCAAGAATCTTATCAGTCATCCACTTGTTTTTTCTTCTGCATCTGATTTTCTCTAGGACAATGTTGTTTGCTAGTGTCACTAGTGCATTTCACATTTGTTTCTCACACTGTCAGTGTATTTTTCTGTAGGTTGAGGTCATTCAGGAGTGTGTTGTATTGCAGTCTGGATGCTGCCCTAGGCTTATTCTATCTCCAAAGTTTCACGCTTAGTTTGAAGATAACCGGAAGATGGTTGCTTTCACAGTCAGAACTTGGATATGTTTTGCATCGAATCACTGCATTTACTCTTCTTTAATTGTATAAGAGAACCATCTTTACATTCCATCAGTATGGTTGATGCTAGCCTCTAGGAGACTAATTCGTTACATCATCTCAATCTAATATTTCACATTAACATCAAGTGAAATCATTATATTGAATTAATTAATTAATTGCTAGATTTGCTGCTAGGAAAGTTGGTTTATTGTAATGTACTAGACAATTTTTCTTACCAGAATTTTGCATATTTATAAGTCAACCATTCATCCATGCAGAGAATACTAATGTCACTTCTTGTCACGTACTTCTGCTATGTATTTAAAGTTTTTGAAAAAATCCAAAGAAAAATCTGCTATGTTATCAGTCTTAACCTGTCTTCTTGGTTTCAGTCACAATAACAATGCTATAAAATGTCTTCCCTCTGCTTTTTCTATGAATATTTTCATGATAATTGTTCTAATGAGCTTTCCTCTTTGGTAACTAGACTTTATGAATACGAGATTGGCATTAACATCTCATAATGTTATCACTTTCCCACTGCCCTAATGTAGCTTCCCTTTGCCTTTTCTATAACTGTTTTCATGGTAATTGTTCTGATGAACTTTCCTCTTTCATACTTAGACTTTATGAACACGAGATTGGCATTAACATCTCATAATGTAATCACTTTCCCACTGCCCTAATATAGCTTCCCTTTGCCTTTTCTATAAATATTTTCATGGTAATTGTTCTGATGAGATTTCCTCTTAGTACCTAGACTTTATGAATATGAGATTGGCATTAACATCTCATAAACTTATCACTTTCCCACTGCCCTAAGGTAGCTTCCCTTTGCCTTTTTTATAAATATTTTCATCGTAATTGTTCTGATGGGCTTTCCTCTTTAGGACCTTCTCTTGATGTATACGAGATTAGCATTAAAATCTCATAATCTTATCACTTTCCCACTGCCCTAATGTAGCTTCCCTTTGTCTTTTCTATAAATATTTTAATCGTAATTGTTCTAATGAGCTTTCCTCGTGGTACATAGACTTTATGAATACGAGTTTGGCAGTAACATCTCATAATCTTATCACTTTCCCACTGCCCTAATATAGCTTCCCTTTGCCTTTTCTATAAATATTTTCATTGCAATTGTTCTGATGAACTTTCCTCTTTGGTACCTAGACTTTATGAATACAAGATTAGCAGTAACATCTCATAATCTTATCAATTTCTCACTGCCCTAATGTAGCTTCCCTTTGCCTTTTCTATAAATATTTTCATGGTAATTGTTCTGATGAGCTTTCCTCTTGGTACCTAGACTTTATGAAAAAGAGATTGGCAGTAACATCTCATAATCTTATCACTTTTCCACTACCCTAATGTAGCTTCCCTTTGCCTGTTCTATAAACATTTTCATGGAAATTGTTCTGATGAGCTTTCCTCTTTGTTACATAGACTTTATGAATACGAGATTGGCAGTAACATCTCATAATCGTATCAATTTCCCACTGCGCTAATGTAGCTTCCCTTTGCCTTTTCTTTAAATATTTTCATGGTAATTGTTCTGATGAGCTTTCCTCTTTAGGACCTTTGCTTGATGTATACAAGATTGGCATTAAAATCTCATAATCTTATTACGTTCCCACTGTCCTAATGTAGCTTCCCTTTGCCTTGTCTATAAATATTTTCATCGTAATTGTTCTGATGAGCTTTCCTCTTTGGTACCTAGAGTTTATGAATACGAGATTGGCAGTAACATCTCATAATCTTATCACTTTCCCACTGCATTAATGTAGCTTCCCTTTGCCTTTTCAATAAATATTTTCATGGTAATTGTTCTGATGATTTTTCCAAATTGGTACCTAGACTTTATGAATAAGAGATTGGCATTAACATCTCATAATGTTATCACTTTCCCACTGCCCTAATGTAGCGTCCCTTTGCCTTTTCTATAAATATTTTCATGGTATTTGTTCTGATGAGTTTTCCAAATTGGTACATAGACTTTATGAATAAGAGATTGGCATTAACATCTCATAATGTTATCACTTTCCCACTGCCCTAATGTAGCGTCCCTTTGCCTTTTCTATAAATATTTTCATGGTATTTGTTCTGATGAGCTTTCCTCTTTGGTAACTAGACTTTTTGATTACGAGATTGGCTTTAACATCTCATAATGTTATCAATTTCCCACTGCCCTAATGTAGCTTCCTTTTTGCTTTTCTATAAATATTTTCATGGAAATTGTTCTGATGAGATATCCTCTTTGGTACCTTGACTTTATGAATACGAGTTTGGCAGTAACATCTCATAAACTTATCACTTTCCCACTTCCCATATGTAGCTTGCCTTTGCCTTTTCTATAAATATTTTCATGGTAATTGTTCTGATGAACTTTCCTCTTGGTACCTAGACTTTATGAATACGAGATTGGCAGTAACATCTCATAAACTTATCACTTTCCCACTGCCGTAATGTAGCTTCCCTTTGCCTTTTCTATAAATATTTTCATGGTAATTGTTCTGATGGGCTTTCCTCTTTAGGACCTTGGCTTAACGTATACAAGATCGGCATTAACATCTCATAATCTTATTACTTTCCCACTGTCCTAATATAGATTCCCTTTGCCTTTTTTATAAATATTTTCATGGTAATTGTTCTGATGATCTTTCCTCTTTGGTAACTGGACTTTATGTATATGAAATTGGCATTAACATCTCATAATCTTATCAATTTCCCACTGCCCTGATGTAGCTTCCCTTTGCCTTTTCTATAAATATTTTCATGGTAATTGTTCTGATGAGCTTTCCTCTTTAGGATCTTTGCTTGATGTATACAAGATTAGCATTAAAATCTCATAATCTTATCAGTTTCCCACTTCCCTAATGTAGCTTCCCTTTGCCTTTTCTATAAATATTTTCATGGTTATTGTTTTGATGAGCTTTCCTCTTTGGTACTTAGACTTTATGAACATGAGATTGGCAGTAACATCTCATAATCTTATCACTTTCCCTGCATTAATGTAGCTTCCCGTTGCCTTTTCCAATAAATATTTTCATGGTAATTGTTCTGATGAACTTTCCACTTTGGCAACTAGACTTTATGAACACGAGATTGGCATTAACATCTAATAATCTTATCAATTTTCCACTGCCCTAATGTAGCTTCCCTTTACTTATAATAGTTTCATCGTAAGTGTTCTGATGAACTTTCCTCTTTGGTACTTAGACTTTATGAACCACCGGGTCTGACATTAACATCTCATAATCTTATCACTTTCCCACTGCATTAATGTAGCTTCCGTTGCCTTTTCAATAACTATTTTCATGGTAATTGTTCTGATGAGTTTTCCAAATTGGTACCTAGACTTTATGAATAAGAGGTGGCATTAACATCTCATAATGTTATCACTTTCCCTGCCCTAATGTAGCTTCCTTTGCCTTTTCTATAAATATTTTCATGGTATTTGTTCTGATGAGCTTTCCTCTTTAGTAACTAGATTTTTGATTACGAGATTGGCATTAACATCTCATAATGTTATCAATTTCCTATACCCTAATGTAGCTTCCCTTTTGCTTTTCTATAAATATTTTCATGAAATTGTTCTGATGAGATATCTCTTTGGTACACTGAAAGCTTTATGAATACGAGTTTGGCAGTAACATCTCATAAACTTATCACTTTCCCAATGCCCTTATGTAGCTTGCCTTTGCCTTTTCTATAAATATTTTCATGGTAATTGTTCTGGTGAACTTTCCACTTTGGTACCTAGACTTTATGTATACGAGATTGGCAGTAACATCTCATAATGTTATCACTTTCCCACTCCCATAATGTTACTTCCATTTGCCATTTCTATAATATTTTTTCATCGTAATTGTTCCTGGGTAGCTTTCCTCTTGGTACATAGACTTTATGAATATGAAGTTGGCGTTAACATCTCATGTCTTCATCTTTCCCACAGCCCTAATGTAGCTTCCCTTTGCCTTTTCTATAAATATTTTCATGTGTTGTTCTGATCAGCTTTCCTCTTGGTACCTAGATTTTATGAATACAAGATTGGCGTTAACATCTCTTAATCTTATCACTTTCCCTGCCCTAATGTAGATTCCCTTTGCCTTTTCTAAATATTTTCATGGTAATTGTTCTGATGAGCTTTCCTCTTTGTTAACAAGACTTTATGTAGATCTAGTTAGCAGTAACATCTCATAAACTTATCACTTTCCCCACTGCCCTCATGTAACTTCCCTTTGCCTTTTTTATAAATATTTTCATGGTAATTGTTCTGATGAGCTTTCCTCTTTGTTAACAAGACTTTATGAATACGAGATTGGCAGTAACATCTCATAATCTTTATCACTTTCCCCACTGCCCTCATGTAGCTTCCCTTTGCCTTTTTTATAAATATTTTCATGGTAATTGTTCTGATGAGCTTTCCTCTTTGGTAACTGGACTTTATGTATACGAAATTGGCATTAACAACTCATAATCTTATCAATTTCTCACTGCCATAATACTGCTTCCCTTTGCCTTTTCTATAAATATTTTCATGGTAATTGTTCTGATGAGCTTTCCTCTTTAGGATCTTTGCTTGATGTATAAAAAAAGATTAGCATTAAAATCTCATAATCTTATCAGTTTCCCACTGCCCTAATATAGCTTCCTTTTGCCTTTTCTATAAATATTTTCATGGTAATTGTTTTGATGAGCTTTCCTCTTTAGCACCTAGACTTTATGAACATGAGATTGGCAGTAACATCTCATAATCTTATCACTTTCCCACAGCCCTAATGTAGCTTCCTTTGCCTTTTCTATAAATATTTTCATGGTAATTGTTCTGATGAACTTTCCACTTTGGCAACTAGACTTTATGAACAGTTGGCATTAACATCTAATAATCTTATCAATTTTCCACTGCCCTAATGTAGCTTCCCTTTGCCTTTTCTATAAATAGTTTCATCGTAATTGTTCTGATGAACTTTCCTCTTTGGTACTTAGACTTTATGAACACGAGATTGGCAGTAACATCTCATAATCTTATCACTTTCCCACTGCATTAATGTAGCTTCCTGTTGCCTTTTCAATAAATATTTTCATGGTGATTGTTCTGATGAGTTTTCCAAATTGGTACCTAGACTTTATGAATAAGAGATTGGCATTAACATCTCATAATGTTATCACTTTCCCACTGCCCTAATGTAGCTTCCCTTTGCCTTTTCTATAAATATTTTCATGGTATTTGTTCTGATGAGCTTTCCTCTTTGGTAACTAGATTTTTGATTACGAGATTGGCATTAACATCTCATAATGTTATCAATTTCCCACTGCCCTAATGTAGCTTCCCTTTTGCTTTTCTATAAATATTTTCATGGAAATTGTTCTGATGAGATATCCTCTTTGGTACCTTGACTTTATGAATACGAGTTTGGCAGTAACATCTCATAAACTTATCACTTTCCCAATGCCCTTATGTAGCTTGCCTTTGCCTTTTCTATAAATATTTTCATGGTAATTGTTCTGGTGAACTTTCCACTTTGGTACCTAGACTTTATGTATACGAGATTGGCAGTAACATCTCATAATGTTATCACTTTCCCACTCCCATAATGTTACTTCCATTTGCCATTTCTATAAATATTTTCATCGTAATTGTTCTGATCAGCTTTCCTCTTGGTACATAGACTTTATGAATATGAGATTGGCGTTAACATCTCATAATGTTATCACTTTCCCACAGCCCTAATGTAGCTTCCCTTTGCCTTTTCTATAAATATTTTCATCGTAATTGTTCTGATCAGCTTTCCTCTTGGTACCTAGATTTTATGAATACAAGATTGGCGTTAACATCTCATAATCTTATCACTTTCCCACTGCCCTAATGTAGATTCCCTTTGCCATTACTATAAACATTTTCATGGTAATTGTTCTGATGAGCTTTCCTCTTTGTTAACAAGACTTTATGAATACGAGATTGGCAGTAACATCTCATAAACTTATCACTTTCCCCACTGCCCTCATGTAGCTTCCCTTTGCCTTTTTTATAAATATTTTCATGGTAATTGTTCTGATGAGCTTTCCTCTTTGGTAACTGGACTTTATGTATACGAAATTGGCATTAACAACTCATAATCTTATCAATTTCTCACTGCCATAATATAGCTTCCCTTTGCCTTTTCTATAAATATTTTCATGGTAATTGTTCTGATGAGCTTTCCTCTTTAGGATCTTTGCTTGATGTATAAAAAAGATTAGCATTAAAATCTCATAATCTTATCAGTTTCCCACTGCCCTAATATAGCTTCCTTTTGCCTTTTCTATAAATATTTTCATGGTAATTGTTTTGATGAGCTTTCCTCTTTAGCACCTAGACTTTATGAACATGAGATTGGCAGTAACATCTCATAATCTTATCACTTTCCCACTGCCCTAATGTAGCTTTCCTTTGCCTTTTCTATAAATATTTTCATGGTAATTGTTCTGATGAACTTTCCACTTTGGCAACTAGACTTTATGTATACGAGATTGGCAGTAACATCTCATAATGTTATCACTTTCCCACTCCCCTAATGTTACTTCCATTTGCCATTACTATAAACATTTTCATGGAAATTGTTCTGATGAGCTTCCTTCTTTGTTACATAGACTTTATGAATAAGAGATTGGCAGTAACATCTCATAATCTTATCAATTTCCCACTGCCCTAATGTAGCTTCCCTTTGCCTTTTCTATAAATATTTTCATCGTAATTGTTCTGATGAACTTTCCTCTTTGGTACTTAGACTTTATGAACACGAGATTGGCAGTAACATCTCATAATCTTATCACTTTCCCACTGCATTAATGTAGCTTCCCGTTGCCTTTTCAATAAATATTTTCATCGTAATTGTTCTGATGATTTTTCCAAATTGGTACCTAGACTTTATGAATAAGAGATTGGCATTAACATCTCATAATGTTATCACTTTCCCACTGCCCTAATGTAGCTTCCCTTTGCCTTTTCAATAAATATTTTCATGGTAATTGTTCTGATGAGCTTTCCTCTTTTGGACCTTCACCTGATGTATACAAGATTACCATTAAAATCTCATAATCTTATCAATTTCCCACTGCCCTAATGTAGCTTCCCTTTGCCTTTTCTATAAATATTTTCATGGTAATTGTTCTGATGAGCTTTTCTCTTTGGTACCTAGACTTTATGAATACGAGATTGGCAGAACATCTCATAATGTTATCACTTTCCCACTGCCCTTATGTAGCTTCCCTTTGCCTTTTCTATAAATATTTTCATCGTAATTGTTCTGATGAACTTTCCTCTTTGGTACCTAGACTTTATGAATACGAGATTGGCAGTAACATCTCATAATCTTATCAATTTCCCACTTCTTTAATGTCGCTTCCCTTTTCCTTTTCTATAAATATTTTCATGGTAATTGTTCTGATGAGCTTTCCTCTTTGGTACTTAGACTTTATGAATACCAGGTTGGCAGTAACATCTCATAATCTTATCACTTTCCCACTGCCCTAATGTAGCTTCCCTTTGCCTTTTCTATAAATATTTTCATCGTAATTGTTCTGATGAACTTTCCTCTTTGGTACTCAGACTTTATGAACACGAGATTGGCAGTAACATCTCATAATCTTATCACTTTCCCACTGCCCTAATGTAGCGTCCCTTTGCCTTTTCTATAAATATTTTCATGGTATTTGTTCTGATGAGCTTTCCTCTTTGGTAACTAGACTTTTTGATTACGAGATTGGCTTTAACATCTCATAATGTTATCAATTTCCCACTGCCCTAATGTAGCTTCCCTTTTGCTTTTCTATAAATATTTTCATGGAAATTGTTCTGATGAGATATCCTCTTTGGTACCTTGACTTTATGAATACGAGTTTGGCAGTAACATCTCATAAACTTATCACTTTCCCAATGCCCTTATGTAGCTTGCCTTTGCCTTTTCTATAAATATTTTCATGGAAATTGTTCTGATGAGCTTTTCTCTTGGTACCTAGACGTTATGAATACGAGATTGGCATTAACATCTCATAATGTTATCACTTTCCCACTACCCTAATGTAGCTTCCCTTTGCCTTTTCTATGAATATTTTGATGGTTATTTTTCTGATGAACTTTCCACTTTGCTACCTAGACTTTATGTATACAAGATTGGCAGTAACATCTCATAATCTTATCACTTTCCCACTGCCCTAATGTAGCTTCCCTTTGCCTTTTGTATAAATATTTTCATGGAAATTGTTCTGATGAGCTTTCCTCTTTGTTACCTAGACTTTATGAATACGAGATTGGCAGTAACATCTCATAATCTTATCACTTTCCCACTGCCCTAATGTAGCTTCCCTTTGCCTTTTCTATAAATATTTTCATGGTAATTGTTCTGATGAGCTTTCCTCTTTTGGACCTTCACCTGATGTATACAAGATTACCATTAAAATCTCATAATCTTATCAATTTCCCACTGCCCTAATGTAGCTTCCCTTTGCCTTTTCTATAAATATTTTCATGGTAATTGTTCTGATGAGCTTTTCTCTTTGGTACCTAGACTTTATGAATACGAGATTGGCAGTAACATCTCATAATGTTATCACTTTCCCACTGCCCTAATGTAGCTTCCCTTTGCCTTTTCAATAAATATTTTCATGGAAATTGTTCTGATGAGCTTTCCTCTTTGTTACCTAGACTTTATGAATACGAGATTGGCAGTAACATCTCATCATCTTATCACTTTCCCACTGCCCTAATGTAGCTTCCCTTTGCCTTTTCAATAAATATTTTCATGGTAATTGTTCTGATGAGCTTTCCTCTTTTGGACCTTCACCTGATGTATACAAGATTACCATTAAAATCTCATAATCTTATCAATTTCCCACTGCCCTAATGTAGCTTCCCTTTGCCTTTTCTATAAATATTTTCATGGTAATTGTTCTGATGAGCTTTTCTCTTTGGTACCTAGACTTTATGAATACGAGATTGGCAGAACATCTCATAATGTTATCACTTTCCCACTGCCCTTATGTAGCTTCCCTTTGCCTTTTCTATAAATATTTTCATCGTAATTGTTCTGATGAGCTTTCCTCTTTGGTACTTAGACTTTATGAATACGAGATTGGCTTTAACATCTCATAATCTTATCACTTTCCCACTGCCCTAATGAAGCTTCACTTTGCCTTTTCAATGAATATTTTCATGGTAATTTTTCTGATGAGCTTTACTTTTTGGTAATTCAGCATCGCAAATTTAACTGCAGTACTAGATTGGCAGCTAGGTCTCACCATTTTATTGTTGAAATTGTTTGATATAACCATAATTTCCATGATAAGATTTTTTTTCTCTTGCTTTTCTTTCCTTTGGAACTCTCATTTGGCTTCTTGCTTTCCATTCAATAAAGGTTTTCCAAAATTGAAATCCAACATCAATAATGATCTTTCTCCTTGAATTTTCTTATGGACCTCTTTATCTTTTCAACATTTCCTCTGTTTCCTTCACTCATTAACCTTTTTTATTTTTGTAGCTTCATTGCCTTGATTGAAACGAAATGATTTTAAAAATTATAAACAAATTGCAAGTCTCATTAAACTTTTCAAATATTTTTTTCTCATTTGTTGCCAGCATCCAGTAATGAATTTTGAATAATTGCTATGTTGTATTTATAAATGATTTACTATATTTGTTAATTAATTAAAATAGTTCTTTTATTTTCATTTTAGCTTTTTTGACAGTGCCCTTTTTCATTAGATGCAGATATTAGTGAACTTAAATATTTTTGCCCTTACACTTAATACAATTTTTTTTTTTTGCTATTGAAGTGTATCTTCCAACTCTAGTAATGTGCTTTTAGTTCATGAATGGTGTATTAACATCATAATTTGTTATTACTTCACGAAAGTGTTCATATTAGAAGTTCCACATAATTGTATGTTACCACTACTTTGTTAATATAAACAAAACTGTGCAATTATCACCTTAATATATAATATAAACCTTGCAGTTATGTTTTTGATTGAATCAAAATTGCCTATATCTATACATTTTTATATAGTAACCATATATTACAAATATTGTTCTTCATTACATTTTCTGAGTTAATCAACACCATAAAAGTGTATAAATTATACAGATTAAAAGAAAACTTTAAAATTCAAATTTACATTAATTTTATTGAAGAATTTATAGAACTGAAATAAATATACAACCAAGAATTAAAAACCACAGGATATAACATTATAAAAGGGATGATACAGATGACATGGGTCAGAAAGAGAGAGAGAAAAAAAACCCAAAAGTTACCTACTATAGACAATGCTGATCAGTACATTTCCCAGACTGTTATGTTTGTTTCCCACATAGTTTGTTAAAAATAAAAATGCCACAATGGACAGTTATCATCAGTTCAAAAATAGTTAATTCTAACTGACAAGATCAGTAGTTTTATTATGTAAATTTGTTTGATTTTTCATGTCTTTTATCAATACTTTCATCTGCCTACATTTATTGGCTTATGTCAATGTGTTTAGGTGTGGTTTTTCCATTTGGCTTTTGATTTCATCATCTTATTTGGCATTTTTTTTACAATCTTTCTTATTATCATAATTTTTTTTTTCTTTCATCTTGACAGTAAGTTGTCATCTCTGAAGAATTTTACATTTAAATTCTCAATGAGCAACTTCTTACCATAAACAATGAGGTTTTAAAAAATATTTATTGATGAGGAAGAGGTTGGGTGCTTAGAAAGGTTGCAATAATTTTTTAACAGATAAAATTTAACATCCTTGTTTTGCAATATGTGAGGAAAGATTTTCATACAGCAAAATTACACACTTTTCTTCTTTCTTTTTCTTTCTTTCTTCATTTTTTTAGTTCCTTCCTTTTGTCTAATTCCTTCAACCATTTCTTATTTTATTCATTCATTCCTTTCCTCATACTATCTTCTTTTCTTCCTCATTCATTTCTTCTTTCCTCCACTTTTTTATTTATTTATTCCTTCTTTCATTATCTCCTTTTGTTAATCCTTCCTTCCTTCCTTCCTTCCTTCCTTCCTTCCTTCCTTCCTTTGTTTATCCCTTTTCTACATTTATTCCATCATTCCTCCCTTCCTTCCTTCCTTTCTTCATTCTTTTTTCTTCATTCATTCATTCCTTCATTCCTTCCTTCATTTCTTCATTCATTCATTCCATGTTCTCATGATGCAACTGTTAAAAATAGGAAACCTATATTTCTGTGTCAGGTGCTAATTTACATTTTGCTGATCTGTACATTTACTTTGTTTCTTTTTTTACAACTTTTATTCACATAATTTAATCTTTTGCTTCCCACCCACATACAATATATATATATATATATATATATATTAAGTTCTTACAAAAATAATAGCCACCTAAAGTGTTGTATTTTGAAAAGCCATTTGAACCAAATTTTCACAGTATATATTAGTAATAATTAATGTGTGCACTTTAATAATTTTAAACTTATTTTAGACAGAAATATTCTTGAAGTATAGAAACCCTTAATTATGAACATGACAAAACATGATTTTCATTTACTTTTCTTGCATGAATTTAAACTTGGGCACAGTGTCTCCCAAACTTCTGCCAATATCAACAGAGCATGGGGGGAGATGGGTCTACAAGTGATTGGACGGCACAAAGGCGGTTCCAAAAATTTTGTGCTGGTGATGAGAGCTTTGAAGATGAAGAAGGTAGAGGACAGTCATACTGTCTTGACAACAAACAATTACAAGCAGTTGTTAAGCAAAACCTACAACAAAGTGTCAGAACTGTCTCAGACACTTAGTGTCAGCACTGCAAAAGTCATACGCTATTTGCAGAGTATAAGCAAGGTGAAATGGCTTGATAAATGGGTTCTTCATGACCTCAATGAAAATCAAAAACTTAGGCATTTTGAAGTTTGCTAAATGCTCTCTTTGTATAACACCAATGATTCCTTTCTTGACTGAATAGTCACTTGTGATGAAAAGTGGATCTTTTAGGATAACCATAAATGATCAGATTAAACATTTCCCAATGTCAAAATTGCATCAGCAAAAGATTATGGTGGCTCTATGGTGTTATCCACTACAGCATTCTGGAAGCCAGTCAAAGCATTAATGCAGAGCTTTACTGCAATTAACTTGCTGAAATGCATGCATGTCTACAAAAAATGAGATCTGAATTGGTGAATCGACATGGTCCAATTCTGCTCCACAATAATGCACAGCCACATGTTGCAAGAATGGTGTTGCAAAAACTCACAGATTTGTAACTCAAGAATTTACATCTTCCATATTTTCCTGATCTTCTACTCACTGATTATCATTTTTATAAGCACTTAAGCACATTTTTAAATGGTAAAACTTTCAAGTTCACACCATAAGTGGAATCAGCTTTTAAAGATTTTGTTGCATCACAACTAATAACTTTTTATCAACAAGGTATAAATAATCTTGTTGATTGATGGCAGAGGTATATAGATACTCATGACTCGTATTTTAACTAATTTCAACATTTCTACAATTAATTTTTCAATAATAAAATTATATTTCTGAAATCGGCCACTATTTTTGTAACAACCCCCCCCCACACACACAAATATATATAGTCATCCACAGACAGTCTTGTTTCACTGTATCACAGTTCATCAGTACAGTTAGACATCCTATTGCTTCTAGTCAGGATTGAAACCCGGCTAAATTGACACCAATCAGTGATTCTACCTCTAAGCTATGGGCACTCAATGGAGGAAGGCAGATTTTAGCATGTTATATACACAATGTAAACACATGCCAGTAACTGAAAGCATTCAAATTCATTCCTGAATGAACAATGCATTATTAGTGATGACTAACTACTGTTGTTAAAGTCCACCATTTCTTTATATTGCTCAATTGGCAAGCGAGAACATAGTCATTCACAGACAGTCCTGTTTTGCTGTATCATAGCTCATCAGTACAGTTAGAGATCCAATTGCTTCCAACCCAACTGACATCAGTCAGCAATTCTACAAAATTCTGTTTCATGATGTTAATATAGAACTAAAAACTAATGAATTTATCACTTACCTGTATAAAAAACCACCCATAAAAACTCGTCCATAACTATAATAGCCAATGCCCGGAAAGGTATAAAATAGCAGTAATAATGAACTTCTTAAATACAGCACATCAAAATTCTTCCTCCTAAAGAATATTTTTGAGCAGACTAAAATACATAAAACAAAACATTAGTCAACAGTAATTTTCCCAACTATGTCATTGATAAACAAATAAAATTATTTTTACAAAAAATACTCAACACCAGTATTAAAGATAACACAAAAATACATCAACATATTTTACTGCAATCAAATGCACAATAATTATAATACAGGATGATCTGTTAGTTCTCCTCTGCTTGCTTGGATGCCATTGCCCACAAGAACAACTTCTGGCTTTACTGGAGTGACACATCTAACCATATTAGGCACCTTTTTGTCTCTGCTCGCAATTAATGCAAGCAAGTTCTAAAATATGCTAAGCTGTTGTTTGCTAATAGAATGAAACTGCATATAGCATCCCACAAGTTTGGCTGTAAGTACTACTGCCAGCTCTGCAAAAGTGTGCTAAACAACAAACTTTTGATCCCATGACTACTCAATAATTTTGAGGTTCTCACATCCACAGTGAGCAAGGCTGAGTGCTTTGCTTGTAAATTCTTTACAATTCTACACTTGATTTATCTAGAGTACCCACACCAGACCCCACTCCTAAAATTGAGATCCAGCTGAGTGATATATATATAACCCCCTCTTTGGTCTCTAAGATTATTTCTAAGCTTGGCTCTCATAAAGCAAGTGGATGTGATAGTATTCCAGTCAGCATCCTTAAAAAATGTGCCCCTACTCTCTCTCCTGTCCTCTTCAAACTTTATGACTATTGCTTTTCTGCCTCTTGCTTCCCTACTTGTTGGAAGTTCTCTGTAGTACCTGTCTTTAAAAACTCTGGAGAGCCCTATTGACCAATCAACCTCTTACTGCTTTTTGCCAAAGTGTTCAAGGCTGTTATCTATGCTGAAATGATTCAACATATCACATCCAACAAATTATTTTCTAACAAACAGTATGGTTTCTGCTTTGCCTGGTCTACTGCTGATATGCTAATGATTATCAGAATACATATATCAGGCCCTTGATAAGAACAGCAAAACCTGGGCTTTTGCCCTGGGTATCTCAGAAGTTTTTGATAGGGTTTGGAATGCTGGCCTTTTGGGCAAGCTACAGGGCTATGGTATAACTAGATGATTGTTTAATTTAAATCAATCATTACTGTCAAATCATAAAATGATAGTCCTACTGAATTGGTATACTTCCAAACCCTTTCATGTTAATACGGGTGTCCTTCAATGGTTTATTCTAGATCCTATTCTTTTCCTGATATTCATCAATGATCTTCCTGATGTAGTCATTTCCAAAATTGGCATCTGCACAAATGTCACCACCATCTATTCCTGACTCAATAAGACATCTGCCTAAACTGACATTTAGCCTCTGGATCTTCAATCTGTGATGGATTGGGGTAAGAAATGGCTTGAAAAAAAATGTTTCCAAAAAGAAAAAACTGCTCTACTTTAACCACCATAGGGAGGCTTTTCTACCTTCTATTGATATAGAGCAAACTAGTCTCCTTGAAAGCAATACACTGCACCTCCTTGAGCTCACACTCTCAGCCAATCTCAAGTGGAATAAATACATTGAATCAATAGCTATATCTACTGCTAAGAAGGTTGAGTTGCTATGCTGAGCCAGGAAGTTTTTCTTGTCAGAATCTTGTACATTTATAAATTTACCATTCAGCCATACATTGAATACTGTTGCAATATCTGGTCAGGTGCTCCTGCTGTTAATCTCAGGGTTCTTGACAAAATCCAAAGTAGGATCTGCAATGTAATTGGTCTCAATTTGGCTGCTTGCCTTCAGCCATTTTCTCATTCATGGAATGTGGATTCCCTCTGCCTTTTCTATAAGTATTTTCATGGCTTCTGCTCTGGTGAGCTTCATTCCCTGGTGCCTCACTCTTATCAATTTATCCATGAAACTAGATTAGCAACTAGGTCTCACCCTTTTACCATCAAAATAGGCAAATGTATTCACCAATTCTACTCCAGCGGTTTCTTTCCTCTCATTTTCCACCTGTGGAATTCCCTTCCCTATGATTCTTCCCTGATAGCTACAATATCCAAAAGTTTAAATGCAATGTCAATTGCCATCTTCTCTCTCTATGACTTCTAACTGTTTCTTACCCTTTCTACAACATCACCTATTCTGTTTTCTGTCTCCTCTCATTACAATCCAGTGCCTTGATTAGGGTGAAACAATTATAAAAAAAATGGATACATTTGCTATACAAAAACTTATTTAACACCATATTTCTGCCATAATTCCTCAAAAACATGTAAAATTTATAATAAATTATAGAAAACTGAAGACTGCAAACCTTGTTTCTAATCAAAATAACTCCATCAAATCTAAACCAGTGATGACTAATAGAGCGTATGAATTTCAATGCCCAGTTCAAGATTGCATTTTTAGTCATAAATCAATTACCTATATCGGCCATACTACTACTTTTTTCAATAAACACCTTTCATGTCACGTATGTAACAATAGTGGAATAAAAAATACAAGAAGCCTTATGAAAAATTTTGGTTGAAAATACAAAAATACTATTTAGATCACAATGTGAAAAGCACCTAACTATAAGGGATCACTGTATATCAAACAAAAAAGACACAAAAATTAAATTACATTACAGTCAAAACATGAAGATAAAATAACAACATTAGAAAAATAACATCCTTGAAAATGGCCAGTGAAATGGCTGAAAGTGCTTGGAAAGTCAAAAATTATGGAACATTTTTACATTTCTTATTTTCAACAAAAAGGAAACATGAAAGAATGCTGGAAAAATTAAATCAAAAATTAATAAAATCTTCCTTTTTGGTCGTTTTTAATGAAACATGTTTAAAAGAAAGATTGTTGCTTAAATATACATTAGTGTGTGTGTGTGTGTGTGTGTGTGTGTGTGTGTGTGTGTGTGTGTGTGAGCAGATACCATTACTGGTGTATAAACATGCACAAACACAGACATAAGATTTGTTATATATTAGAGAATAGATTGTTCAGTACTGGGGATAGAGCATTTTTATATACAAACAATGTAGACATAGAAATCAACACTGTATGGTGAATATCTGTTTCACATCTTAAATGATCACCTGATGATCACTTAAGACAGTGGTTCTGAGGGTTTCAAAGGGTGGAAGGAAAATTTATTTACTTTTTCTAGTTTTTTATTTACAGAATTTTCTTTATTGAATTCCAACCCTCTGACATTCTATTGAACATTTTGTTTATTAAAGTATGCTTCAGTTTATTTATTTAATAATTTACTAGGAATTAAAACAAATTACTGTACATGTATTTAAGTTTAAAAATCTGTCAACGTTTTCTATTGCTATTAAATTTGTAAAATTCTTTTCACAACATAATCAATGTAGATGCATATGTATTAGTTTTTTTGTTTCAAGGTTTAATGACCTATCAATCCTTATGAGATCATTTAAGGTCATAACCAATGATTTTTTGGGTAAAGTTATTTTATTTTTACAACATTTTTCTTTTTGAGTATCAAGATTCATTGGGATTTGTTTTTAAGAGCAGGGTCTCCAAGTCCTACCCTTGTTATTTAACCCATAACTGAAGGGAAGGGATGGATTAATACCTTTCCCAAGGGTACCAGTGCTTAAGTGAATGCAGGGTGTTCAACTGGAATTTGAACTCAGCTCACCAATTTCTCTTTCTGAGCCGATATCCACTGCACCACAACGCATATCCATCACTAAACGCTTACAGCACCTGGTATTCCCAAGCGGTCACCCATCTAAGTACTGACCAGGCTCAACGTTGCTTAACTTTGGTGATTGAGCAAGAACTGGTGTATTCAACGTGATAGGCCGTAAGCCTATGTATTAGACTGACAATATTCAATAATATTTGCATATTGTTTGAAATGCACCTTTTGAGTCAAACAATCTTGAAAAGATGGGGAATGACATTCTGACAGTTGGTGAAATGGATGCCTTGGGAAAAAATAAGGATGAGAACCACTGACTTAAGATATAAAGCTGCTAGTGACCATTGCTTGGACCTATGCACACAAATGTTAAAATTGCTATTTCATCAAAAAGACTGTAATGAAAAAAATAGCCCAAAGTTTAATGCAGACAAATTTCAAAGCAAATAAATATGAAATCTGGAAGATTATGAGTAAAGAAAGAAAGAAAGAAAGAAAGAAAGAAAGAAAGAAAGAATAAGGAAAATGAAAGGAAAAAAATGAAAGAAAAAATCTGAAATTGAAAACTGATAAAATAAACAAAGATAGTATCATAAGAGAATACTGGGAAATAAGAAAGTAAATGGAAAAATGAAAATGATGACAGATTAGATATATTTATATATATATGTGAT
The DNA here is from genome assembly GCA_037127315.1 of Ascarosepion bandense. NCBI lineage: Eukaryota > Metazoa > Mollusca > Cephalopoda > Sepiida > Sepiidae > Ascarosepion > Ascarosepion bandense. The sequence goes on from JBBBDQ010002327.1 coordinate 1,181,754, forward strand.
TAAAGAAAGAAAAGAAAGAAACAAGAAAGAAACAAGAATAGATAAAAATGAAAATAGTAACATTAAAATATATATGTGAATAAAGAAAAAAAGAAACATGAAAAAATGGAAAGGATGATATTAGATATATATGTGATGAAAGAAAGAAATAAAGATAAAAGGAAGATGAAAGAAAGAAAATGATCATATTAAATGAACAAAGAAAGCAAGCAAGAAAATAACAAGAAAGAAATAAAAATTAAAAGTAAGATTGAATGAACAGTAAATAACATTCAATATATATATAAATAAAGAAAAGTAATCAGTGATGACATAAGAAAGAAAAGAAACAGTGAAAGAAATTTAAACAGAATTCTGTTATGATAAAACCCAAGGTCTTGTTTATTCACTTCAATTTACTTTTACATGTCTCCTTAAATAAAGAGTCAATATTTTTTAATCACAAAATATAAAAAGAAATTAAAAAAATGTATGTGTGGCCTTTAAAAAAATAGGCTGATTTATGATATTTACAATCAAAAAAATGCTGATACTTCTACAATCCAATTGAAGGACACTTACAAAGAATGGATGGCTATTTTGGAACATTAATCTCTGACTTTGACAATTCCCTTCAGCTTTTTCTCTTTTTTAACTCTCTCTCCCTCTCTCCCTTTTCCTCTCTCAGATTGGCTTCTTTCTCTCTGTGTGCATCTCTCTTTCTACCTCTTCCTTGCATCTGTATATTGCCTTTTCCCTCTCATTGTCTATTGCACTCGCTTCTTTCTCTCTCTTCCTCTCTCTCTTTCTCTTTTCTCTATCACTCTCTTTGCATATGTGTTCTCTGTGTTCCTCTTTCTCCAACCTTATTATTTTTTCTCTCTCTCTTGTACTTGTCTCTATCTATCTATCTATCTATCTATCTATCTATCTATCTATTTCTTGCATTTGTCTCTCTCTCTCTTTCACCTCTTTGTCCCTCTGTCTCTTTGTTTGTTTTTTATAATCTTTTTCTATCATTTCCTACCTGCTGTGTCTGATGACCTACCAAGTCAGTTGGAGAGGTCAGTGTAGAAATTATCTCAACAAATGCACTTGCTTGAAGCTATCTGTAAATAACAGCCAGTTACAGAGTTAAAAACTTTTCAGGTCACTATTTAGACAGTTTTCTTTTAACCGGATCAAATACTCCTTTTACCATGTTTTTCTAAATGATACTTTTCTTAAAGGTTGCTTTTCTTTTCCATTGGACATTTCTCCCTCTCTCTCTTTCCTTCTCTCTCTTTCACTCACTCCCTTTCCTCCTCTACAATGTTTACTCTCACTCAGAAACTTATTGCTAATGGAATTCTCTCTTCTCTCTTTCTTGATTTTATTTCACTTCTTACATTTTTTGTTTCATTTTTAAAACTCATCTTTTTCTTTGATCTTTAGAGCATATAAAGGTATATTCTTTTTCTCCATCAACTCTTTCACATTGTCTTTTCTTTTTTGTATAATTCATTCTTTCAGATAAAAATAAATTCATTTTTCATATTTCTTTTGTCATTTTTTTTATTTACATCTTCCTCTCTCCTTGTTCAGCTTCCTAATCATTTACTTTTATTTTATTTTCAAACAATAAATCTTTCAAAATAATACCAATAAACTTTGAGAGAGAAATTTTACAATTAACTTTGGAAATATTAACAATTCAAAATGTTATTTTTAATATTATAGATAGCTTTATGAGAATTAAAAACATTTATAATCAGAATTGCAATACTGTTTCAAGAGAGGTAATGTTAATGCAGACTAGTTATAACTCTATGTAAATAATTATAAAGCTCCTTATTTTTATATATACAAAAATATTTGTAAAAAAATAGAAACAGTAAGATGTGGAAACAACAAAACAAGTATTATTTATTATTTAGTTGTTATGTAATGTTGAAGAAATAAGAGACAGTAATACTGAGTAAAACTGTGAGTTTAGAGGTTAAACGTAGATTAAATGTGGATGTTGGAAATTGACAGAAGGATAAGATAAAGAATAAATAATGTGTATACAGTTTTTCTCATTTGTTTATTTTATAGATGTATGTAATATATGTCTATATAATTTAGTTGGAAAATATAAGAATGGTCTGGGGTTTTCTTACCTCAAATTTTTGTTAAGTATTAAGAAATAAATGTTACCATTATGGCCTAAAAAAAGAAAAATAGCTGAAATTTTTATTGATGCATGTGTTGAAGGTAAACTTTAGAATACTTTATCTATCAGACATTAAAGTGTTTGATCTGCATTTTGCAATCTAAAAGGCATCTGTACAAACTCATATAACCTAAATAGTGTGGTAATAGCATTTTTGTGGATATCCTCTTCATCCACTGGTATTTGAAAATAATCCTTTACAAGATCTAACTTTGTGAAAATGCAGAACAGTTTGAGACTAATAGCAAAATCATGTATAAAAAGTTTGGTAGTCTAGTAGCTTTCAATCTATAAAAATCGCCATAAGGATGTCATGCTGTTGTTTTGTTTAGGGACCATGTGCAATGGGGATGATCATGCACTCTTCTTTAGGTTTATAATTCCTATCTGCAGCATTTGTTGAAACATTGTCTTGGCATTCTTATACTTATCAGGTTTCAGTCATCTTGGTGTAAAAGGTATGGGTGTTCTTGTTGGCTTGATATGGTGTTTAGTATGGTGTTTAATACTATCCATGTGTTTAAATGTCTGTGTTATTTCTGCTTATTTTTGTAGCAATTTTTTATACTTTTATCTTATGGTAGGGTAGTTCTAATTCTAGTTGACAAGCAAAAATTAATTTCACTGAAAGTTTAGCCAAGTTGTTAAAAAGAGATTGAGTAACCATGTTAACTGATAAGTGAAAATTAATTAGGAAGTTTGTATCTAGTATGGGTGTTATAACATTTGCTGAGGTGAACTCTTATAGGAAATCTCGCCTTTACAAAAGTTGATGGACATAGCTTTTCCATCAAAGATGTCCTTTTTAGTTGTGGATGCTTGTTGAGAAACTACACAAAATAATAAATAACAAAAGCAGATATGGGGATAGAAAATGTAAGTTATATTGAACAAAAATATACAAACTGGAACACGACTTAATCAATTCAGGAATACTAGGAATACTATTAGTAGAAAGATTATATACAGTCTTGTATGGAAGTATGTCCAGTTAATGAGTCTATATCCTTACTGACCAACTGACTCCTTACTAACTCTCTTTGACAACCACTTTTTATAACTGGCTTTACCACTACCTTTGACAATCACCGCCATTCTCTGTATAGGCAGGATGATATGTACACATCAGACAAGTCCATTCTTATGTGTCAAAAGGAGTGAACACTTTTATTACCATTAACTGCCTGTAGTTTGTAAGGTCCTGGATTTAATTTTCATTTTTGGTCTGGTGGTAAAACACTTATTTCTGTTCCAGTGTCTATTAGAAATTATATTCATGATTCTTATCTGGAATATAGAACAGACACATTTTCTGTGAAAGTACAGCTATAGTTGTCATCACTACTAACTGGAAATGAAGTTTCCCTGTTGTCTTTAAAAGCAAAAGTTTTCAGGCATCATGTTGCTTCTATACCAAACTTATAGTGGCAGAAACATACATCATATCTGTGTCTTATCTGTCTCCTTTCTCTTTCTGCTAAAGTTTCTACTGGAGCTCTTTCATTTGAAATTAGTTATGCTTGTTTGACACCGCATATTCAAAAGAGACTGCATTTGTTGAGCTAACTGTGACTTTTGATTTTTTAACTGCTTGTTAGTAGGTGTATGTAAGGCATTTATATCTATGATTTTTATACTTACATGCATGCAGTCTGTGGATTATGACCATTTGTCAGTTGCTATGTCTTCTATCATAGGAATCATTGTATTATACAGTTTGTCTAGCCACAATCTGCAAAGCATATTTTCTATCATTATGTTATTTCCTAAAAGACTCTTCATATGTTTAAGTAATTGTGGAGGAGAATTCAGTCCCTCATTTCTGCATTGTTAAACAATTCATGCAGCATAATTTCATTGAACTTACGGGTTTGTTAAATTATAGCTGTATTTAATGTGTCATGAGGGATTTCTTTGTGCATGGTGTCTATTAAGTTCATAACCTCTTTGACCACTTCTGCTGATAGTTTTCCTATGACATAGCAGTAATGTTTTATCTGTGAAACAATCTTTTTTGGCATTAAAAATCACCTATATTTGTATAAATATCAACCTCATGTTCTTTGGGTCATAAATGGCTAAATTTAAAGCCATTAGTGACACTACAGTGGGATTTGCATTGTGTTACTTTTTAGTGTTGTTAATTTTTTTTTAATATTAAAAATTTGTTTTATGTAGTATAAATATGACACATTGTTTGGAAAGGGTAAAAGAAAAGCTTGAAGAGAGTGAACGACATCTGGATAGTAGTAAAATGCCTGTTGAATTTCAATGGGTAAGGATTAGTATGTCAGTCAGTGGCTGCAATACAGAAAGAAGGCGTAGAGGTGGTAAGAGTAGGTATAAGTAGCTATCTTTTGGCTGTAAATAATTATAAACCTCATTACATTTATATATAAAAAAATACTCATAAAAATGAGAAATAGCAAGATGTAGAAACAACAAAATGAGTATTATTTATTATCTGGTTGTTATATGCTGTTGGAGAAAGAAGAGACAGTAATACTGAGTAGAATTGAAGTTTTGGGTCAAACGTAGATCAAATGGATATCAGAAGCTGAAAGAAGGATAAGATAAAGAAGAAGCAAAGTGTATAGAGTTTTTCTCATATGTTTATTTTATAGATGCGTGTAATGTGTGTCTAGATAATTTAGTTGGAAAATATAAGAAGTGTATTGGGTTTTCCTACCTCAAATTTTTGTTCAATATTAAGATAAATGTTACTATTATGACCTGAAAAAGGAAAAGGAGGTGACATTTTTGTTGATGTGCACGTTGATGGTCTGTCTGTGTTGATTACTTTTCAAATAGTGAGAATATCATGTAGTTATGTATGCATAGACTCAGCCCTGTTTAGGGATTCCATTACCCTTCGGTACGGTCTTGCATCCGTGCAGACCTTAACTCGACTCGGCCCTGTTTAGGGATTTTGTAATGTAACCTCTCAGTACTTTCTTGCTTTCCGTGCAGTCCCTAACTTGACTCTGCCCTGTTTAGGGACTCCGCCTTTCGTCAGGTATCCTCCACTGGCACAAGCTCGCCTTCACACTCGCCACTTCGACCTAGACCCGAAGACGGAATGTCCTGAACCAGCCAGGCGACTCATCCAGCATCTCCAGCTGACTAGCTACCACAATGAATGCCACAGCTCGACCCGGCACTGGACGAGGTCTCACCGCTTGCCGCACCAACTACATAGAGGCTACCACCCTTTGGACCTGAAGCGAACCCGAACTACATCTTGTATCAACTCACGTAAATAAAACCCAAGTTGTTATTGTTTTTACCTCTGCCTTTGTCTCCTCATTGTCTTGGCTGTTTCCTATTTATCTAGAATTCAAGTTTGCAGAGTCAACTTCCTCCGGGACTTGACCCCGCAACAGTACTACCTTTGGTTGAAAATTTTTCTCTTAAAACAATTTTTCCAGGAAAACAGGTTTATAGGTCCAATAGCTCTATCACTCTTTTCTTAACCTTCTCTTTTATTTTAAATCTACAACCTATATTTCTCATTCACAGTTCTCATCTTCAAATCACTTTTTTCCAAGATATCCCTATACTTATTTTGTATACCAGTTTGTTCCATTTCTAAACATAAGCAGTTTTTTGTGCTATCTCTTCAGAATGTAAGTGATGGTGGTTTTTCACGGATACCTTGTCTATCATGAATTACCATAAATTCTTGAATGTGTAGTGGTTTCTCATTGTTATGATTTGATTCCATAGATGTTTTCCTTGACTGGCTGCCACCCAAGGCTACCTTGATATTTGACACATTAATGGGAATGATAACTATAGCTTTTTTATCTTTTTTATACTCATCTCTTTTTCTTTTTTATATTCTTCTCTTTTTCTTTTTTATACTCTTCTCTTTCCCTTTTTTATACTCTTCTTTTTTCTTTTTATACTCTTCTTTTTTTATACTCGTCTCTTTTTCTTTTTCTTTTTCTTACTCTTCTCTTTTTTATACTCTTTTCTTTTTCTTTTTAAACCGTTCTTATTTTTCTTTTTTATCCCCTATAGTTTTTGTTTATTCACATTTCTCTGAATTATTTTTATTTACTTTTACTCAAACTTATTTTTTCCTAATTAATTCTTTAATCTCTTTTCCCTTTTTTTCTACATTTCTTTCTCTCTCAATATTTTCTTCTCTTTTTCCACATCTCTTTTCTAATCCTCCCTTTCTTCATCTCTCATTGCCAGCCAAATATTTCTACCTATAATACTTTTCTTACTATGCTTATCTTTTATTTTACTGTCTTTCTTTGTATCTTTTACTGTCTTCCTAGCACAACTATTTTGACAAAGCTTTTTTTTTTTACAGAAAACAATTTAATTTTCTATTCAATATGATCTCAACTAATTTACAGCTTAAACATCTAATGGAAAATTTTAAAAGTTTTTTTTACACTTTTCTCTATTTTTGTTATCTAAATTTTGGCTTTAGGGTCTAATAGAAATGTTATCATTCTTCTGATTGTTCTCACAGTATTTGAATAATGACATTAAACTTTAATCTTTATATTTTCCATACAAATCTACAACAGGGAGTTGCCTACTTCTTGAAATAGTTTTTTTTTTCATTTGAGACTTTTAATTGTTTTTTCTTCAATTCATTCAATCTCTTTCTTTCTCTATTTTCATCTTTCACTTCTTCATCAAGCAACAATCATTTATATTACATTTCAATATTTTTAGCCCATGTTTTTGTATACTTTTTATTACATATACTGCTTTGTTAATGCTATCATGTTTCATTTCTCTTTCTTAGATATTACATTCTTAATGTATATTTCCTTTTTCTTTCTTTCCTTTTTAATTTTCTTATATTTTGCATTCTTAATTTATCACTTCCTTTCATTCTTTTCTCTTTTTATAATTTATATTATTAATGTTATATTTTCTTTCCTATTTATATTCTTCATAGGCTTTTCTATTTCTTTCTTTCTTAAATAGTGCATTCTTGATTCTATCATTTTACTAATTTAGATTATCATTTTATTTCTTTGTTCATATATTATTCTTGATTTTCTCTCTTTCTTTCTGTGTGACACTGAGGTCATGAAGTGGTTAATATGGAGTATTAGCTAGAAAAGAGAGAGAGAGAGAGAGAGAGAGAGAGAGAGAGAGAGAGAGAGAGAGAGAGAGGAAAACATTTTCTCTGGTGATAGGAAGTGAAAGGAACAATCTAGGTTTACTGACCCTTATGAATTGGGACAATGCACCAAGAATTTCTTTTTTATCTATTAAGGGGCTGGCTTGTGGTGAAACAAATTGAGAAAAATTTGATATCTTCTTTGAGAATTTAAGAAAACAAATATTGTTAACAAAGAGAGAGATAGGTCTGGGTCATATGTTCCCTGACAAAACAAATGGGAACATTTAAATGAAGGTTAAATGAGAAAGAACCATTTTTAAGGGTCAAATGTACAATAAGATAGAAGTTATGAAAATGAGTCTTGTTGATGGCAGGGAAGAGAGGTAATCTGGTTTATATTTTTACTGAACACAGAAAAGTCTAAGGAAATGAAAAGTAATCAGAGAATTAAAATTAATAACTAGAATAAAACTCCACTTTTTTGCCAACAGTTTAAATAATAGATTTGTCACAAAGATAGTTATGCCTGTCCTGGAATGTAGGCTGAAGTTTCCCCTCAGGAGACCCCTACCTATAGGACCTCCTACCTCTACCAAAAAGCTGACTGGGATGCCTTTCGTGATTTCCTCTGCGACGTCCCTTGGGGAAAAGTGTTCGACCTATCAGTTGATGACTGTGCCTCTGAGGTCTCATCATGGGTGAAAGCTGGCATTGATGCCTTCATACCCACCAGGAAGTATTGCTTAAAACCTCATTCCTCTCTGTGGTTCTCTCCGGCCTGTTCAGCCGCCATTGCCCACAGGAACCATTACTTCCATCTATTCTAGAGACAGTCATCTGATCATAATAGGCGCCTGTTCACATCTGGTTGTTTGCTGAGAGAATGCGACAGCATATAGCTGACTGCAAGTTCGGCTCCAAGGACTATTGGAGGATTTGCAAATGAGTGCTCAACAATAGGAAATCCTCAATACCTCCTTTAATCCATGAATTTGAGGTTCTCATGTCATCTGTGGACAAAGCTGTGTGCTTTGCTCGCAGATTCTCATCCAACTCCACATTTGACATGTCCGGAGTACACCCACCCAACTTCCCTATTAAAACTGAGGCCAAACTGCATGATGTATATATTACCCCGACAGTAGTATCCTGAGTAATTTCAAAAGTCGACCCCCATAAGGTGAGTGGAGACGATAGTCCTTAAGAAATGTGCTCCTGAACTTTCCTCTGTCCTCTCTAAACTGTTTAACTACTGCCTTACTGCTTCCTGCTTTCCTGCATGCTGGAAGTTCTCTTCAGTCGTTCCTGTATCTAAGAATTGTGGTGAACCCTCGGACCCATCTAACTATCGCCCTATCAGTCTTCTACCGATATTCGGGAAAGTATTCAAGGCCATAATCAATGCTGAAATGGTTCAACATCTCACTGCCCACAAACTCTTCTCTGACAGGAAATATGGCTTACGCTTTGCCAGGTCCACGGCTGACTTGCTAACAACCGTAACAGTGTACATGCTCCAGGCCCTTGATTAGTCTGACGAGGCTTGTGCGGTTGCTCTGGATATCTCCAAGGCTTTCGACAAGGTTTGGCACTCTGGCCTCCTATGCAAGCTATGGGGTTACAGTATTACTGGTCGCCTGCTTGACCTAATCCAATCTTTTTTAAATAACCGCAAAATGAAGGTCGTTTTGAATGGGCATGCCTCTTCATCCTACAGCACGAATGCTGGTGTCCCACGGGGCTCTATCCTGGGCCCGACGCTCTTCCTTATTTTCATCAACGATCTCCTAGATGAGATCAAGTCCCAAGTAGGCATCTATGCAGATGACACTACAATATACTCCCGCATCAGCAAGAAACCTGTCATGGCAGACAGATATAATCTCACTGCTGACCTTGAACGGGATCTACACTCCGTGGTGAACTGGAGCAAGAAGTGGCTTGTCAACTTCAATTCGTCTAAGACCAAGCTGTTGTCTGTCAACCATTACAGGCAACCTCTCCTGCCTCCCATAATCATGGACCAAGCGATTCTTTTGGAGAGCAATACACTATGCCTCCTCGGACTTACCCTGTCCTCAGACCTTAAATGGAACCACTATGTTGAATCCATAGCTAAATCTACTGCTAAGAAGGTTGGGTCACTATGTTGATCCAGGATGTTTTTTCCGCCTGAATCCATCCTGCATATATACAAGTCAACCATTCATTAGACTGGCAACTGGGTCCCACCCATTCACAGTCAGGTTAGCCAAATGCAGATGACAATTCTACTCCTGCAGCTTCTTCTCTCGCACTTACCGCCTGTGGAACTTGCTCCCATATTCTTGCTTTCCTGACGGCTACAACCTCCAGAAATTTAAATGCAATGTCAATACCCATCTATTAACCACTGGACTCTAGCTCTCTCCCCACCCCCGTATATCCTTCCCTTTCTCTCCACCTATGTATTTGTCATTGCACCTGCATTCTCATCTTTCTATTGCTCCTTTCTAACTAGTTTGTACTCCTCACTCTTTTCTAATTAATCTTTTTACAGTTATGTAGCCCCCCCCACCACTCATCAGTGGCATTTCTGCCTTGCTTGGGGTGAAATGATTAAAAAAAAAATATATAGGAAAGAAGAAGAAGAAGAATTTAGTATGGCATGATGGCAGGAGATGTAGAATGAAGGAAGTTGGAGTTAATGGGAGGTGCGATCTCTGTAACTATTCCCAAGGATGGTGAATAGTTCTTTAAATTTGGAAAATTAATTAACATGTCAGACCATAACAGGCGCCTTTTTGCCTTGGCTCGCAATGAGTGCAAGAAGGTACTTAAAGGAGCTAAGCTGATGTTTGCAGCTAGAATGAAGCCACCCATAGCATCCCTTAAGTTCGGCTCCAAAGACTACTGGAGTCTCTGTAAAAGCGTGCTGAACAGCAGTAAGCACTCAATCCCCACTCTAATCAATGAATTTTGGGTCCTCACCTCTTCAACAGACGAGGCTGAGTGCTTCACTCACAGATTCTCCACTAACTCGACACTGGACTTGTCTGGAGTATCTGTACCCAACTTCCCTCTCCGAATACTGACTGACATACTAATTACTCCCTCATAGTCTCCAAAATAATTAAATGAAAGAAATGTGCTTCTGAACTCTCCTCTGTTCTCTCTAAACTTTATAACTACTGCCTCTCTGCTTCTTGTTTTCCTGCTTGCTGGAAATCCTCCTCCGTGGTTCCTATATATAAAAATACTGGAGAAACCTCTGACTCTGCTAATTATTGCTCTATCAGCCTCCTGCCAATCTTTGGTAAAGTGTTAGAAGCCATCATCAACGCCGAGGTAGTGCAACATCTCTCAGTCCACAGACTCTTTTCTGACAAATAGTATGGTTTCTGCTTCACCAGGTCTACTGCTGATATGCTCACAACCATCACTGAGTATATACACCAGGCCCTCAACAAGAACGGCAAAGCCCGAACTGTTGCCCTTGACATCTCCAAAGCATTCGACAGAGTCTGGCATACTGGACTTCTATGCAAGCTGCAGGGATATGGTATAACTGGACAATTGTTTGACCTAATCTAATCATTTCTTTCAAATTGAACAATGAAGGCAGTATTGAATGGACAAGCCTCCCAATACTATCACATGAACGCGGGTGTCCCTTAAGGCTCTATTCTGGGTCCTACGCATTTCCTTATCTATATTAACGATCTCCCTAATGTAATAAGATCCCAAGTAGGCATATATGCTGACAACACTATGGTTTACTCTCGTCTTCATCAAAAATCTGCTGAGGCTGACAAAGCAAACCTTGCTGCCAAGCTTGAAAAGGACCTCCAATCCGTGGTGGACTGGGGTAAGAAATGGCTCATTCCTCCCACCCATTAACATAAATCAGGCTTCTCTCCCTGAAAGTAAAACACTGCGCCTCCTCGGATTAAATCTTACATCAGACCTTAAGTGGAATAACTTTATAGAATCCAAAGCTAAACCCGCTGCTAAGAAGGTCAGTTCTCTGTGCAGGGCCAGGAAGTTTTTTCCATGCAAAACAATCCTGCACATATGCAAATTTACCATCCATGCATGCATTGAATATTGCTGCTATATCTGGTCGGGTGTTCCTGCTATCCACCTAGGGATCCTTGATCAATAGAGAGTCTGTAATGTGATCGATCCCAACTTGGCTGCTAGGATACAGTCGCTTTCTCACCGGTGCAATGTGGCTTCCCTGTGTCTCTTCTACAAATACTTTCATGGTTTCTGCTCCAATGAACTTAGCTCACTGATGCCCCCTATATATGAATATACTCAAGCTACAAGATTAGCAACTAGTCCCGCCCTTTTACTGTGAAACCAAGAAAATGTAAATGCAAATTCTACTCCACCAGCTTCTTTTCTTGAACTTCCCGCCTGTGGAATTCCCTTCTGTTTACTTGCTTTTCTGACAGCTACAATCTTCAAGAATTCAAATGTAAAGTCAATAGTCACCTCCTATCTCACTAACTTACATCCTCTCTCTCAAGTCCCTTCCTCTGTCCACTCCACTCATCAGTATTCTCTTCCTTCTCATACTCTCTTCCTAACACCCTCAGTTGCCTGTAACTCTTTCTCATAACATTCCTCCTATGTAACCCCTTGGACAACAGTGGCAGTAAAATGCCTTGCTTAGGGCCACATGATTTTATTAAAAAAAAAAAAGAGTGATGAAATAGGGGACAAAGAACCCTTGTTGGGATTAATGCAATTAATGCAAAAATTGGGGAATCACTGAGTCCACAGAATCTGTCAACTCCACACCAGTTTTGGGCTGAAATGCATATAAGCAGATACCCTTGAGAGCTTGAAGACCTGTGTAGTGAATTCCCACATTAGTGCATCTGGAACTCACATCAGCTACCACCAGATCTGACTCTGAAGAACTTTGAATCCAGCTTCTCCAGATTTTTTGGTAGAAATGGTTAAATTTTTGTGGGAAAGGTTAATTTTTTGTGGGAATGGTTAACTTTTTGAAGGAATGGTTATTTTTTGTGGGAAAGGTTAATTTTTTGTGGGAATGGTTAATTTTTGTTGTACCAAGAACTACATAAACCAAATAAAGAATGACCCAACAATTCTTTTAGTTTTATTTTTCTTCGTGAAGATATTTCTTTCCCTAATACAGCTTCCGACACAGTTTGACACAGTGCCTTTATTACTGTAACATTCAATCTTCCACTACTCAGAGACTGAGAACACAATGTGGGCAGAGTGGATGGGGATCAAAGTGGCCAGTGATTACAGTCAACTTGGACCAGCAACAGCGTTAACCAGCACAGGGATAAGTCACCTGAGGGTTGCTTTTTTTTCTATATTTGTTCCTTTTTTCTTTATTTCTGCTTTTCTTGTTTTCATTTCTTTAATTTCTTTCTGTAAATCTTTCTTTTCTGTAATTCTTTTTAATACTTTTCCATCTTTCATTCTTTCATTCTTTTTTTCCTTTTTCTTTCTTTCTTTCTTTCTTTCTTTCTGCATTTTTTTATGTTTGCATATTTTTCTTTCTTCTGTAATTCTTTTTAATGATTTTCACCTTTCTTTTCATCCTTTCTTATACTTTTCTTTCTTTCTTTCTTTCTTTCTTTCTTTGTCTATCTATATTTTTGCACTTCTGTCTTTCTGCATTCCTTTTTATTTACATTTCATTTTCATTTCTTTCCTTTCTTTCCACTTTTATTTCTTCAATATTTCATTTTTTATACTTTTCTATCTCTCCTTAGTTCTTTCTTATGCTTTTCTATTTTTCTTTCTGCAATTCTTTGTGTAAATTTTCTTATTGAATTTGTATCTTTTCAAGCAATATTTAATCTCAGTTTTATTAGGTCATATTTGTAAACTGCATTGATCAAAAGGCACACATAAAAACAACTAAAAAGATAGAATAACTATTTGAATGAATCATGGAATAACAATGAAAATATTTTTGTTAAGTTTAAGGCAAAAAAATCTTTCCTTCTGACAATTTTATTTTATTCAAGAAAGAAAAATCTTAAAATTACAATCATGTGTTACTCTCTTATTGTTCCTTTCCCCTTTCTTTCTCCTTTCTCTTTCTCCTTTAATGTTTCCCTCACTTTTTCTCTCTCATATTTTATGTTTTTTAATTCTTTCATCTCTTGTAGAAATATCTTACAATGAATGCAACAGATGATCAGGAATCCTGACTCAATTATGCATGAACTCTGGATAAAATGTTGGGTGTTGATTTTTTCAATCATGTTATTTTCTGAATTTTTTTAATTCCCTTTTTCTACATATAATATCTTTGGATGGTGAGAATATTTTCTTATCTTGCTTTCATGTTCTCTTTCTTTCTCTTTGGAACTCTCCTATTTTCTTTTCTACTTACTCTAGTTCTCTTTCTATCGCATTTGTGCCTATTTCTTTTTCTTTCTTTCCCTATCTTTTTCGTCTTCTTTTTCTCTTCTTGCTCTTAAAATCTTTTGATCTTTGATCTTTATTATTTATTTTTTATCATTATATTTTTCTTTCTCATTCATCTCTTACAGATTATTTTATTTCATCTTTTTTCTTTCTCTCACTCATGTTAGTTTTTACTTTTCTTTAGAACTTATTCTTGTTATTCTTTCTTTTTATCCTTGTTATTCTTTCATTCATTTTTTCTTTCTTTCTTGTTATTATGACTTTCTTTCATTTTATGTTCTTTTTATCCTTGTTATTTTTTGTTTGTTTGTTTGTTTGTTTGTTTGTTTCTTTCTTTCTTTTTTCCATATAATTTCATTTTATTCTTGTTAAGTTTTTCTTTATTTCTTACATATTTTCTTTCCTTTTTCTTTTTCTCCTTGTTATTATTTCTTTGTCCCTTGTTATTTTTTCTTTCTTTCTTTCTTTCATTTTTTCTTTTTATCCTTGTGATTGTTTCTTTCTTACATTTTTATTTTTGTTTCTTTTTATCCTTGTTATTATTTTTCTTTTTTCATTTTTCTTTTTTATCTTTGTCATTTTTTGTTTCTTACATTCTGTCTTTTGTTTTTCTTTTTATCATTGTTATTCTCTTTCTTTCTTTGTTATTATTTCTTTCATTCTTTTTATGTTTATCATTTTTCTTTCTTTTTATCCTTGTTATTATTCCTTTCTTTCACACATTTTTCTTTCTTTCTTTCTTTCTTTCTTTCTTTTTTTCTGCGTTTTTGACCTTGTTATTGTTTCTTACTTTTTCATTTTTCTTTCTTTTTAACCTTGTTATTTTTTCTTTCATACTTTTAATATTTGTAATTACTTGTTTGTTTGTTTGTTTGTTTGTTTGTTATCATAGTGATATAGGGAGGTACAATTAGAGTTATTCTTCTACAGGTCTGTATCCCAATTTGGTCAGACATGACTGAGCTAAACAGAATCATTCAAAGAGCAAACAATAAAAGACAAGCAATAAAGACAATGATATAAAAGTAATAAATAGATACTTTATTTCACATATGTACATATAGCAAAAAAATTATATATATTAGGGTATTTTAGAAAATGAAATAAAAAAGTGTGAAACAAGCAATGAGAATAAAATAAAGATTTCAAGATAATATAATGATGGGGGTTGTCTCCTCTCAGAAAGGGGAGCTATATTTGACAAACAGTATACTTGCATATAATTTTTAAACAAGTGAAGACTAAACAAAAAAGAAATATAATGGACTTAACTGCTGTCCACAAAAGTCTCTATCTTTTTTCTTTTTCTTTTCCTTTTAGTGTCTTTGTGTGCCTCTCATTTCTTTGATGCTTCTTTCTTTTTTGTTTTCTATATTTTCTTTATTTCACAGATAGAAAGTTTTATCTACAAAACAGATTCCTTTAGTTCTTTATCTTTCTTTTCCTTCTTTGTCTTTTCTCTTTCTTTTCTTTTCTCTTTGTTGAGTATTGGTAAAATAGATTACTCTTTAGTTCTCTTTTCTTTTTTTTTTCTTTTCTTCTTGTCTAGGGGTGTAGTTGGATCTTATTTCTTCTTGACTTTCAGGATTATGTTTTCCGTATTTTATTGTAGTTATTTCTTTCAATGCACTGAAGTTGATTTCTTTGAATCAAGTTTTTATCTCTAAGATCTCATTAGATTTCTATGAGATTCATACCTGGAAATCCATAGCATACTATTGCAGATATTGCAATCCATCTATTCCATTTGAATTCTGAACTAGGATTAATTATAGCAGACTACTGCAAATCATCGCAATCCATTTGTCCAACTCAAAAGGTGGGACAGGACTAATTATAGCAGACCATTGCTACCTTTCTGTCCTGCTCAAAAACTGTGACAAGACGAATTATAGCAATCCATTGCACTCCATGACAATCCATCTGTCCAGCTCAAAAGCAGGGACAGGACTAATTTTACATATCCAAATTTTTTGCACCAAGGTTTTGACATGTGACTTCCAAATATGGATTTTTTACCCATGTGGGTGAAAAGAGGTCACTGCCCTTAGTATTTCAGAGTTCAAGGTCATCTGAATGTCTGGAAAACACCAGGGCCAGATCACCATGCTATCATATGATATGGAAGGTGAGAGTACATACAATTTATAGGACACACAATCTTTTTATATGTAAGCAAGTTGAACTAAAATTGAATAAAATAATTTTTCTGAATAAAATGTTATTTTTCACTCATTCTGAAGGTACTGACTCATTATTTAGAATACTTCAAAAATCTGTTTTTTTTTTCTTTAATAAAATTAGGTGTGATTTGTAACAATATCTTTTTATCCTTGTTAAAATTTCCTTCTTTTCTTCATTCAACAAATATATCAACAAGCACAAGACTCACATGCTGTGTGAAGTAGATATATTGCTAGTCAGTATAACCAGTATAACTTCTCTATCCCCAATAGTGTCTACATATTTAAGAGGATAGGAACATCTCATTACTGTATATAGGTTGGTATACAACAATGGGTAAGCAAATACATTTTTGAATTATTTCTATAAGTTATTTAATAAAAAAATATATGTACAGAAAAATCATTGTTATAAGAATATATATTTTTTAGTATGGAATTAATATTCATTTTTAGTGAATTAAAAGTCTATATATGTATTCAATGTAAAATTCATATTCCATGAAAATCTTGATTAAAGGATAAAAGCCCATAAATATGAATATCTATGAACAAAATGTATTACAAATTGTCATAAAAACATGAAGCCTAAAATTCAAACTTTTAGCATTAGGTACGTTTATAAATAGAGAGAGTGAAATTGAACTTAGCACTGAGGAATTAAAATATTATAGACAATTTGGGATCATTATGAGAAGAACCTATTAAATCAATGCTATAATAAATATTGGGAACTTCATAACCAGCATGAAGAAGAGGATGATGTAACTGTATGGAGCTATTAATCTTTCCTCTACTATCCTACAAGTAACCACCTTAACCAAAAGAAGCAGACAAAAAAAAAAAACATGAACGAACAACATCACTAAGTGGACTTGAAGATATTCCCAGAGACTTGGAGATTGGCACACAACCAAGATACATGAAGGACAGCTGATCAGGTGCTCAGCTATGCAGGTAGGGATTTGGTCAGCAGGGGTTAGGGTCTCATGAACACACTTGTTGACATTAACTAATGATGATGATGATATTGTTATATATTATCAGAGATGATGATGATGATGATGATGATGATGATACTGAGATTTTGTCTTTTTTCGCAAGTGGATATTGTAATTTAAAAAATCAGCAACAATCAATTATTTGAAGAATCTAATGAAAAATACCTTTTTTTAAAATCTCAGGAATATCAAATTAAATACCATATCATTTAAGAGTGATTGGTAAGAACATTTCAGAGAGTACTAGGGACTAAATTATACAATCATAACATGTTAAATTAAATATTTCACAAAAAAAACTATAATATAATCATTCACTCTCCAATGTTTTTTAAAATAACTGGAAAAAAATCAGTATAATACCTGGATATGAATGAGAAACTGAAATATTGCCTGAAATTCTCATGAAATGACAACCAGCCAATATACTTTTGAAGGAAGGAAGGAAGGAAGAAAGGAAAGAAGGAAGGAAGGAAGGAAGGAAGGAAGGAAGGAAGGAAGGAAGGAAGGAAGGAAGGAAAGAAGGAAGGAAGGAAGGAAGGAAGGATGGAAGGAAGGAAGGAAGGAAGGAAGGAAGGAAGGAAGGAAGGAAGGAAGGAATTTGTACTAAAATTGAATAAAAATTTTTCTGAATAAAAGGTTATTTTTCTTTCTTTCTGAAGGTACTGACTCTTTATTTACAATACTTCAAAAATCTGTTTTTTTCTTTAATAAAATTAGGTGGGAATTATAATAATATCTTTTTATCCTTGTTAAAAACTTCCTTCCTTTTTCTCATCCTCCGTTTTGGCGATTACTTACACATTAACTTTTTAAGGCTACAACATCCATAAAACAAGGTTTACCTTTTTTTTTAAAGTGTCCCTATTATTATATATTGATTTTTTCACAAATATTAGGAACAGGAGATTAAACATTAAATGTTAAAGATTTAAATTTAAGGATCAGGATAAGTTACAGAGTATTTTGAATAATTTAAGAAGTATTTGTCAAAAATAGTATTATTTGATAAAACTGGAACTCATTGTAATATTTAATAGTCATACAATTGAAACGTGTTATGAAATAAATTCATTAAAATTCAAATATGATCAAAGATTATCAAACAAATGAGTCTTTTTTTTGATTGGTTGCACAAATTTGAATCATTATTTAAGCTTAATATGAAAAAAACAATGAGAAAATTATAGCAATGTTTATTACTGTAGGGTAAATTGGTACAATATGATGTAACAGATTGGTTTTATTGCTCAGGTGTGGTGAATATATTGTTATATATTATCAGAAATATAAAATGTAAACCAAGCAGATGTATTAACACTTATAGGGAAATATATGTGAATAAAAAGTAAGACTTTAGAAATATAATGACTACCTGGTGAGACAATGAAATTATAAACGAGCGGACATTAATGATGCATTGTAATAATATGGAAGATGGAAAAAGAACAATAAATAAAGTATGGCAAACAAATTTATTGACATCCTTCACCAATAAGAATAATTTATCTTAACAATATCAAAAGAAAATCTTAGCCACCAAAAAGCAAATCATTAATTCAATTCCTTATGTAATCTTATTTTCAGATGGCTTAGACAATGCCAAGGCTCAGTGCAAAAGCCAAGAAGTTAGAATCATGATGCCTGACTTGAATGCCAAGGTAGGTTAAGAGGGGGAAGAGGAGATGACTTGCAACTTTGGATTAGAAATCTGCAACAAATAAGGAGAAAAATGGATTTAATGGTGTGCAGCAAATGACCAGGTAATAACTAACACTTGGTTTCAAGAACACACATGACATCTTTGGACAGAGACAAAACCAGGAGGTAACACAAAAAGCTAAATAGACTACATAGCCATAAACAGTAGATTCAGAAATGCCGTGGTTCTATGCAAAACCTATTCAGGTGCTAACTGTGGAATCAGCCACCTCTCAGTCATCTGCAAACTAAAGATGAAACTCCGAAGAATGAAGAAACTAGTGCAACACTAAGACTGAAATACAACATGCTCATGAATGACCTCAACCTGCAGAAAGAAAGGTCTTTTCCACAACAAGAGAAAGCAACTGATAATACACAAAGCTGAGGATGAACTGGAAATATTAAAGTCCAAAGTGGAAACTGCAATGGCCAAACTGAATAGAAACAAAGCAGCTGGACCAGACGACATTGTAATAGAGCTGCTGATAGCCCTAGAAGAATTCAGCATAGATAAAATTACAGAATTAATAAACAAAATTTATAACAGTGGTATAATGCTGGACAACTTAGGCAAGTCGATTTTCATAGCATTGCCTCAGAAGCCAAGTGCAAACAAATGCAAACGAGTGCAAACTCTACTGAATAATCAGTTTAATGAGCCACATTCCAAAACTGATCATCTAAATCTTGATGAATAGAGTGAGAAGTAGAATCAGGCTAGAGATAGGACAAGAACAGTGCGGGTTCATCATTTATGATTAGGATGCTTTCTGAAAGAGCAATACAAATGAAGAAGGACTTGTAACTATTTTTTTATCAATTATGCAAAGGCATTTGACAAAATATGCCACAAAGAATTGATGAAGATGCTCAGCAGCCTCAACATATTTGGGAAAACATAAGAGTAATCAAGAATCTCTTCTGGCAATAAATTCAGCAGATATACAAAGATGGAAAGGAGTGTAAGATAAGGATATATCTTTTCACCAGATTGTTCAGCTTGTACAGCGAGACTATCCTAAAGACCCTAGATGTTATGTCAGGATTCATCATCAGAGGCCACAATTTGAACAACATAAGGTATGCAGATGATACAGTGCTGATAGCAGACACGGAAAGGAAACTACAAGACCTTCTACAGAAGGTAGCTGAAGAGAGCGATAAGAAAACTGAATACATGGTCATGAACAATTACAGGTGGGGGATACTAAAATGAAGTAGGTATAAAAATTTAAATACTTGGGAAGTGTTTTAACAGAAGATGGAAAGTGCAACACAGAGATCCGAATGTGGATTGGCATGGTAAAGAATGCATTTCATAAGCTGAGTAGAGTATTAAAAGACAGGAAAATTTCACTTGAAACAAAAAAGAGAGAACTGGATTTCTCTGCAATGTCAGTTCTTCAATATGGCACTGAATGCTGGACCATATCATCCAAGATGAAAGAAAAACTTAAAGCAATTGAAATGTGGTTCTACAGAAGGATGCTGTGGATATCATGGATTAAGCATGTGAGCAATGATGAGGTTTTGGAAAGGATGGAAACGAAAAAAAAATTAATGCTGAGCATCAGGAAGAGACAGATAAAGTTCCTAGGATATGCAATGAGGAAGGAGGACTTGGAGAGCCAGATAAAGGAAAAAAGAGACAGGGGCAAGGGCCTGATCAGTTGGATGATAGAACAAGGGTTGTGTGGTGTAACAGGAGAAAGCGTGCTAAGAGCCACCAGGGATAGAGAGTCATGGAAAGCCATGATTGCCTACATCCTGAAAGGACAAGGCACATAGAATAATAATAATAATAATAATAATAATAATAATAATAATTATTATTATTATTATTATTATTATTATTAATTTTAAGTGATTTTCAAGATGAGAAGAGATTTCTCTGAAATTGGAGAATACAATTATTTTTGTCAGAAAAAGTAGCCGAAATGTTAACAAGTGCAAAATGCAGGTGCAGAGTATAATGAGTACAAAATTATTTTTAAGCAAATTTATCAAACAATTCTAGTCAAAATATTTATCAATGTATTTTACTGATGTGTGATCCTAGATCAAAATGTGGCCTTGACAATTTTCTGTATACTGGATTACCAGGACAATTGATAATAGCAGGCAGACTATAAGAGGGAGTGGGTTTTTCTCCCCTTCTATTGGAAGTCAAATGGCTACAAGGGTCACAGAGCAGTGGAATACTCAACAAATGGGGTCTGCCCCCACCAATTTAAATGATTATAAATCCACCAGGTGTGGCAAAAAGGGGCATAAAACTAAAAGGTGTGGGTGGAAAAATGCCCTACCTTCACCAGCAGATAAGAAGACTATTCCTGGGAGAAATAACCAGAGAAAAGCTGAGGTGCCACCCCAGAAGTAAGAAGAGGGAGAGCAAGGTGCTGGGTGTGTGGTTGTGGAGGTCATCTTAAATCAAGATGTCCCTCAAGGAGGAGCCAGTTCCATGAAGAGCCGGGTCATGTGCAGAAAGACTATCCTCGAAACAGAGATCAAAGTTCCTTGGGCAGAGCCAGACTATGCGTACCAAAACACAAGGATGAAAGGTGGGATTCCCGAAAAGACAACAGAGAAGTGCTACAGTTAGTGCTCCTGGCTGGTAGGGCAGTGGTAGGGGGCTTGGAATTAATAGCTCTATTAGATACGGAATCAACAATCTTGATACTGAGGCTGAAGGAGTGAGAGCAGTTGGTGGATAGAGGGATCATGAGAAGATCAGATATAGTGGTCACCCAAGCGAGTAGAGATTTAATCGAAAAAATGGGAATCGTAACTCTCCCAGTAGAAATAGGAGGGGTGAGTAGCCCCCAGAAGTTTTATGTGGCTTCAAAATTGGGTTCGTACTTGGACAAGACTAACTTTATCGGCATGATGCCTGATTACAGTTTAATCCCTCTGTCTTGTTAGTACATGGGATAATGGTACCATTGGGTGACCACCCCAAGGAGACCCACCATATCATAATAGAAGATGTAAAGCTACCCCCCAGGACCACAGTGTGGAGGAAGGGAAGGGTAGGTTAGCATTGATTAGGAAAGAGATATCAGGGAGGGTCCTCTGATGAGCACTGTAGATCAGAATTCTCGCAAAAAGAATATAGCTTTGATGTGATGCTGTGGTAGAGGCTGCAGAAGTAGTACCCATATTGCTTGTGAATCAAGCTAAGACTATAAAGATGAAAAAAGGAGAACAGGTAGGAAGGACTCTATCTTTGAGGAAACTAACATGTGTAAAAATGTATAAAGAGAAGAATGCCCAAAACAAGCTGGCCTGGTAAGGGCCAAGGCAATAGTGGTCCACAATAGTTTAGGGCCAAGATGAAGGCCCTCTTTAATACTAATAAGGATGTAGTGGCTGAATCAGAGTTGAGTCAGACCAATAGTTTTAAGATGCAAACTAACACTGGTGACCACCTGCCTATTAAGTTGAGACCCTATAGAACTCCCATGCACAAAAGACCATTGGTAGAAGAAGCAGTTACAGATATGCTGGAGACAGGAATAAGTGAAAGATCTGAGACACCTGGAATTTTCCCATAGTAGAAAGAAACATAGGGGGCACCGGTTTTGTATCGATTTCAGGAAACTGAATGTGATTTCCAAACCATTAGCAGTGCCTCTGCCCCTTATTGATGATATACTGGCTTTGATGGGGAAGGTTAGGTGCTTTTCTACCCTAGGTTTGAGATCAGGATACTGGCAGATGGCCTTAGAGGAAGCAGACAGAGAAAAGGTCACTTTTGCATGCCACTTAAGCCTGTACCAATTTAGAGTTATGCCATTTGGATTGGCTAATAAACTGGTCATCTTTCAGCAGCTCATGTTGGTAGGGTTGAAGGGTCTAGAAATGACTGGACATATAAGAAAGGCCCATGCCAATGATCTGAAGTTGGCAGAGATAGCTGAGTAGAAAATAGATCAGAGCCTAAGAAAAAGAAGGCCAAAACAAGGAAAGCAACCTTAGTGAAGCCAGAGAATATGAAAACAAACAAAAACTCTGGAGATGAAAAAAAACAAAGGGATCAGAAACTAGCATCCCCAAGAGGAAGAAAAACTACATACTAAAAGAAAAACTAACCTCAATGAAAATGATCAGGGCAGTGGTCAGAAGCTCCCCAAGATTGGAGAAGAATCAAGGGAGAGTCTGAGCCCCAGGACTATGGATCAGCTCTAAAGCCCCCACCACACCCGAGCAATGCCAGGCCACACTGCTAGTATTTACATAAGTAGCAAAGTAATCTTTCTAAGTAACGCGGTTAACTGAAACAAGTGCTATCCACTTGTGTTTTTCTAAGTTGTCATCAATCATATCTAACTTAATTTTTGCTCAGGTTATTGTGATGAATTCGTACATCCAATTCAACTGAAAACATTTTTTTATTCCTCTCCTTCTGAGTTATATTTACATAAGTAGCGAATGAATCATTCTAAGTAACATGAATAATCAAAAAAGGGCAGACAACAAACACGTTTAATGCATGTTTGCATTGAAATTTATTTTTCTTTTGGATAGAGCCTAAAAATAACTACGCATACTCAATAGTGTAACCGGTAGTTATAGTGTCGTTTATTTCAATCTGGTTTTCATTATATACCAATCACTTGCATGTCTGGACCAGCCTCATCAAATGGTAGTAAGCGGTCCTGCTTTGGCTAGTCCGAGATCAACAACACAACATGGGCAAAATCAGCCAACGGTCATGGAGGTTGACTGAATGCAGCCAGGGATCATGTTATACTTATACTAAACAATTAAATAGTCAAATTCAGAATTATTACATATTTAACATTTTGACAAAGAAATTACTGCTGTTGTGCTTCTGAGACTCACTTAACATGTGCTTACATTTGACAAGACTTGCACTTATTGCTTAATTATTACCCAAACCTTGAATTAGAAACAGATTCAAAGCTGACCAAACAAAAGATTTCATAATTTGAGGATTCATAAGTATTATTAGTTTTCACTTTGTCACCCTTCTTTACTATTTGAATATTTTTTGATTTGTCTGAATATTTTGTTATTTGCAATTATTTTTTTTTTGTTTTCCTTGGCCTCAATTACATGTTTTTTTTGGGTTTTTTTCAGTGGTGTCATTGAAAACAGCTGATTTTCTTTTTCCATTCTTTTCACTAGATAGACTTGAAGTGATGCTTTCAGTTAAAGGGAGACATTTCTAAATTCATCAGCTGATGAATACTTTTGATCATAGTTAAAACTCTACCTTCTTGGCTTTAATAACAGCACTCTAAAGTCTATCTGATATCAGTTAAGTGCCATACATGATACACACTTTGGGTGACTGACTGGGCAGAAGATTATCCCGCAATTGGTTGCCATTATTTTCTGTGGTAGACTGGTTGCCAGTCCTGTTATTTAACCAATAGCTAGAGAGAGAAGAGATGTATTATATTATTAATTAGTAATTAGTTGGGATTCAGTTTATTACTTCATAAGAATAGAAAACTGATCCTCCACTTTATGACCAGTAGAAGCCTTAATCATGAAGCCAACTATTATATTCAGTCAGTCAGTTCAATGCTATACGTGATACACGCTTAGGTGATCATGTCTTGAAAGAAACATGACTGACTGGGCAGATGATTATCTCGCAATAAGTTGCCATTGCTTTCTGCGGCAGACTGGTTGCCAGCCAAGGCTATAGAACCCAATCTGACCTCTTATTTAACCCATAACTGGAGGGAAGAGATGAATTAATACCTTTCCCAAGAGTATTTGTGCATAAGTAAATGCAAGGAATTCAACTGGAATTTTATGTAGGTTGGCCAAATTACATACTATAATAATTAATGATTTAACTGTGAATTTGATACAAAGTTGCAGTCAATGCCTTAAGAAGTATTACCAAAACTATTTAAAATTATGTAATGTAGTATTTGAGTTATAACTGTTGTTAAGTACATTTTGAGATCAGTGAAAATGATATTTGCTTCAACCAAAAGAACTTGATTAAAATTATGATTGTATAAGGTTTGACTCTACAGTTTGACAGTTGTTGATAAGAAAGGCAATAATGGTACGCTCACTTCCTGCAGATGACAGCAGCCATGCTGATTAATATTCTTGACCTAGCAACCTGTCTCTGCCAAAGGTTTCACCAATCTCTTACAATTTTGCTGTCTTACATGCACTTGAGCATTAGGATAACTGCCATTGCTTCTGCTTTGTGGAGACATAACAATTATTAGACAGAGTAACAAAAAGACTATAGTACTTATAAGGTAGGTGAACTTGACCACTGAATAGAGATATTGTTTCATTAAATGATTTAATTGAAGCTATTCATAATCTGACTGATGGGTTCAGACCTGTTTCTTACAATGAATGAAGCTAAATTAATCCAAATTGTTAGAATTGTAAGGTACTATTCCTGTATTTTTCAATATCATTTTGAGGTCACCTGTTCTTTACAATTTCTCATTAATGTGTCTTTTGAAACAGAAATCACATTTTTGGAAGACGAAGACAATTCTATCAAATATTTGCCACATATGGGAACAGTAGACAGGAAAAAGGAGTAAAACAATACTATTCACCTTTGAAAAACTAAGCATTTCAATTGTGACATGTGGTTGTCAAGTTTAATGAGAACTAATTTTTACCTTGTACAAAGTATATGCTTTTCAAAATAATTGATAGATTCAAGAAAGAGTCTCTTTATCATCTATCCAGATTGGTTAGCTATACCAATAAAGCCAAATAGTCTATCCTATATAAAATGGTAATCATAATGGTAATAGTAATATTAGCTGTTTCCTTATAAGGAAACATTCAGCATTCACTGAATTAATAGTCAGTGGTACTTTCAGTTGAAATATATAAAATCTCACTATTGTAACAGTTTTGCAGAAAAATTGGTTTCTTATGCCCATGAACTCTTATTGCTCTTTTCAGTAATGATGGTAGCTCCCTTCTTAACTTTTTGTTTGGACTAGTATCAAATGTAAGCATATTGATTATATTATTATTTTCTCTTTGAATTATGTGTGATATCCATTTTAGTTGTTGCAACTGTTAAAAGTCTGCAAGTACTGTTGTTTCTGTTATTTGGTACAATTCTTTGTTTTTGTAGCACCAGACCACAAGGTTCAAAGAAGTGTAGTTTTCATCAAAACCCACAGGCTTCTCTCACTTAAAATCATTTTAACCATTAATCTGAGATAGCAGTTGTATACAGTTCCTGGTTTAGACATTTCTGAATGGATTTGGCACCATGCATGATATCTATATGAAATTCTCCATCTGATGAGGCTATTTAAGAACATAACTAAAGGCTAATGCTTTGGTTTTGTAGTATCTTGCAATGTTGGACAAAACTATCCCTAGTGAAGTCTATTCTATGTTTAATTTCCCATACAAAATTTATTATAACTGGTGTTTGAAATGTTTAACATTTATTAATTCTACATTCAGAATTTTTATGATGGATTGAGGGTATGTGTGATCAGTTTCTGTTTTGGAAAAGTTTATTTTGAATCTGATTTCTTGGAACAGTTGGTGGAGTGATATTGATTTTCTGTTCAAGATCATTCATGTTCCAACTATGAATACCTATGTCATTAACATAGCTGCCATCATCATTAGTAAATTAGCCTTGAGAGGGAATGCAAGATTGTTGTCTGTATTAGTAGATTAATTTGGCATGTAGTATGAGAGGCTTGAAGGGTCAGTGCTTATCCTGTGATATCCATCTTTGTAAATGTTCTGGCCACAGTCTAGGAAGAGATTAAATTGATTAGGGCTCTATTTTCTCCTTGTTGTATTCCTGATGAGGTTTAAAAATGATTTGGTATTGGGTTATTCATCCGACAATGTATGACTGTGAAACAATATAACTCCATTATACATTCAATAGAGTCAGAGCTTAGAAGATGATTTCTAATGGATAAAACAAAGAAGTACTTATTGATGCAGTTACATGTTACTGTGAGGTCAACATAGCAAGTATACCATTTCTTGATGTTGTTTGATGATATATATATATTTTCATTACACTCCTTATCAGAATGAAATCCAAATTGGAATTAACTTTCATAGAATTGTAAGAACCTAGTTAATATAATGGTCATTAGTACTTTCACCATAACAGGTTCAC
This sequence comes from Ascarosepion bandense, assembly GCA_037127315.1. NCBI lineage: Eukaryota > Metazoa > Mollusca > Cephalopoda > Sepiida > Sepiidae > Ascarosepion > Ascarosepion bandense. The sequence goes on from JBBBDQ010002327.1 coordinate 1,208,452, forward strand.
TTGAAATACCTTTATATATGGAGATGTTGAGGACTAACCTTTTTCCATTGTGCATTATTGTACGACAAAACCCTTATGCCAACCAATTAATGGTCAAATTCCTTATGCTGACAGTAACATCTTCACTGCATGCAAGATTATTTTGGAGTTTGTAGAATTATTATGAAAGGTTTTTCATAAACCTTTAATAATCTTACAGTCATACATGCACTTGAATATCAGAACATCCATCATTGCTTCTGTCATGCAGAGACAAAACTCTCACTGGACAAGTATCTTTAGAAAAAAACAACATAGTTATGAGTTAGGTGAGTTTGCCAACTAAATGAAGATATTGTTTCAGAACTTTTTTCAGTGCTTCCAACTTGTGATATGACACCATGTGAACCTAGGTTAGCTGAGTTTTTTGTTATAGTAAATGGTGTAAAATCATTGTCAATTTAAGTAGATAGTTTGTTTATAATCAAACAGTATATATATTTATTTCTACCAGCATGATTATTTGTGATAAATTTTCTTACAAAAATGTGTGTCATTTATAAGGATTCGAACCTGCAACCCATATCCACATATCTTCATAAATTTCCATAATATTGTATGTTTACATTTGTTGACATTACGATACATTTCAGAGCAGTGATGATTATTTACATAGAATCAAAAATTGTTATATAGGCTTGATTTGACTTCATTTAGACTGTTGGTCATTTGTGGTCTAGTGGTCTAAGAAAGGCCAGATCAATTGGTGGCTTCCCCTATGGAGATAGGGGTTGCAGGTTCAAATCCTGCTGAATGACACATTTTTTAACAAAATTTATCATAAATAAGCAGGCCCATAGAAATAAATATATATACTGTTTGATTATAAGCAGAATATTTGCTTAAATATAAGTATCAATCAAAAATAATGTCCAAACAAATCATTTCAAATTGTCAGTTGTTAATAACCGTTTCGTTAATCTTCATACATATTCATTTTATACGTGTTGTGAATTTTTAATTTTTTAATTTAAAAGTAAACTATGGAGGAAAATGAGAAGTAATTTTATTATTTTGATGCTCATTTATTTACCAAAAAGAAAAAGAAACATTGTACAAACAGCCAAAATGATATGTGGGCAATTAGGGAGATGGTGCCGCTATGACTGAGAGTACTGTTTGTAAGTTGTTAGCTAGGTTCAAAATTTTTTGTTGATGACCATATCAAAACACTGATTAAAAACAATCCAGATCATATGATAAAGGATAGAACAGTGACATCTCATATGAGTATTTGTAAAGGATTTGGAAATTATTGACTATGTTAATCCTTATGATTTTTTACATGCCTCATGATGTAATGAAAAACCTTTAATGGACTGCTTATCCATTTGCAATTTCCTACCCCCAATGCAATAAAAATTTTTGAGTTCTTAAAATCACAATTGCAGGTGATGAAAAATGGATTGTTTCCAACAACATGGAGTGAAAACTATAGAAAATGAAATGAATCACCATTAACCTCTACAAACGTTGGTCTACATTTGAAGAAAATGATGATGTGGGATTGGAAAGGCACTGTGTATTATAAACTTCTTCTGAAAAATCGGATGTTAAATTCAGGCAAGTACTATTCAGTTGAATAAATTAAAGACAACAACCATTAAAAACTATCTGGAATTATCCAATCAGATGGGTCATCTTTCATCAGGACAATATATATTTATATACTTGGCAGAAATTGGTACACTTTGGCAGGGATGTCCTAATACTCTGACTGCAATCACCTAATAATGTACCTTTAGATTAAGACTTATTTTGGTCTCTACAAAATTTTCTGGATACCTATAACAATCATTGAGGGCCGTTCATCACTCAGAAAGATGCTGGAAGAATGGAAACATGAAGGGTTTTATTTTACAGTTAAGTTCATCTAGTTCAAGGCTCGGGGCCACTCAAGGTAGAGGGTTACATTAAGAGACAATTTATATAGATAGGAAGGGAAGATAATGGTTAACTTTAGAGTTGAACAGTTTCAGATTATAGTGATTAGGAAAACATTTTCTTGAGATTCGGTTCCACAAAACAATAGTTCACAGGAAGAAGCTGCTCATGTGGAACTTATCACTGATGGAGTGTGAATGTGGGTGGTTTGCTACAAAGTGGCAGGTCCTAGCCATGGCAGGTCCTTGGTAGAATCAAGGAAGTTCATCCAAGCACTTTCTATGAAAGTAGCAATAGAGCAGGGAGAGGCTTGCCACATTCCTTATGTGAGAGAGAGGTTAGAGGATGGAAGATAATTTCTCATCCACAAGGACTCAGAAATGCTTTCAAACTTGATCAAGATTGGAAAGTGAAGACTAGGCAGCTCCTGCTCAAATATAACAACAGTACTTCATTCTTGGCCTGATACAGGATAACATGAGTTGTCACATACTTCCTGGAGTAGTACAAGAAACCATTTTATCTTCATCAATATCTCAAAGACAGAAAATGATATTAGAATAAAATGGCATATATGTAGTTTGATTAACTTTGTGTGCACATATCTAAATATTCTCTTTGAAATTCACATCTGTTTAATCATCCAGAAATTGTTTATCAATCTTTCTTCAGAAATATTGTGTATCTTGGGTGCTCTGTTTTGTCAAGTATAGACACAATCTAACCCAGGATTATTTTTCTCTGGTACTCTAGTTTCTTGCAAAAAAAAAAAAATAATCTTGTATGACAACCTGAACTTTTTTTTGAGATAATCATATCACCCTGAGCAAGGCATTTTACTGCCACTGTTCTACAGGGAGTTACATAGGAGGAAAGTTATGAGAAAGAGAGACAGGTTATAGGGGGTGTCAGAAAGTGGGTAAGAGAAGGATGAGAATACTGATGAGAGTGGAGTAGACGGAGGAAGAAGTATGAGAGAGAGGATACAGGTTAGTGAGATAGGAGATGACTATTGACTTTGCATATAAATTCTTGGAGATTGTAGCTGTTGGGAAAGCAAGTAAACAGAAGGGAATTCCACAGGTAGGAAGTTCAAGAAAAGAAGCTGGTGGAGTAGAATTTGCATTTACAATTTATTGGTTTCACAGTAAAAGAGTGGGACCTAGTTGCTAATCTTGTGGCTCTAGTAAATTTATATATAGGGGGCACCAGTGAGCTATGTTCATTGGAGCAGAAGCCATGAAAGTATTTGTAGAATTAAATTATGTGGCTTCCCTGTGTCTCACAGGGAAGCCACATTGCACCGGTGAGAAAGTGACTGTATCTGAGCTGCCAAGTCGGGATCAATCACATTACAGATTCTCCGTTGGATTTTGTCAAGGACACCTAGGTGGATAGCAAGAGCACCCAACCAGATATGGCAGCAGTATTCAATCCATGGATGGATGGTAGATTTGTATATGAAACCTCTCCTAGCAGAGACAAGTTTCATATCATTGCTAAAAATTGTATTAAGAAAGAAAGTGAGGATTATTTCTGTTTTTTTTTTTATAGTATTGACTTGAACAACACCTGGTGGATATCATGCAAAACTGGGAGAGTTGATTACCACAGACCCATAGCTGGAAGGAGAAAAAATAGATTCATACCTTATCCAAGTGTATTAGTGTGAAAGTAGACACAACTAAAATTTAAACATGGATCAACAATTCCCCATTCTGCTCTAATAACCATTACCCTACCATGCTGCTATATCGGTCATATTATCAATGTGACTATTAAATTATTAATACAACTATTAAAAAAAATCATGTGATAATTATATTTAATAAATATTAAAAAATAAATAACTATATTTAATAAATATAAAAATAAATAACTTTATTTAATAAATATAAAAATAAATAATTATATTTCATAAATATAAAGAATAATTAATTATATTTAATAAATATAAAAAATAAATAGTTATATTTCATAAATAACTATGCTAATAAAAATGCTAATAATTGTGTAAATGCATTAATGATATTCAAGGCGTATCTAAAACATTGGGAAAAGAACAGATCTCTCTCAACATGTAGACTATTTTAGTACTTTTCAGTGGATCTAGTTCTAAATACAAATTGTAAAATTAGGCATATCTCTTAATAGTTCTACAGCCTACACATAGCATAAGGTATAATTTTAAATAACAGGCATACTAATGGCTAAGCAAATAAGCTTGCAGAGGGAATGAAAAATATGTATTTCTTAAAAGTTTTATTGCCCAAAAAAAGATTAGGAAAAAAGCCTCCATCAAAAATCACCATTTTTTCTCATTGAAGAAGCAGTACTAGTTACTAGACTTGAGGAAATCTATTTTCTTGAAAAATAATTTTAAGAGAAAGATTTTATAAATTTCAATCAAAAGTAGTACAGGCTGCTCAGTCAGTGAATTCTAAATGTTCTTTATAAGGAAAAGGCTAATATTGTCATTACCTTTAATATTCTATAGGCTTACTAATGTATTTAACTCATAATTTTACCAAGCATCAGCCTTGTATATGCTGTACAAAATGTGTAATTCTGGGTTTGCTGCATTGACTAGTTAAAAGATGAACATTGGGCTTATTTTTCCAAATCAATAAAAAAACATTATCTACTTTGGTGAAAAAAACAAAAACAAAAACAAAAAAAACACCATATGTTTTTTAATTATCAGCATTGCAAAATTCATTAAAAGCAAAGAAACTTTATTTCTGAAAATCCTGCCTCTCTTTTTAACCAAGAGTGGCCAATCTTTAATTGTCACAAAATTCTTTCAACAATTTCCTGTTCAACGGAAAAGATTGTTTCAAATCAAACCAAGTCAGCTGCCATCTTATCAAAGGTCATTAAATTTTCACAATAAACTTGAGATTCAATTTTTTGCCCAATAATGGCTGCCCTAAGCATTGTTACAATAGTCACACTCAAGTCAGCCTTGTGCTGAGTCAGAACAACCAAAGAGAAAGCTTAACTTCCTTCATAGGTGGAGGTTTTTGGAAGACACATACAAACACCATGCATTGGAAAGTGAAAAAACATTTCAGTTGTCAATGAACCAAGGAAATTAACTGTTGTATACTTACCTATATACAAAAATGGGATGTTCCTATCCTCTTGAATAGGTCAACAATATAGGAGAGAAGAGTGATTATATTGACTAGCAGTTTACTAGCAGTGATTTACTAAGCGCAGCTTAGATGTGACACAATCAGTGTATCTACTTCACACAGCATGTGAATCTTGTACTTGTTAATATAATATTATACCCAACCATTGTTTTAGTGATTACTGACGCAGTAACCTTTTAGAGTTACAACACTAATATTCCCAAGTGTGAACAAATTTACCATCTTGGAGCAGTGGTAAAAAAGAGTGAAGCAGGAAAATGTTTGTCTTTTTAGCCTCATGGGAAAAAGTATTTCTTCTTTATTCTACTTATCGATTTTATTTAATTTTCCCACAAACTACCGAACTCCACAGAACTATGAATGAAATCAGAGGCAGTGATAATTACGTCAAAGGCAGTCGGCTTCAAGAGCAAAAACTATAAACAGTGACAAATAAAAATGTGATGACGACAAAGGCAGCCGACTTCAAAGGTAATAATCGGTGAAAAGGGTTGATAAATGTGCCTAGCCGTAGATGACACAATTAAGTGAAATTCGAGGATGACACAATTAAGCGGAATTCGAAGAAATTTCAGTTTATATAAGATCGTTTTTTTTTGGGGGGGGGGGGGGCGAGAGATAACACTGAGAGGACTTAGAGAAAGCGCAGAGAAGATAGAAGAAAGAAAGACAACTCCTGTTAGTCTACTCCCTCGCATGCACGTGATTCCCTCTGACTACTACTCCCCACACAACCGTCACCAACAAAAAAATAAAAATATAAGTTTATATTTTTTATATATGTGTTCGTGTTTGTCGTTATAAGTCAAGACGATTGTTGTTTAGCAGCAGCAGAGGCAGTATATTACAAATATCAATTTTTGGTGTGCGGTGACTTGCTGTATTTTTAAAGAGAAAACATAGTTGTTAGTTTAAAAAAACTTAAGATGGAACGGCATATATTTTTGTGCAGTCTGATCATAGATTTAAGAAATGTGGCTTGTTCGAACACATTAAGCAGGGTAGAGAGCGCATGCAATGGGGTTGCTGGGGAAAAGAAGTTGGTGAAAGAAATAGAGTTGACGAAGGAAAAGAAGTTGGAGAGAAAAATGAATTTTTTTATTTTTTATTTTTTAATCGTTTCGGCCCAAGCAAGGAGATACTGCCACTGATGCGCAGAGAGCTACATAAGAGAGCTAGGCAGGATGAGAGTGAAGAGAAAGAGGAACCAGTTACAGTGAGTGTCAGAGAAAGTGCAAAGGAAAGATGGGAAGACAAGTGTGAAGACAGTTGCAGAGGTAGAGGGAAAGGAAAAAAACAACAAGATATACTGGGTGATTAAAAAGACGAAGGAAGGACTGGAGTCAAGTGGATAAGTGATGAGAAATGACATTGCATTTAAATTCCTGGAAGTTGTAGCTGTCAAGAAAGCAAGTATACAGAATGCCCAACTGAAAACGCGGAGGATATTGCTGTAGCAAAAGATGCTATAAGTTAGTTATGGATATGATTGGAGTTTGAAACCTGCAGAAAACTTTGGAAGTTGAAAAAATACTCGCAAGATAAATTCTCTTATCGTTATAAGTTATGTAATCATGCGTCTTGGAATGGCAATTTAAAAAAAAAAGTGTGGCTTAGATGTTGCATTATGGAGCATCTAGTGAAGATCGGGCTCACTGCTCAGTTGTAAGGCGTTCTAGCGCTAACCATTACAATACGTCGTGGTGCCCAACGCGTCTAAAATGTGAAGATGGACGACATACTCAATGGAAATAAAAAAAAGAAAGAAAGAAGGGAAAAGAAAAAAATTGAAAACATTTTTATGGCTGATTCATTATTATGCTTAATTTAAGAGGCTGAATTTGAGTTATATTGGGGAAAGTGTATTTTGTATATAATTAACAAAGAAGAAACATGTGTACAATTGCAGGAAGTAGAGAGGGAAATGCCTCCTTTGATATTGATAATTTTGTATTACTTTTGTTTGCATGTGTTGTTCTGTATCATTGATTGATTTTATGTGCTCATGCAGCATAATAGACAGAAAGAGAGATATGCGATGAGGGTATTTTTGAAAATTTAAAACAAAAAAAAAATTTATTTTTTTACATGTTATATGTATATGTTTTGTACAATTACCACAGTTGTGTGGGAGAGAGGTAATGGAGTAGAGATGGACTTAAAATGTTCATAGGTGAACATTTTGAAAAATCAATATGAGAGAAATGTAATATATTTCTGCGATCCACAGAAATATGATTGACATCAGAGGCAGTGACCGACAAAAGTGTGATTATATCAAAGGTAACCGGCTTCAAGGGCAGAAAATATAAACACTGGCAAACAATGTCAACGTGATGACGTCAAAGGCAGCCTCTTTCAAAGGCAGCCTCTTTCAAAGGCAATAATCAGCAAAAAAGATTGATATATGTTCCTATACACAGATGACGCAATTAAGAGGAATTCGAAGTAATTTTTGCTTTTATAAGATTTTTTTTTCAGAACAAGGAGAAGACTCATAGGGAGCGCGGGTAAGAAAAAAGAAGAGACGACAACTTCTGCTAGTCAACTCTCTCGCGAGTGCATGATTCCCTCTGACTACCATTCTCCACACAATCAACGAAGAATGAAAATGTAAATTTATATTATATTATATATATATATATATATATGTGTGTGTGTGTGTGTGTGTGTGTGTGTGTGTGTGTGTGTGTGTGTGTGTGTGTGTGTGTATTCGTGTTTATCGTTATTCGACAAGATGATGATCATCGTTTTATCCAGAAGAGATGTTATTATGACATTAACCAGTAAAAGTTCAATCGAGCATCTTATTCTTCACTTTCATCTTTCATTTTCAAGAAATGTTACGGTGCCAATAATATTGCAGGTTGAATAACAACCTCAAAAAGTAACTGTTACGGTGTTTTTCTTATTTTGTTTATTTGGTTTTTATTTTAGTTTTTTTACTGACTTATGTTGGTTAAAAAAAAATCAGACCCAAGAGAGTTAATTATTCATCCTTTTCTGATGCCAGTTTTTATCAGACAATGAAAGTCTTTTTTTTTCTTTTTTGAAAACTGTTATGTTAAAGTAAAGAACGAATAACAATAACATCAACTCTATCGGATAAAAGAGTTATATCAACGATATTTATTTTTTATGGAAGTAGGCCAGTATATATTAGAAAAAAAAACTATAAAAAAAACAAACATTACAAACAAAATACAACGCTGTAACTACACTTTCTGAGGTTGTTATTTAATCTGCAGAATTACTGGCACTGTAACACTTCTTGAAAATGAATCTCATGCTCGAATTCTTTTTTACTGGATATCAGCATGACATATGCGTGCATGCGCAAAGTTCAATCTATTAAAATTATTAATTTCTTTTTCTAGGAAAGGAAGTATTGAAAGATTTCTACCATTGATGCGGAAGCAAAAGTGCTGAGAAATGAGAAACCTGGAAGACAGAACCTTGTTGTTGTTTAAGTACCTCTACTTTCTTGCTGGAAAAAAAGAACACACACACACACACACACACACACACACACACACACACACACACACACACACACACAGCATAACAAAGTGAAAAAAGAACAGTTTTATCGTCAAAATGATTATGTTATTATTAAGAGGAAAGACCAAAGTATTGTTTTATTATTTTATTAAATTTTATAATCCTTTCTAGCACATTTGAAAATTGGGTTAAATATCTTGTTTTTTCTTGTTGTTGTTGTTGTTGTTTTTTTACGTCAGCAGTCGACGTAATATTTACGATTAGTTCTTTTAGCACGTTTTTTTTTATTTTTGTGGTGAAAAGCACATGGATTGGGAAATTCTTACAAAAATCAAATAAAGGTCAGATTTTAATGAAACTTTCAAAACTTATTAAAAATGAATTAAATTATTTTTTAAATTTTGTTTTTAGAAAATCTTTGTAAAAATTATTCTTTGTTTTTACATATGTTCCTTTTATCATATGTTGCTTCCACTTACTTTCGGGAAATTTAATTTTCATCCGAAAAAATATTTTATCATTTAAAAGCAAGATACCTTGGAGAATGCATTGTAAACTTTAAATCTTCAATTATTTTTTCAAACTGCTACTCATTTCCCGAAAATCTGCTCCGTAGTGTAAAATTTAAAAAAAATTCAATAAAACTATAACAATGGCAAACGCATTCATACCTACAGCACAAAAATTTAACAATAAATATTGACAGGCGCGGAAATTTTACGTGGACCTTCCTACAAGCCGACATGCAAACGCCCATTTTGGGACAGATTTTTTTGGCCTATTTCAACTTGTCGGTGAATACGAAACGCAGAATAATTTCGCACACCGAAATTAATATCTGTATACAAGAATTCGTATATGATAATATAACTTTCGGTGTTAGTGCAACAGTTTGATATAACACATAATTCCTTGAATTTTTTAACAAATATAAAGGTATTACCTTTAAAAGATACTGACAAAAATTGAGCATAACAAAAAACACTAGCTAAAACTACTGTAAAGCCAATATTTTCACGCCAACGACGACTCCATTCACACAAATACGCAGTCGCTAAAAACGAATTTAACAAAATGCTACGAGAAGAGAATATCCACCCATCTGAAAACATTTATTCATCACCCTTACACCTCTTTTCAAAACTGAACAATAAAATATTTCGATTTTGTGTGGAAATCCGTAAATTAAATAAATCCACTATCACTGATTGTTACCCACGGATATACACCATTTTTCGCAATCGGATTACGTGGATCGCGTATATTCTCGAATATTGATCTAATGAAAGCTTACTTCCAGATCTCTATAGCAGAAGAGGATATTCTATATAAGTTTGTCCGATTGCCATTTGGTCTTAGGAAGGTTGCCCAATCATTCCAAAGTCTAATTGACCAAGTCCTGAGAGGATTACCATTTATGCTTACACCGATGATATTCACATTGCAAGCAAAAATGCTGAAGGACAGGAAAACCACTTGCATCAAGTTTTTAGGGACTATTCCCATTTTAAAAATAAGTTTAGATAAATGTACTTTTGGCACCACTCAAGTTAAACTTCTTGGGCACCTCATAGAACAAAACGAGATTTCACACTTACCCAGAAAAGTGGAAGTAGTAGAAATTTTCCCTGCACCTACTTCCATCCTGCAGTGAAAAAAGTTTCATCGGACTGATAAATTATTATCGCCATTTCATCCTTAAACTACCATCTATACTTTTTTTTAATCATATCAAGGGATGAGCCTCTTCACCTGTTCAATAGATGTGGGTGGAGTGTGAACCGGGCGATAGTTTAGTCTATCTACTCCAATTGAAAAAGTGAAAAAATTGGAAAAGAGAAAGCCGGAAACCACATCCTAAACAAGGAACAAGGGGTGAGCCTCTTCACCTGTTCAAAAGATGTGGGTGGAGTGTGAACCGGGCGATAGTTTAGTCTATCTAATCCAATTGAGGAAAAAAATGAAAAGAGTAAAAAGAGTGGAAAAAAGAAAGCCGAAAACCACATCGTAAACAGGAAACAAGGGATGAGCCTCTTCACCTGTTCAATAGACGTGGATGGAGTGTGAACCGGGCGATAGTTTAGTCTATCTACACCAATTGAGAAAAAAAAAAGAAAAGAAAAGTGAAAAGGTTGGAAAAGGAGAAAACTGGAAACCGCATCCTAAACAGGAAACAAGGGATGAGCCTCTTACCTTTAAACAATCTCTTAGATAAAAAAACAAAAAAACAAAACAAAAAAACACCACTCTATAACAGAATGCTTTCAATACAGCCAAATTCACCCTTGCAAAGTCCACTGAACGCATCTTTCTCACTATGGATCCGTCCAACACAGTGATAGAAACTGTAATTGAACAGAAAATCGATTCGGTAAAAAACCTATTTCCATTTTCTCAGCGAAATTAATCAAGACTCAAACCAATTAGAGCACATTTTCCAGAAAATTGCCAGCTATATTTAACAATTTAGATATATATTTTAAGGTTGAACACAGGTCACAAACCTCTCTCCACCCACATCTATTGAACAGGTGAAGAGGCTGTCATGAACTGCAGTGAAGACAAATGCGCCCCTAGAAAAATTAGATATTTAGATTTTATCTCTCAGTACGCAACAGATATTCGTTATATTAAGGGACAACAAAATATTATAGCTATTATTTTATAGATATTGTATCTGTCATGTACATATATAACAGTAATCACTGATGACATAGTAAATCATGATTAAAATTTCTGATAAAGGGAAATCTGGCTTCACAATAACAGAAATACCATCAAGTACCTCTTTAAGACTGAAAAAATTCCCAGTTCTTTTCAGCAATAAAACACTTTATTGTGATACTACATTAACTAATCCTACACTGTACATTTCCCCACACTAAAGAAACAAATATTCCAACACTTACAGAATCTTTCATTACCTAAGCAAGCGATTCACTATAAAATTATAAGTGAGTGTTTGTCCAAACATGGCATCAGAATTTAGAAAATTGTCATCAATGTGCCCAGAATGTCAGAAAAATAAAATATGTCATATCAAGCACCAATAAGTACCTTCAGCAACCCAGATGTAAGATTCGGGCACCACTGTGTCGATCCAGGATGTTCTTTCCGCCTGAATCTATCCTGCATATATACAAGTCTACCATTCGACCCTGCATGGAGTACTGCTGCCATTTATGGTCAGGCGCCCCTGCCGCTCACCTCAGTGTTCTCGACAGGCTCCAAAGGAGAGTTAGTAACGTGATAGGTACTGACTTGGCGGCTCGACTACAGCCACTTCCTCACCGACGAAATGTGGCCTCCCTTTGTCTGTTCTATAAGTACTTTCATGGCTTCTGCTCAGACGAACTTAAGTCATTGGTGCCTCCTCAACAGGTGTTTACTCGTGCAACCAGAATGGCAACTGCGTCCCACCCATTCACAGTCAGGTTAGCCAAATGCAGACGACAATTCTACTCCTGCAGCTTCTTCTCTCGCACTTCCCGCCTGTGGAACTCGCTCCCATATTCCTGCTTTCCTGACGGCCACAACCTCCAGAAATTTAAATGCAATGTCAATACTCATCTACTAACCACTTGACTCTAGTCCTTCTCCCACCCCGTATATCCTTCCCTTTCTCCCCCCCCCTTGCAACTGTCATCACACCTGCATTTTCATCTTTCTATTGCTTCTTTCTAATTGGTTTGTAATCCTCTTCTCTCTCTTCTAATTAATTTTCTTTCAGTTATGTAGCCCTCCGCACATCAGTGGCCTTTACGCCTTGCCCGGAGTGAAATGATTAAAAAAAAAAAAAAAAAAAACATACACATAGACATCGTGGGTCACCTAGCGAGCTGTCAAGGTTATTCATATATCTTAACTAGATACTTCCACTAAATCACTGAAAAAACAGCATAGTATGAATAAAAAGGCCCAAAACTTAATAAAAACGAACTTTTTACATCAAAATGTTTATGTTATTATAAAGAGGAAAGCTCAAAGTATTTTTTAAATATTAAAAAAAAATTAATTTCTTCTAACACGTTTGAAATTTTAGTAAAATAAAACCTTGTTTTCATTTTAGTTAGCGGTTAACCAAATCGTTACGAGAGTTTACAATGGAAAACGTAATATTACATAATTCAGGTTTTTCAGGTGACAAACACTTTAATTTGGAAATTCTTGCAAAAATCAAATAATTGTCTGATTTTAATGAAACTTTCAGGACTTATTCACAAATGAATGAATTTTTTTTTTAAATATTGGTAAAATATGTTAAAATATTGTTAAATTCATGAAATTTTAAGAATTAAATTTTGTTGTGAAAATTGGTTTTATAAGTTAAACGCAGAACTCATTGAGGAATTTAAATCATCTATTATTTTTTGGGAAAATTTTGCCTTTATTTCTGAAAATCTGCCCCGAATAGTAAAAAAAAAATGCAATATAACTATGATATTACTTAATTTGATAAGCTTTTAATTCCTTTAATAAATAATATAAATTAAGGACATTATAGTCTGAAGAAAAAACTTTTTCGCTTAATAATGAAATTTTAAAATAAATGTTTTCATTTTTTTTTAATTATAATAATGTATAAAGTATCAAAAACATTTTTGAAAAACTTTAAAAATTTGTTAGGTTAGTTTATAAACTTACTAAGTGAAAATTAGATTTAGTAATTGAAAATTAAATTGTTTAATAGAAATAGTAAGTCGTAGCTTCGTATTTTTTAATCATTTTAAATATTTTTTGTGTATTTGATTTTTTTTTTTGAATTGCAATTACTGTGTGTACATTAAAAGGTCACATGTTTCAGGGTTTCTTCCCTTTACCAGAAAGATTTGTACAATTATATCACTTGTGATCGCCATACACTTATCTTATCTCGCACTTGCGAGTTGTCAACACATTTCAAATACTGCGGACAGGGCAAAAAGTTAAACTATATGAGTAAGAAATAGTTTTATTCTAAATTTCATGCTATAAATAAGTAATACTTGTGTAAAACAGATTAATTTAACATGAAATGTGCTCAGTTTCCAAAAATAATGTATCACTGATGTATATTTTATTTTTGAAATATTTTTAAAGCCAATAATTAACATATACAATTACAAATGTGTCGATCTCGATCAAAATTGGTTGAAAAACTGAAAGATTAAAAAAAAGGAATTTTTTTTATTCCAATCAATATAATTTCTATTTGAAATACACCCGAGTATTTTGATTACTGGAAATAGTAAAGTTAATCATTTAGCTTTCAATTAAAACTAAAATAAAAGTTTCAAGAAAAAAAAATTTATTTTTAAAATTCAATTTAAAAGTTAGTTATCGAAAATGAGTGGAGGTATTTAATCTTAACTATTGTTGACAGATTTTCAGGTCTAACGGGATTTCACTCAAAGATACATCATTAACTTCACTCGGAAACGCTATTTTAAGATTGAATCTATTTTCGGAGTCATCATCACTGATTATGGAACACAATTCTGCTCGTCACTTTTTCAATAATACAGTAACTTGCTGGAAGCAAAGCATATTAAAACAACAGCAACACCCCATGTGCTAATAGATTAGTGAAAATGTTTTACAAGCAGCTCAAAGCACAAAGCATGATTAGCCATGATCGAAATCTCAACTAATTGAATTTATATAGTTTATCCCCTATACTTCTATCGCACCCGGCCGGAAGTTAGTGCCGGCTACTCAAACGTCCCAAACCGTCTCCACGGAAAGCAGAGCGAAGCCATTAATTTCCAATGACTCAGCGTTTCCAAAAGTCAACACACAGAAAAACAACAACAAAACGAAATATAAACACTGTTAAACACACACAAGCACTCGTACCTAAAAACAATGACCTGAAAGTAATCTATGTACACATGGTGTTCAAATAAAACCCATGTGTGCATTCAAAAGTGGAAGGAGAATTTTAATAGGCAAACAAAAGACATTATTAACTGGGCAACGTTGCTGGCCGCGGCTAACAAAAACATGGCCGATTTTTTTCAACCATATCACCTCGGCGTTCAGTCGTCCGGCTGGGGTCTAAAATGACCGAATAAAACCAGTTTAAGACCAGTTTAAGACCAGTATAGAGCGGTGGATAGGTAATGTTTTGAACAGTACCTGGGCGTACGCGTTCAGGTTCCCCACCTTAAAAAAGACCTTGTGTCACATCTCTCTCAAGTGAGGGAGAAGAGTAAATATCCCTTGGCTCCGGGGTCGAGCGACGTACTCCCCCTACCATATGTACCTGGCTGACCCTTGTCGCTAACCATAGCAGCAGCAGCAGCAGCAGCAGCCCTAGAGAAACCAGCCGCTCTCAGCCTGGTTTGCCAACTCCAGCAGCACCAGCAGTAGCCACCAGAAACAGTTCTTTTGAGGACTTTCTGATTACATATGCTTTTCAGGGCTACTCGGCTACATATGCAACAGTCCTTAACTGACCGCAGCAGCAGCAGCCACCAGCAGGAGCACCAAGCACCAGGCAGAAGCAGTAGGCGCACCAAGCATCAGGCACCAGACAGAACCAGCAGCAGCCGGAGCACCAAGCACCAGGCACCAGACGCACCAGACGCACCAGCCGCACCAGGCACCAACCGAAGCTGCAGTCCCGGCTACAACAGTTCTTTTAAGGGCTAGCTGATTACATGTGCAGCAGTCCTTTTTAGGACTATCTGGTTACGTATGCGACAGTTCTTCTAAAAACTAACCGTTTACATATGCTACAGTCCTTCTAAGGACTAACCGTCTACATATGCTACAGTCCTTCTAAGGACTAACCGTTTGCATATGCTACAGTCCAAGGACTAACCGTTTACATATGCTACAGTCCTTCTAAGGACTAACAGTCTCCAGCAGCAGCCACCAACGAGAGCAGCAGCCACCATCAACGTATTTACCCACCTTCCCACTTAAGGCGAGATGTGACACAAGGTCTTTTTAATGTGGGTCTTCCCGGCCATATAGTCCGGCCAAAAATATCTGTCTATTTTTCCCCAGTCGTGATTCTACCCTTCGGCGGAACCACGAAGGCAGAGAGCTGACAGTGTCAGTATTAGCAGAGGCAAATGTCAACGAGAGCAGCAGCCAACAGCAACAGTCCTTCCTGGGACTACCCAAGCAGAACCTCTAGCAACCAGCATTACCTCTGCACTGCCCTGCCACCCTGAAACCAGGCGATCCTTACGACTGGCACTGCCCGACTTAACAAACATTCTGTACATACGTTTGCCAGATTTTGTAAATAAAATTTGGCTTGAATTTATAAATCCTCGTCTTCGTTGTCCTTGATCCAAACGTATTAACTCCTTGCGGGGTTAACGGCACCTGCTTTGACGACACCGCTACACTTCTCTCTATAAGAAACATTATTAAAGAAGATCTTGTCTGTACACCAACTGAAATAGTCTTCGGTACAGCCTTATCACTACTAGAACATTTTTATATATGACGTACAATCTTTTCTAAAATAAAATAGAATAAAAACGAAAAGTTTTCATTAAAATCTAAATCAATCTTTTCACTATAATTGAACATTAAAAAATACCTTAAAACCTTCATCTTTTTGGCATTAAATAACCCACAGAGGTGTTGATATGCCGTTAAACAAAACTCAAACTCAAACATACACTCTAACCTGACACCGTACTTAATACAAGAATTAAAGTAGAAGATGTTGCAATCACAATTCACACTTACTCGAAATTCAACCAAACACATATACACACTAACAAATCTATATTCTTGTGAGTATGTTTTCATACGAGATGACGCGGTTAACAAACTACTTTCAGCAAATTATCAAGGTGCATACAAAGTTTTGCACAGAAATAGAAATATTTCACAATACAAAAAGAGAATGTCAGATACTATGTCTATTGACACACTAAAAGAAGTTTTCTTAGAGAAACAAAATCAACCACACACACATTCTATTGATGTACAAGAAGTATCAAAATCTTACGATACACCATCAATTCAAACTAGACGAACTTTTATCTGTTGTTGTTGCTAAGGCAACAGGAAGAGAGAATGGTGAAATTAGAAGTGAAATAGACATTGCTAATAGCTGTTGGTGGTATTTCTCTTTCAGCACTGGTTTGTGTCGCGTCTTTCTCAGCTTGTCAGTTTTAACTTAGAAGCTGATCGGTTTTAGCTTTGTTTGAATTAGAAAAATTAAAAAATATATAACCGCCAATTGGATCCAAATCAAGATTTGGGCTTTTGGAGCAGGAGTGGCTTTGACTGGTCAATAAATGGTTCGTTTTATTTTGGGATATAAGACGGGTGTATGTGTGGAGCCTATGCACAATAAAGTATTTGCGCAGTATGCTTTTGGTTGTCGAGCGGTCAACATCCATGTGTAGAAAAAATGTAAAAGGCACGACACCATTTTTTTCAAACCAAAAAACATTTTTAAAAATCCGAAAAGGCTAAATGATATTGTTTAAGGCTGTTTTATACAGGATATTTGGTTATATACGTGTGTGAAATCCAGCTTAGAAAATAGTATTTTTTGTAATGAGAATGCAAAATTCTATAGTGTGGAATAGGACATCAATACAGGATGGTTATTCTCTTCAGTACTCGGTAGCCGACACATTGTTTTTTAGTATTAAGTTTTTCATGTAGAAACTTTGTTTAGCAGTGAAACTTAAAGGCTGTTGGATAAACGAATTATATTTCAATCCATCAGTTTTTTTTATTCGACCTTGTGAATTTTTAGTTTATTTAGTGATAAGCCAAGTGTCACTGCGTATACTAGCAATTCTGTGGGATGATTAGGTGCTCTGAATTATACTTGATACTCTCTTGATATAAGGCAGGGTCAGTGGTATTTTCAAATATTTTTTTACTATGTTCACGTATTTATTTCCAGCAACGTTGTTATGAATCCAGTTGGAGGAATGTTTACAATGTAGTGGATATGAAATTAAGAATTAAAATCAACTTTCTTCATTTTTACAAAAATTCACAATGACGTGCGAAATCCTGGTTTTTGCCGCATTGAAAAAGGATTGACCTCGTGCTTAAAGAAAAAAGTCGAAACCGGATTTCGCGAATAGATGTTAAATTGATTTTCTGACCAATGGGAGCGATTTGCAAGATCATAAAGACTTCGCAATCCAGTCCAAAAAATCTAAAGGACTATAAATACTTTGATCAGCGTCAGTCAGTCATATGGAAGCAGGAGAGACGATACGCTAAAATGTAACAAGGCAGAAACTTCAAGTCGACTCAGACATAAGGTCACGTCGCACATTGTTTTCTTTCTCCTTCTTTCTCATGTACTGATTCATTTTACTTCTTCTCCATCCAAAGACATTTCTAACAAACAAACGCTTATACATAAACACTTTCCAACAAATTTCTACTAGGAACATTTCTTCAACGCTTGATACCTTAATTCATTACTTGTTTCTCATCGAACATTAACTTTTGCAACTTATGTTATCCTTTCTATCACTATTTCTGTACTGATTCCTTTTACTTCTTCTTCTCTATTCAAAGACATTTCTACCAAACAAACGCTCATACATACATACATACATACATACATACATACATACATACATACATATAAACTCTTTCCTACAAATTACTATAAGGACTATAAATGCTTTGATCAGCGTCAGTCAGTCATATGGAAGCAGGAGAGACGATACGCTAAAATGTAACAAGGCAGAAACTTCAAGTCGACTCAGACATAAGGTCACGTCGCACATTGTCCTGTTTCTCCTTCTTTCTCATGTACTGATTCATTTTACTTCTTCTTCTCCGTCCAAAGACATTCCTACCAAACAAACGCTCATACATAAACTCTTTCCAACAAATTACTAACCCTTAATTACCCTTGAGTCATTACTTTTTTCTCATTGAACTTTTAACTGCCATCTATTCTTGTTATTCTATTCTTTTAATAAATTTCTATTTTAACATGAAAAATGTATATTTTATTATTCCACTACCCTTCCACACAAATTCCACAATCTCAAATCTTCTGCTGCTTACCAACCTTCTGCTAATTCTGATGATAATTCTGGATAAAACTTGTAAGCTGTAGGGAGTTCGGTTAATTATGACACAGGGTCGAATCAATAAGCATTAACCAGCACCCTATAGCTTCACTGGCGACCCCCGACGTCCAAGAAACACGCACCCTACCGTTACAACAATAGGATCAGTCAGTCAGTTAAATACCATACGTGATACACACTTGGGCGATCATGTTTCGAAAGAGACATGACTGACTGGGCAGAAGATTATCCTGCAGTAGATTGCCATTATTTTCTGTTGTAGACTGGTTGCCAGCTAAGACTATAGAACCCAATCTGTTTTATTATTTAACCCATAACTGGAGAGAAGAGACAGATTAATATCTTTATCAAGGGTATTTGCGCATAAGTGAATGCAAGGAATTCAACTGGAATTCGAACACGGCTCCCAGATTTCTCGTTCCGAGCCGATATCTACTGCACCACAACATAATACTTTAATATTTACTTGTTCTTTTTTCACATCCACAATTTTATCTCGTAATGACAAAATTTGTACTTAAAATCAGTAGTTTATTGTCCGCTTATAGAAAGATAATTTCAAAAGCATTTTTGTGCTTGAAACAGACGTTAAACCTTTTTGCCAGACAAGCATTCTGGGGAAAGAAAATTGTCAGTAGAAGTAATTTCTTTTTAGTTTTTAAGCATGCGTAAAAGGAAAAAAAAACGGTGTATGAATTCTGTAGATCGGAAAGATGATTTTCCTTTTAATTCGAGCTGAGGTCATGACAGAACGCTAAAGTTAGCACTCAACGCAATAGATACACATGGTGTGGACAGTACACCTCACTCACTCGCTAATTCACAAGTTGAATAGGTTCAACATTTCCTTCATTGTTTACAAAGAAAGACTGTTATGAACATTCCTTGAGATGTATATTTTGTTTTGTTTCACTCTTTTGTTTATCTATTTTCTGAATATTTTAGTTTTGTTCAAAATACGACCTCTAACCAAGTAACAATAGTTTAGAGACTACAAGTTTAACCGTTTCTTTCTTTCTTTCTTTCTTTCTTTCTTTCTTTCTTTCTTTCTTTCTTTTATTTACTTACTATTATTATTTTTTTTACTTCCTGTTAATATCAAGTATCATCGATTTTTCTTCACATATAATGGTGTTGCTCACTGCAATTAGACAATACTTTCGGGAAACATGTTTGTTGCTTATAATATGCTGATATATGCACCTGTGTTCACTAAAAATCGAAAACTAGAAATTCTGTATGTAATGAATGTAAACTGCATTTGTAAAGTTTGGTAGGTCTATTGTTATGACCTATACCGTTTTTCTGTACTGTTGTGGGAAAATCACACCGACATGAGCATTTGGTGGATCTTTTCCCAAAGCGCCAATGATAACAGCAGTAGTTGCAGTTCTGTATTTTGCAGGAATATCAGCTGCTTGAATTTCGTTAGCTTGTGTCAGTTTTGTCTGTATGCTGTATGTAGGTTGCGTCTTTCTTGGGACAATTGATTCCCTGCAATCACCTTGTTCAAGCATTTCAATTTTACATGATACAACTGTGTTTGTTGAAATGCTGATTATGAGATTAGTCGTCTGCTGTTTTGACTAGTTTGCTTAGGTCCGTGGTTTACGTTATTAGGGTTAAAATATTTATTGCCTCAGTATCAATTCTTATCTAATATAGTAGAGTGTAACCTATTTTTCCAGAAAGCTTTTCACATATATAACCGCAATTATGAAAAGGAGGTGTTTCTGGTTTCCACATTCGTAAAAAAATGCTTCGTATTAGGGTTTCATCTGATTTATACACTTCAAGAGAGCCGCTCTTCAGTTTTTTTTGTAGAGATTAATAGCTGGAATTTAATTCAATATTTCTTCTGACAACGTCTCCACCGCATATGCCAACATAATGTGTTGCGTAATGTTTACACTTTTTAATGGAGCTGAGTTGGTGAAACCAAGTTCATGGATTGTTTTTGTTTGATGGGATAAGTAGAATATGCGATAAAACATGCACTAGTGCTGTATTGTCCTTCATCGACTTGGTCAGATATGTCATGATTGTGAATGGTTAGAATAATGCCAATCCTAGGAGCAAGAGGGTAGTCTGTAGATGGTTGTATTTGACTTCGTGTCGCGAACAAAAATTGAATGTCGGTGAACCGCAATAAACAAAAGGAAGACTTGAATAGAAAATGAATCGTCAATGTTTACTGAAGGGTACAAAAATGCGAAGATATAAAGTGGTCGAACTCAAGTCATTCTGACGTTGAGTGAGGGTGGCTGAATCTCCCTTTCAGCTACCAAATACGTCTGAACTCTATGGTCAGGAAGTGTAAAGAGAATGATCATCTTTCCGGAAGTGGGGTGATAAAATTCACATGTGACCAGAAGCTCTCTTTGGTTTCCTTTTGCATTATGGGAAAATTAAATTCTTTATTTTATGAATATTATTTCATTTTTACTCTCCCACAATACATCCCCATCCAAAAGCAGAGGTATATAAATACATTATTTACTAGAAATATATAAACTCATTCTTTTTAGAAAATGTTACCCGTTTTCTTGAGAATGTGGTTCTCGGTTGAGTTTTATATTGTTCTAAATTTTTTGGTGTGTGTGTCGGGGGGTCATCTGGAGTGTTTTTCTTCATCTGACAGTTCATCTGTGGGTGTGTCATTATCAGTTATTGCCATTCCCTTTGATTTTGGATGAGACAAAGGTATTTTTGACTGTGTTACAGGCTCCAGTCTTTCCAAAGACATCTTTTTATGATTTCCAGAATGGAGTGCTATAACAGAATATTTTTCATGTCTTTTTATGATTTTAAATGGTTCAGCATAAGGGAATTTTAAAGAGCGCACATGTATACATTGAATTAGTTCTTTGGGAATGAGAGGCTTTGGAACAATATGTAAAAGTCCTTTAGAAATAAATTCCGTTTCGATTTTTATTAGGTATTGTGCTAATTGCCAAATATTTTCGTTGCTAAACCACATAGAATTATTTTCAACCATAGGTTTGAGTAGTACTGAATTCCCTGTTATTTCAACTGCTGATGAGTAACCTTGGTATGTTGGTAGATTTCGTAAACCAAATCACATAATGGCAAGACGTCTAACTAGTTTTGTTTGCTTGACATTCAGTCAGTCAGTTGAGTGCCATACGTGATACACGCTTGGGCAATCATGTCTCGAAAGAGACATGACTGACTGAGCAGAAGATTAGGTTGCCATTGCTTTCTGCGGCAGACTGGTTGCCGACCAAGGCTATAGAACCCAATCTGTCCTGTTATTTAACCCATAACTGGAATGAATAGACGGATTAATACCTTTCCCAGGGGTAATTGCACGTAAGTGAATGAAATGAATTCAGCTGGAATTCGAAATCGGCTCCCCGATTTCTCGTTCCGAGCCGATACCCAATGCCTTTCAATTACTCCGTTGGATTGTGGATGGTATGCTTTGGTTCTTAGGCTCTGGAATCCTATCAATTACGAAAAACTTTTAAACTGTCTTCTATCAGTGTCAACATATAGGGGAAACCCAAATCGAGATATCCACGCATTTAGAAATGACTTCGCAACTGTTGTAGTTGCAGTGTTATGCGTGGATTTAGCTTCAACACATCGCGTAGATTTGTCTATGCATGCTAAGATGTACATTGCTGGTGATGAGTATGTATTGTTGCGATTGATGGTTAGTGATAATGACCTTACAATGTTAATATGGACAGTTTGGAATGGTGTGGAAGATTGTAATGAAGGAACTATCGCTGATTTTTTGTTGTGTGTAACATTATTTTGGGGACAATTGAGGCACTTGTTGGTCCATGAGCATGTTTGTATGTTTGTATCCATGACAGGGCAAAAGTAGCTGGATTTAATTAGTTTTACTTTGTCTGTGGGTCCTATATGTAACATTATGTAAAGTAGCACAGATCGCCCTGTGCGATGCTTGTAGAATAAATAGTCTTGGGTAGAGTGTGAAAATGTCACAAAATAGTTTTGTTGCCAACAGTAAGTCTTCAGTCTGTATAGGTCTTTATTTATGTGTTACACTCTTGCTGCTCAACGAGGACTGGTAAGTCACAAATTTCGACTGTCAATGCATTTGCTGATCTAGAGAGGTAGTTTACAATAATGTTTTCTTCCCCACGAATATGTAAGATATCAGATACATAGTCAGATAATAACGATAGGTGTCTGTTGTTTATATGGTTTTATCGGAGCTGTTTTATGAAAATCTATTGCGAGTGGCTTAATGTCAGTAAACTAGGTGACATGTCAACCTTCAATTTTGAATTTGAATTGCAACACTGTCAAGTAAGCTGTCAGCAACTCCCGGTCAAAATGTGAACCATTTTTCTTGGTTTTCAGAGAGCTTCTTAGAAAAAAACTGCCATTGGAACAGGTTTGCTGTCAATCGTCTGATGTAATACTGTACCTATATAATACTTGAAACTATAAGGCATCAAATGATAATGAGTTGCCTCTGAGTCAGGTTAAGGAAGTGCAGTGAGCTTGCCCAGGACATTTTTAATGTTCGTGAATGTTTCTTTTTCAGCAACATCAAACTTTGTGACTTTGAGGGTGTTTCTTTATCAGTGAGTGGTAGAAGATTGTTTGCTGTCTGAGGAATAATTTTCCTATAAAAGTTAACCATGAAATGCCGAATTGATTTTGAATCAGGTGAATCTGGAAATTCAGTTTTTTTCCTGCTTGTTCACTTTTATGGACTAATGTGATGGCCCAGATGTTCTTGAAGAATTGACACTTATCCAGTGAGATTTTTAGATTATTTTCTTGTAAAATCCCTAGAATTTTTTTTTAATCCTTTTAATGTTGTTCTTTTGTTTCGGAGAAAAGTAGAACATCGTTCACATAGATGAAAACACAGTTAACCTGGAGACAAAATACATACTTAAAAAGATTAAAATTTGTTACCATTGCTGTTTGCTTTATACCTTCTTTCATAGGTATTTGGTGGAAAGTTTGTAGAAGGTCAATTTTGGAAAATATATTTTTTTACCTAATTTAGAAGAAAGACTGATGATATTCAGAAGTGGGTATCTGTTGGGTTTTTTCAGTACGTTTGAATTCCTGAAATCTCCACAAGCGCGCCACTGTCCAGGATTTTGAAAGGGTGACGACCAGAAGAAGTTTAACTGTCTTATGATTCTCACTTGAAGTAGCGTTGAAAATTTCTCAGCAGATTTAAGTTTTTCTTCGGACATTTGTCTCACTTTAGTATAATTGGGTGAACTATAACATTTAACATGTGTGGAGCAGGTGTCTTCATTTTTCGTGTTGGCAGATATTGGAACAAGAGACGTACACTTTCTGGGAGAATATTACTGTTATTTATTGATATCTGGTGTCTGGGTTCCTCAACGTACTTACCCTGTAAGTAGTATCTGGTATTTGGGTCCACCAGTTTCCCAAATAATAAATAAAATTTATAATAGTGGTGTAATACCAGATGACCTCAGCAAGTCGATCTTCATAGCACTGCCTAAGAAGCCAGGAGCAAACGAGTGCGAACTTCACAGAACCATCAGTTTAATGAAACATATAACAAAACTGATCGTCTGAATCCTGATGACTAGAGCGAGAAGCAGAATCAGGCCAGATATAGGGCGAGAACAGTGCGGTTTCGTCAAAGACACTGGAACAAGGAATGGCATATTTATGATTAGGATGCTCTCTGAAAGGGCAATACAAATGAAGGACTGATACCTGTGCTTTATTGATTATGCGAAGGCGTTTGACAAAATACACCCCAAAGAACTGATGGAAATGCTCGGCAGACTGGACATATTTGGGAAAGACTTAAGAGTAATAAAGAATCTTTACTGGCAACAAACCGCTTGTATAAGGACAGGTAACGAATTCAGCAAATATACAATGCTATAAAGGGCGTAAGACAAGGATGTGTCTTTTCACCGGATCTGTTCAACTTGTACAACGAGAATATTTTGAGGACCCTAGAAGTTATGTCTGGATTCGTCATCGGAGGCCACAATTTAAACAATATAAGGTAATGCTGATAGCAGACACAGAAAGGAAACTACAAGACCTCTACAGAAGGTAGCTGAAGAGAGTGACAAGAAAGGACTACAAATAAACTGCAAGAAAACCGAATGCATGGTCATCAGTAAAAAGGGCGGGCCAATATGTCAAATACAAGTCGGGGATACTAAAATCAAGCAGGTACAAAAATTTAAATACCTGGGAAGTGTTATAACAGAAGACGGAGGGTGCAACATAGAGATCCGAAAGCGAATTGGCATGGCGAAGGAAGCATTCCAGAAGTTCAGTAAAGTATTAAGAAACAGAACAATTTCGCTAGAAACAAATAAGAGATCAATGGATTGCTATGTGATGTCAGTTCTTCAATATGACAGTGAATGCTGGACAATATCATCAAACATAAAGGAAAAACTTGAAGCAACTGAAATGTGGTTCTACAGAAGGATGCTACGAATATCATGGATCAAGCATGTGAGCAATGATAAGGTTTTGGAAAGGATGAAAACGAAAAGGAAATTAATACTGAGCATCAGGAAGAGACAGCCGAAGTTCCTGGAACATGCAATGAGGAAGGACGGCGTGGAGAACCTGATACTAACAGGCCAGATAGAGGGGAAAAGAGACAGGGGAAAGCAGCGGATAACATATTTGATGGACCTAATCAGGTGGATGATGGAACGAGTGTGGCGTGGTGTAACAAGAGAAGCCGTGCTCAGAGCCACCAGGGATAGGGAGACGTGGAAAGCCATGATCGCCTACATCCTGAAGGGACAAGGCACATAGAAGAAGACGTCTTTCATCGTTAAAGTTCATTAGCAGTTCGCAGTACTACCACTACAGTCCATCTATACAAGTCCTGGAAAATCTATGTCAATAAAACACTTATCCATAACATTGGATATCTTGTGCTGAGGATAGGTAGACTAGTGTTGAGTTTAATTAGAGTCCGTAGACATATTTGCTGGGTTGTCACTGAAACATCAGTATCATTCAGGAATTTCGGCGATGTTTCTAATCCGGGTTACAACTTCAAAATGCGGCGAATCACTGGTTGCAAAAGTCATACATCCTGAAAGTTTTTTGAACAAGAATCTTCGTTGGACTTATGTTTTCCTGTCTGTTGACATTGAACCTTCTTTTTTTTTTTTTAATCATATCACCCCAAGCAAGGCGGTAACGCCACTAATGTGGAGGAGGCTACATAAGAGTGAGAAGATTAGAAAAGAGAAAACCGGAAACCGCATCCTAAACAGGAAACAAGGGATGAGCCTCTTCACCTGTTCAATAGGTGTGGGTGGGGTGTGAACCGGGCGATAGTTTAATCTATCTACTCCAATTGAAAAAAAAAAACAAAGTGAGAAGATTAGAAAAGAGAAAACCGGAAACCGCATCCTAAACAGGAAACAAGGGATGAGCCTCTTCACTTGTTCAATAGGTGAGGGTGGAGTGTGAACCGGGCGATAGTTTAGTCTGGAATTTGATTGTATTTTACAGGCTGCATGTTTGAGATTTTTTTATTTTTCAAAACAAATGTGTCCACGGCATACTTGGAGTTTCTGATTTACATAAAATAGAAGTACTTCGTATGCATTTCAGTATTAGGATTTGTTGTACCTTGGGTTTGCCTTTTGTAATGTTTAGATGTGGTGCTTTGAACTATATCTATCTTCATAAATGGCAAAAGTTCATCAGCTAAGATAACAAGTTCATTTAGCGTCAAGTTACTAGCACGGCTATGACCAAAGTATTCTCCCATTCCTACTTTGTTAGTTGTTAATATTATGTCTCTGTCATTCTTGTTTCGTTTCCAAAAAGTTCCGGTTTTGTTTTTCGTAACTTTTGATGACGGATTTTTTCAGGTCATCATAATTTATTTTTGTTAAAATGAACGTTGGAATTTTCGTTACCAGTTCAGGTGTCACGATCAAAGGCTATTGTAAAACTTTGCATGTTTGTTATGTTTTGTAGGCAGAACTGGGCTTCGATAATAGCGATCCAGCCAGTAGCGAACGTCTTCATAAATGCTGGTATTTTGATACCGACCATTGCTGCTGTGTTCATTTCATCCATTTTGTGGCAAGTTTAAAAAAATGTCCATTTTACGGTTTTTCATTTGTATGTATATCTAGATGTGCATTGATTTTTTCTGTTTTTATATGTGTATTTCTTGGGCTCCAGAATTAGGGTTAATCTTATTTGTTTTAGGTGTTTTGTGAAATTATTAAATGAATAAATGATTAAAGTAAGACTCTACTTTTGTACCAATGGTCTGGAACGATAGAGTAAAGTTTAGTGAGCGATCGAATGACAAAATAGAATAGTTCTTAAGTAATATGTTTTGATCCTGGCATGAACTTATGAAGTGTTGAAATTTTATTTGTCCGTTCGTTTGGTCGTTTCTTTTTTTTTTTTTTTTCGTGTGTTGGCAAAAAACCCACATAGAAATTGCTGAGCAACATTTCTTTACATGGGCTGGGTGGATATTTTTCAACGTGATACTTTATCACATAGTTCAGGATAAAAGGACTAGCAACGAATCCAAAAATTAAGGTTCTGTAACGAAAACAAACTAATTCGTTACCCAACTTCATGAAAAAACAAAAACAATTTTTATCAGAGTCTCTTTCAAGACGTATCATCAGAAATGCCTTACGAATATCGGCCAAAAGGACGAAACGACCCGCTGAACTTAAGCATAGCGCTAAGCGGAGGAAAAGAAAAAACGACCAAACGAACGGGCAAATAAAATTTCAACAGAAGGGACGGTCAGTCATATCTGGAACAAGGCCACATTACAAACATAGCCAATACTACCCGCATTTAAAGATGCCAGATATTGAACAATCATTGAAAGATAAAAATGATTTGTTTGTATAAATGAATGAAAAGTTATTCATCAAACAGCATAACATCAGTTTGTATATATGAAATTATTAAACTGTATAAATGTTCTAAGTGAAATGTGATTTGCGCATGAAAAAGATAAGTCTTATTTTCGCTGTGTGTATCAATAAAGTAGTAGTAATGCCTTATATCATTCTTTTTGTGTATGGCGAGTAGGTGAAGAGGAAGAAGGAGAGATTAAAAAACAGCACACAAGAAGGTGAGGGAGTGCGAATGTGTGTCGCTGGGAAAGTAGTGTCTAATCAGCGGTTTGTTACATCGTAGCTGTGTTGATTGTTCTCAGATTCCTTGTCTCTCTAACTGACCGGCCGAAAAATGGGAAACTTGTAGCCAACTTGACCATGTGGTCAGCTCATTTTTGAACGGGAAGACATATGACACGGGTCATTGAAAGTTCAATTTGTTATTATTTGTAAATCACTATCTTTTCACTGGTTATTAAATATTTCACACTTGCTCGCGAAATTTGCCTTGTTTTTTGTTTTGTTTTTTTGCTCAATATGCAGCCAACCCTTTTTTCTATTGGTCAAAAAATATATTTTTGGCACTGGTCGGAGAATTTGAAAATAGTGAAGAAAAGAGAGTTATTTTTACTTCGTACTCAGCAGAAACTTCTTCAGACTAATAACTGTTTTACTGCTGAAGTCAACAAATACACACACACACACACACACACACACACACACACACACACACACACACATATATATATATGGGTGTATATATATATGTGTGTGTGTGTATATATATATATATATATATGTGTGTGTGTATATATATATATGTATATATATATATATATATATATATATATATAATGAATGCGCTTTTTCTAAAATGAAAGCAAAAAAAAAAAGGCTGAATTTTCAGTAACATAGTATACTATCGAATAGATATAGAAAATTTCTGTAAATATTTTTGGCGGAATCAGTAACACCCCTTGTTGATATCTTGTGTGTAATTTTAATTTGGGGAGCATTAGTGATTTTTTTCTTTTTCTAGCTATACAAAAATATCCCTGGAAATGATATTTCAGTAAAACAATTTATGCAATATCAAGTGTAAAACATACCGAAAATATGACCCAAACCTTCCAAAAAATAATTCAATAAAACTAAAAAAATAATTTTGCTGGGGAGTTGGTTGTTGCATAATTTTAAATTAATAAAACATTATTTTCTTTCAGATTGGACAAACAAAACAAAACAAAAAAAAGCATAAAAAAGAAAAACCTACAATGAATAGTTATTAAAATTATGTTATTATCCACTGAAATTTTTGAAACTATTTCCGTCGCTGTTTTTAGATAAATTAAATAAATAGATATTTGAAGAATTGAAAAATGAAAAGTTTAAATGCCATTTCCGAGTATGAAGCTTACTTTAAAAAAAATAATTTTATTTGTCATTTTAACGATTGTTAGATTATTTTTGTATAAAAAAGAAATAATTCTGAATGACCGTCTTTGATTGAATCAGTCAGTTAAGTGCCATACGTGATACACGCTTGGGCGATCATGTCTCGAAAGAGACATGACTGACTGGACAGAAGATTATCCCGCAGTAGGTTGCCATTGCTTTCTGCGGTAGACTGGTTGCAGACCAAGGTTATAGAACCCAATCTGTCCTGTTATTTGACTCATAACTAGAGAGAGGAAGAGATGTATTATATCATTAAGTAGTAATTAGTGGGGGATCAATTTATTACTCTATAACAATAGAAAACCTATCCTCCACTTTATGCCCAGTAGAAGCCTTTAATCATGTTTCCAACGATTATATTCAGTTAAGTGCCATACGTGATACACGCTTGGGCGATCATGTCTCGAAAGAGACATGACTGACTGGACAGTAGGTTGCCATTGCTTTCTGCGGTAGACTGGTTGCCGACCAAGACTATAGAACCCAATCTGTCCTGTTATTTAACCCATAACTGGAAGGAAGAGACGGATTAATACCTTTCCCAAGGGTATTTGCGCGTAAGTGAATGCAAGGAATTCAGCTGGAATTCGAACTCGGCTCCCCGATTTCTCGTTCCGAGCCGATGTCCAATGCACCGCATTGAATACTTTTCCCAGTTGGAAGATAATAAATACATTAACGATTAAATTAAAAGATTAAATCAAAACAATGAAAAAGCACACATTGGTTTAAATTAAATATTTTATGATATCAAACACGTAAAAAATTTATTAAAAATAAAAGCAATAAATTAAAAAGTATATTTAACTCAAAATCTAGTTAAAAAACATAAAATTATTAACTTTAAAATCTACTGTTTCATAAAATCGTATTGTAGCGTAGGGAGCTGGTTAATGTTTCTTTGATTCGGCCTTGTGTCAGACTTAACCGAACTCCCTACAGCTTACAAGATTTTTTCCAGAATTATCATCATCAGAATTATTATCAGAAGGTTTCTATCGTTATCAGGAGGTTGGTTGCCCTTAGGATGTATGGATTAGTGCAGAAGAGTGGAATAATAAAATATACGTTTTGAATGTTAAAGTATAATTTTTTTTAAAGTGAAGAATAACACAAGTTGTAAAAGTTAATGTTCAATTATAAACCTTTTTAAAAGGTTAAGCGTAGAGTTATGTTTAATGATAACGTTGAGCTAAGGGTATCAAGATTTGAAGAAATTGTTCATTGTAGTAATTGTTGAAAGACATAAGGAGAAAGAGAACAAGGTGCGACTTAACCTAATCTCCAGGTCGATTTGAAGTTGGTTACATTTTATATGTATTTTAGCTAACCGCTCCCCCTGATTGGCCACCGTGAACGGTTAGAGGCCATCCTTAAATATTCAATCCAGTCACATGGGCTGGCTCCCAGAATGATTTTTTCTTTAGCTGTGGAAAAACCGTTTCTCTGACGCATTTTGAATTTCTCGATTTGTTAACCAATCAGGATTAAGAATATGATTTTTCACACGTCATTGTGAATTTTTGTAAAAGTGAAGAAGGTTGATTTTAATTAATTTCTTATCCGCTGCAATACAAAAAATATATTCTTAAACTGAATGAATAAACACACATTGGGTTAAATTAAATATTTTATATCAAAACACTGCTGGTGTTTTTTTTTTTTAATTTATATATTTATTTATTTTTCGCGTTTTTTAAGAAGGATATAGTAGATAATTATAGTCGTAACCTATGACCTCACAGGCTAATGTGCATAATAAAGGTTATTTTCATTATATTTTCAGCAAAAAGTAAACATTTCTTTTACAAAATCCAAGTAATTAATCTTTAAATTTACTAACCGATTTCGAAACACATCTTTAGGACAAATATTGGATTTTTTACGGGATTTTTTTATTTTTTTGATTGCATTTTTGTCTATACTGACGGTTTGATGGGTCGGTAAAAATGTCGATGTTTTATTTAAAATATTTAAAAAATATTTATACGCTGAAAAGATTTCCCCTTTCAAATCAGATTAGGTATCGGTTATGCTATTATAATTAGCTATATCTTTCAAATAGAACCGAAATTTAACTTCAAAGAAGACATTTCAGTGGAATGCGTTTTTCGAAAGTGTGGTTTGAGAAGAAATGCAACAAACGCTGGCAACAAATACAACAAAAGTTTTATATCGAAAACACCAAAAAATACATGGAAATTGGAAATTTAGCCTTAAAATTTAAAATAAATTTTTGATGTCGGGTGTATTCAAATTTCTTGACCAATTTAATTTGTAATGAACAAAACAAGAGCTAGATTTAAAATTCAACTGCTAAAAACACTAACTCATTGATTTTGTTAGAAAAAAAAACTCGAATTTCAAACTTTGCTTAGCACACACGCCAAAGCGAAGTCAAAAAAACTCGTTAAATTTCACACCTTGATGTGAAATGCTTTTCGCTCAATAGAAAACTAGGAAACATTTTTTTAAAAATTCAAATAATATTCAATTATCAGAAACAAATTCTTTTTACGGACCTCTTTTCGCGAGCCGACGCGAAGTTTGTTCGTCATCCAATGGAAAGACCCGAATCACATCCGGAGTGAATTCCCAGATGACTTTTCGAACCCACGAACGAAATAAAAGACAAGCCAAGTTCGCCTGTCGCTAGAGAAAAGATAACGAGCGTAATTAACACGTTTCTTGACAAACGTCAAGCGATTATTATTATTATCTCTCTCTCTCTCTCTCTCTATCTATCTATCTATCTATCTATCTATCTATCTATCTATCTATCTATCTATCGTTCTCTCTCACCTCTTTCCTTTGCATCATTCACCCATCTGCCTCTTTTTATACTTGATAAACGAACGAGACTAAGACTGAGTGATAACTTCAAAGATATTCCTACCCAACGATAACGCTCATAAATACCTACATACACACAAGTTACTACTAAGAACTCTTGATACTCTTAACCACTTACTACTGTTTCTCATTGAACGTTTAACTTCTACCAATTCATGTTATTATGTTCTATTAATAAATTTCTATTTAAACATACAAAAGATATACTTTTATTCTTCCACTAATTCATCTTTGGATAACCTTCAGATGGTTCTGATAAAACCTTAAGTTGTGGGGATTGTCGTCTATGTTGAGAATTGGCCTTGTAGCAGACATGGCTGCCCGTCCCTACAGCTTCAGTGGTGACCCCTCCTGCCACACATTCAGCTTTCTATTTCTTTTTATGTTTTGTCGTTGTTACTTCCAAATATCCCACAACGTATCAGCAATAGTTTTGTGAGGAAAGGTGATATGTTGTATAACCCTGGACGTAAAATCTACGTTCAGGGTCATACAACATATCTGCTTTACTTTACATTTACATTTCTTTAAATTAGTAAAGTTTATAAAAATTCAATAAATTCAAATTATTATAATTTACCGCATGAGTAAGTCTATCCAGGGCGAACCCAATGAGTCATAGAGAAACCACCTCATGCACGTATTTCGTCTGTAATAATTCGGAAGTATGTCAGAAATTTTAATTTTCGTAAAATCAGTAAAAAAATAACTTGATGTTTAGAATAATTAGACTTTTACAAAGTAAATAAAAGAAATGTTTCTTGTAAAAAGAAAGAAGAAAAAAATCTATGATTTCTTATCGAATATTCATGTCTAGGAATATCCTCATCTTAACTCTTTTTATAGATTTTATGGAGTGTGTACGCGCGTGCACGTTATTAACTACTTTTATGAATTGATCCTGACTGAGTGTAACAAATTTAAATATTTTTGTTTGATTAGTTTATTTGCTTTCACACTTTCAAGGTCAATCTATTTGAGTTCACTTGGAATAGTTAATTTTGATATGGAGCTGTTAATTTCAAAATTCATTTAAAAATAATATAATGGCTTTCATTTTCATCTTAAATGTAATGTTGAGTTTATTTAAAAATATTCTTCAACTTTTGATTTAAATAAATAAATAAATGAAGAAAGAAAGAATAAAATCCATCTAAAAATCTTTTGGTAAAACTAAGAAGATAAATTATCATTTATCAAAATATTTTTTTTGATAGATTTTGTTTTTTTCTAATAAATTTTGTAGATAGCAAAAGAAAAGGCAAAAATGTAAAAAAAAAAAAAATTAAAAAGTAAAAGTGAAAGAGCAAATAGTGAAATTGTAACAAAGGAAATAATTAGCAAACAAAAAGAACGAAAGAAGTAAAAAAATAATAAAATTAAAAAAGATACGTAGCAATAGAAGTAAAATAAAAAATCATTGAAGAAAAAGGAAAAGAATAGAGCAATCTAAACGAAACAAAAAAGAAGCAAAAAAGTAAAAGGTAAAAAAAAAAAAATGAAGTAAAATTTGGCTGGATATCAGTTAAAACCCGGGTTACACTGACCCTGGCTAAAAGTATTGAGTGAAACAACAACAATGATACGTAATGATAGTATTACACACGCATACACATGGCAATAAAGGCCCATTAACTCATATGCTTCCACATATAGACATAGCATAAATGCATTTCTCGATATACACGCATTTATAGACGCACGATGAAACCGGCACAACGCGAATCATCATCATCATCATAATTAGAAATTAAATTAACTACGATATTATTTGGGATTTTGAAAAAAATATTTAAAATCTGGACTTGTAATATATTATAAACTTCAACATTTGAATACAAATTCTGATAATGGTACACGCTTAAGGAGTTACAAAGGTCTTTTGCTATTATCTATTGTCCAAAAATACTCATTTTATGACATCTTTCCGATACGTAAAAAAAAAAAAAAAAAAAAGAAGACAGTGACATTTTTAATTTTGTTAGTACATTTTTCTTTTTGCATTTTTTTACAGTATCGTTCACACTCACAGTGTAAACGGTTACATTATTGCGGATTTATTGAGGTGTTTGTATTGGGCCTTGTTAGGATTTCTCCATGGCAAGAGATGAATGAATAATTAAAATAAAACAATACATTGAAAACAATAAAGCCAGGATGATGACAATAATAATTTATAAAAACATTATTACAGTTTTGTATTATACAAATGTAGTAGTAATGTTCATAGATGGCACAAGGTTGGGATGTAAGTACAACAAGAGTTTATAAAAGTTCTGAAGAGTTTTTGAAAAATGTTACGTCCAATTTTGGGTACTATGCCCTGTAAATGAGAAAAGGAAGGTAGAACGTATGAGAGAAGTGAAAAAATGAAAATAGTAGTAATGTTAGATGGTTGGCATGCATAGAATATAAATCCTATCAGCCATCAACCAACTAAAAAAACACAAAATAAATTGCACACCCGCAAAATCAAACGATTACAACATTTTGGAAAAACCCAAAGCAAAATTGCACACCCGCAAAAGAGGACCCAAACGGCTAAAAGGTTTTTTTTTTTTTCACAAGTCGGTGTGAAACACTGATTAGATTAAAAACAGCAAAATTATAAATGGCGTATTCTCACGCCTGGCTGTGAAAAGCTTCGCTGGAGCAGATATCATGAGAAGTTTGACTATAAAAAAAACACTTCACTCCACATCAAAAGTCACTCAGATGGGAGCGGTTAGCTGAGGAGCACGTGGCAATGTAACAAAAGAAAATTCAAGAAGCCGACCCGGACGTAGGGCACATCATGGTCGCATTCAACCTCTTCTTCGAATTTTCTTTTCTTCCTTTTCACTCCACGCCAACCCGGACGCAGGGCATATCACAGTTTCATTCGCCCTCACTTTCAACGTCCTCTTCTTCATTTTCACAACACGCCGCTAAAGAGGACAACACAACAACCAAATGGACACGTGTTAAATACCATTCTTTTATTTATTTTGTCTTCTCTTTCTTTAAACCTGTCGCGACGTAAAAAGAGGAAGGAACAAAGACTTTACATTCTGCTACTACACAACCATGAACACTAAACTTCTGCAGACATTTCAAATACTTACATTACTACTACGAACAATTTTAACTACAAAACTGCATGAATTTTCTCAATGAACATTTTTCTTTTCGCAAAGTTTACCTTAAAGTAAGGATTTGTTTACTTTATGACAAAGTGTTAAAAAGATATATATAAGTGAACTTTTGTTATCTAAACACTATAGTATATATAGTGTTCAGATAACAAAATTTCACTTATATATATCTTTTTAACACTTTGTCATAAAGTAAACAAATCCTTACTTTAAGGTAAACTTCCGTGGAACAAAAACTCAGTATTTTACGACTATCAAATGCACAAACTAAATATAATCGGGATAATTTCAATGACATATATTTCACTTTGCAAGCAAATTACATACATTTTTCACATCGAACATTTTTCTCAGTGAAAATTTACATTTTCTTCTCACAAATATGTATTAGTATTAGCAGCGAACTGAATGCCACTTATTTTTCCAACAACCAGATGCTATCTTTAAATGCGTGGATTGTCGGCTATGTTTGGAAGTGGCCTTGTCTCGGGCATAACCGACACACGCTACAAAGTGGTGACCGACGACGTGATACAGACACTTAACATTCTGTATATTTGATAAAACCCGAACGGAACACGCACTCTACAGAATGATGTCCACGCTAAGAACACGCACCCTACAAAAGGATAAAACCGCAAAGAACACGCAAAGAAATATTTATCTCAACATAATTGATAAAATCACAAGGAACACGTGGTAAAATTCTGAACCCTACAGAATGGCGACTCCTCAACAAACACACACTCGTTAAAATAAATTTAACATTTATACATAAAAAACGAGATATTTTTCACCAACTAGAAGTACTTTTCAATTCCGTTAGCTCCCAATCATCCATAGAGGACTTTTTCCACTTACTCACTTCAAATAATGGCGACCACGTGAAGAAACGCTGAGAATTCTGTTTTCTACAAAATGTTGACCGCAACATACAACACTCAAGCACTATTACATAAAATCGAGTCCACACATAGAACATTGCACAATTTTATTAGACAGCACAATTGTCAACTCTCCTAGGTTTTCTAGAAAAAGAGAGACACAATGTCGACTCACTGACGTTTTTTTCTTCATTTAACCAGAACCTCTAAGACATCTTCAAATTCGAATTACTGATACTGGAGATAACCGACATTAAACCCAGATATTTTCTAAGTTCTTTCGAACACGCGTCGACACTCGGTATCAACACACGGGCATCAACCAACTACTTTGCAAACCAAATTTTTTTTTCAACTGTTAATCCTTCTAACACTAAGATAAATCCACACACAGCAAAACACAAGGATTCCTACAAACGCAGTCAACTCAACGTGGAGCATTCGAAAGAATTAGAAGATTTTTAACAGCCATATCATCCACCGAGAATTTTCCAGAGCATGCTACATTCTGAAATAAACAGCACTCTGATAGGATTACACTTTCGCAAAATCTCTAGTTACACGTATCTGAACTCAGACTTTTTCTTTTCAGTCTACGAGAGACAACAAAAAATTCAAAGTCACACAAACCACTTGCAACGAACGAACACATATGCCATAGTTGCTTCAACTCAGAAAAACTCTTCACTGGACAACGTCAAATCGCAACAAACACACAATCCGATTTTCAGCAACGAGAACAAACATATCCTTTATTTCATGCTTTAAACGACCATAATAACATGAATACGTACAAATATGCATGAACATATATTACATATTGAAAAATATTTTTAATATTTATCAATCTGCGTGGGGAGGGGTTATAGGATACAAATCCTATATTATCCATCAACCAACTAAAAAAACACAAAATAAATTGCACACCCACAAAATCAAATTCAAACGACTACAACATTTGGGAAAAAACCCAAAGCAAAATTGCACACCCGCAAAAGAGGATCCAAAACAGCTAAAAGGTCTTCTTTTTCACAAGCCCGGTTCACAGTCCACCCACGTCTATTGAACAGCTGAAGAGGCTCATCCCTTGTTCCCTGTTTAGGATGCGGTTTCCGGTTTTCTCTTTTCCAATCTTTTCACTCTTTTCTTTATTTTTTTCAATTGGAGTAGATAGACTAAACTATCGCCCGATTCACACTCCACCCACGTCTATTGAACAGGTGAAGAGGCTCATCCCTTGTTCCCTGGTTAGGATGTGGTTTCCGGCTTTCTCTTTTTTCAATCTTTTTACTCTTACGTAGCCCCCTGCGCATCAGTGGCGTTATCGCCTTGCTTGGGGTGATATGATCCAAAAAAAAAGTCAGTGTGAAAATCGATACTCTGGATCCTTAATGGTTGACACATCGAGAAATTCAAAATATGTCAGCGAAACGGGGGGTTTTTTTTCACAGCTAAAGAAAAAATCGTTCTGGGATCCTCCCATGTGACCAGAATTCAATATTTAAGGAGGTCCCCTGACCTGTCACAGTCAGTCAGTCAAGAGGGTCACTGAGAGCTAGCAGTCGGTCGATCCGTCATTCAAGCAAGCAGTCGATCTATCAGTCAGCTAGACAGTCATCCACGTCAGCCAAGCCCAAAAGGCGCAGTGTCAGATACGCACAGTCAGAAAGGCGCCGACATCAAAGGAACCAGTGCTGACAAACTGATCCTTCGTCCACTCAACCGAGACGAGCGGAAAAAAGAGAGGAAACACCTGCAACAAGACCCCTTTAATGGCCGTAAAACTTTCCACATTTCTCAGCAACCAGAAAGGAGAAGTAACACAGTCTTACTAAGTTAAGTAGACTGATTCATTGTTCTTACACACACATCTTACCAATTACTACTACCTCCATTTGACTCTCTCTTCCTTCGGGAATTCTCATTCACACTCTTTTTTAACACAATTTGAAACGCTTTCCTTTTTCCACCTATTTAGCGGCTGATATATAAAAAGGAAAGAAATTTGTGCCACCACTCTGTTTAATTACAGACACAAACAGACACTTTTACATTCAACCAACGTTCACTCAAATCCAGAAGACACTTTTCTATCAAACAAAAGATACACAGAATTGTACAAATTGTTTATATTGTATGTATATTGTCAAATACAAAATTTTCATATTTTTATACAACATTTCTTATTGCGTTGTCTTTTCTTGAAATTTACGTTGTGTTTTTGTGGGCCGAATAGCCCGCATAAAAACCGCCTTTTTAATCCGGGTTGTTCTGGAACCCCACATATGTAATTGCAAAAGTATGTAAAAGTTCTGAAGTGTGGTCGACAGAAACACGGCTCAATTTTGGGTAATATGTCCTGTGAATGAGAAAAGGAGGGTAGAACTTATGAAAGAAGTGAAAAGATGAAAATAGTAGTAATGCTCATAGATGACGCATGGTTCGGATGTAAGTGCAAGAATTTGATAAATGTCTGAAGTGTGAGTGAGAGATGCTCGGTAAAATTTTGGGTAAAATATTCTGTGAATGAGAAAAGGAAGGTAGAATGTATGAGAGAAGTGAAAAGATGAAAATAAAAATAGTAGTAATGTCCATAGATGATGCAAGGTTTGTATGTAAGTGCAAGATTTTGTAAAAGTTCTGAAGTTGAGTTAAGAGATATTCGGTTCAATTTTGCGTAATATATCCTGTGAAAGAAAAAAACTGTAGAACATATGAGCGAAGTGAAAATATGTAAATAGTAGTAATGATCATAGATGATGCATGGTTGGTATGTAAGTGCAAGAATTTGATAAATTTCTGAAGTGTAGTTGAGAGATGCTTGGTAAAATTTTGGGTAATATGTCCTGTGAATGAGAAAAGGAAGGTAGAACGTATGAGAGAATTGAAAAGATGAAAATAGTAGTAATGTTTAGATGATGCATGGTTGTTATGTAAGTGCAAGAGTTAGTATAATCTCTGAAGTTGAGTTGAGCGATATTCGGTTCAATTTTGCGTAATATGACCTGTGGAAGAGAAAAGGAAGGTTTATGAGCGAAGTGAAAAGATGAAAATAGTAGTAATGTTCATAGATGACGCACGGTTGGTATGTAATCGCAAGAATTTGTAAAAATTCGAAAGTATAGTTGAGAGATGTTCGGTTTAATTTTGAGTAATATGTTCTGTGATTGAGAAAAGGAAGGCAGAACGTATGGGAGAAGAGAAAAGATGAAAATAATAGTAATAATCGTAGATGACGCATGGTTGGTATGTAAGAGCTCGAGTTTGTAAATGTTCGGAAGTGCGATTGAAATTATGTTCGGTTCAATTTTGGGTAATATGTCCTGTGAATAAGTAAAGGAAGGTAGAACGCATGAGAGAAGTGAAAAGATGAAAACAGTAATGTTTATGTATGTGTGTATACTCATTGTGTTATATTTTGAACATGGTAAGCACGTTGTTGCCGTGTTGGTAGCCGATAGGTGTTGGA
This sequence comes from Ascarosepion bandense, assembly GCA_037127315.1. Taxonomy (NCBI): domain Eukaryota; kingdom Metazoa; phylum Mollusca; class Cephalopoda; order Sepiida; family Sepiidae; genus Ascarosepion; species Ascarosepion bandense. Next base: position 1,247,742 of record JBBBDQ010002327.1, read on the forward strand.
TTTTTATTTTTATTAATAATTCCTCCATTATATTTAACCATTTTGTGGGGGTGGATGATGCTATGATATTTGTATTATCAACTAGCATGTTACTGATAAAGTTTGGTAGGCCCCGTGTACGTTTCAAAATGAAATTTAATTGAACTTTGGTCTGGGATGTGCAACCTTAGCTTTTTCAACAACCGCGTGTTGGTGGGTCTAATGTAAGTATTTACGGATTTTGATTGATCAAAAACACAGTTCTTCGGAGAATATGTACTTTCGTAAATAATGTTGGTTCTCTGTAGTTTAGTTCTTGCAGGTGAATTGTTACGATGAGGTTAACAGTTTTAAATTTCGTGTAATAGATAATTTAATTCTTTTGTTTAAGTGTATCTTGTTTAATGTTGCTATGCATTTGTCTTTTGTAGAAATATTAATGTGATTGTCTTTTGTAGAAATATTAATGTGATTGTCTTTTTCTGTGTGTTTGTTTTTATTGTACATATTAGAAATAAAAATCGAACGTATATAGAATGTGTTTAAATATAAATTAGAGACATGACATATTAGATCATACATACACACATGCATACTTATATATATATATATATATATATATATATATATATATATATATATATATATATATATATTGGGCCATAGGTATCTCCACTCATTCACTGAAAAACTCCATAGCCTGATGTTAAAAGTGCTAAAACTTTAAAAAAAAAGGTTTATCGTCAAAATATTTGTTATTATTAAGAGGAAAGATCAAAGTTTTTTGGGGGTTTTTTTTTCATTGTTTTTTATTCTTTCTAACACATTCGAAATTTAGGTTCAAGATTATTTTTTCCTCAGTGATTCACCCAAGGTTACTACTATGGCAAACGTAATATTACGCAACTCAATTTTTTTTTTTTTTTGCCTGGAAAGACACATTAACTAAAAATGTTTACAAAAATCAAATAATCGTTTGAATTTAATGAAACTTTCAGAACTTATTCATAAATGAATGAAATTATTTATGCAGTTATTATCTTTTAGAAAATCTTGGTAAAAATATCTTATTACATCTGTTACCTTTCTATCCAATTAATTTCACTGATCAGAAATATCTTACATTATCTAACCATGTAAATGGAGTTTTGAAAGTTTTTTCTAAACTGACAGATCTTCAAACGATATTTAAATAAAAGTCGGTAGTTCTTCTTTCCGACTGCGGAATAGTGTTTGTATTTCATTTACCCTCTGGTAATTCAATTGCATCCAAGATGAAATTAGGATGATGTCTTCGGATATAATATTCTTATATTTTCTACACAACAAGTAGTCGAATAAATCCGCGGTTTTCAGTAATAACTTTTTTTATTAATTGCATATCAAATAGTTGAATAAATCCAGTATATTCGACAATTATATCTCCTTATTCTTTATACAAGTAATAGAATAATTTGATCGGCGCATCTCTCATAAGCACCCAATGAGAGTGGATTTACTCACGATCTGTAACGGTCAGAGATTATCAGATAAATTACAATTCAAAAATCCCACATAGTGGTGTATGCCCAGTAAGCTTGGGTGACCAACTTTTATTTACTCCGTTAGGAGGTCAATCTGTCGCGTTATCAAGTGACACAGAGTCTTTCCCACCACTTCTTAGTCGAAACAAGACTCCACCGAGACAGGAAATAAAGGAAGAAAAGAAATAAGAGGAAACAAAGAAAACGTTTTCTTTGTTTCATTTTATTTCTTTTCTTCCTTTATAAATTGATCATACGTCTGATTTAACCTTCAACATTGAGAGCCATGTCACACAGTTCAATGGAGGAAATGCTTGTAATATTCAACATCTCTAAAACCAAGCTAGTAACGTTTCATCATCACGAAGCGATATATTTTTGATTATTCAGTTGCATCCAGTTATTATAAGCGGTTGTAGCCTCAACGAGGTTTTTTCTTTAAACGACTTTTGGAACACCTGAGTTCATCCGAGATTTTTAGTGAAACTCATATTTACATCGTTAAAGATACTGGTAAAACGTTCTATTCTTTATACTGCTACAGAAAGTACCAGACACCTCCTGCTATCCTCTACCACTTTCTATTTTATCGCTATTTCTATGGCAAATATTCAGGCAAGCTACATTACTTAATTCTAAAAATTCAGACCATTAGAGCTAAGATTCACCATGCCACATTCACATTATCAAATCATCCTCATTTCCTTCATATTCCATTGATAAAAATGAAATTTCTATTCAGGTAGCTTCTTTGCAAGAATCATTACTTTTTGGAAAAGACTCCTGGGAAGATGCTTCACTGATTCCTATAATTATAATCTTCTCAAGTCTAAGAGCAACCATCATCTTTCCTATATATTCTCATAATCTGGACTTCTTAAAATTTTTTTTTTTACGTGTATATAACCAATTCACCCAATAATGCTCTAACTTGAATGGTTTTTAGGGCTTGTACTGAGTGAACATTTAGTAAAAACAAAACATAAATAATATTTAGTCATATTTTCTCAATAATAATAATAATAATAAGCAATAGCAGCAACAAAAAAATTGAATATCAAAATAAAAACAAGGCAGTCTCGCAGACATGAAGATCCACATTGGAAAAGAAAAATAGAAAAAGAAATCGAACAATTTAGAAGTGAACTATCAGTACTGGATGAACTGAGTAGAGGAATAAATGTAAGAACTAGGAAAAGCAGAAGAGCCGAAAGAAAATATAACATTAAGAATGAAAATGAAGTCTTATCAAATAAAGAAAAAATAAAGCAAAAAATCCAATTGAAGGCTCAAAGAATAAGACGCTATGAGAAAAGAGCAAGATTTTACAGACAAAACAAGATTTTTCAGACTGATACAAAGAGATTTTACAGGGAAATAGGTAAAAAAAGAATTGAAGTGACAGTCCCCCCCCCCCCAGAATGGAAGAAGTCACACAGTTCTGGGAAAAGATATGGGCTTGCCCTAAAGAACATAGCAAGGAAGTACATTGGATTGCGCAAGAGATAGAACGAATGAAAAATAAACCAGAACAGACATGGTCTGGAATTACAGAAGATGATGTTAAATTTGCACTAAAAAAAAGCACACAATTGGAAATTCCCAGGTATAGATAAAATTCCTAACTTTTGGCTATATTATTTAAATACAGCACATAAAAAACTAGCCAAAGAACTTCAAGAAATGGTTGACGATCCCACTAAAATTCCTGCATGGATGACCAAAGGAATTACATTTCTTCTACCCAAGAATGGTGACACAAACAACCCGAAAAACTACAGACCAATTACATGTCTTCCGACAACATATAAACTATTAACATCTATTTTAACAAAACAGACATATTTATTCTTAGAAAGAAATGACATGATACCGCTTGAACAAAAAGGGTGCAAACGTGGCTGTCATGGTTGTAAAGACCAATTGCTAATTAACAAAATGATCCTGGAAAACTGCTACAGTACAAAGAAAAATCTTAGTGCTGCCTGGATAGATTATCGAAAGGCATTCGATAGTGTGCCACATTCCTGGATTTTAAAGACTTTAAATATATACAAGATATCGCCCGTCATCATCAATTTCATCAAACAGTGCATGTCTATATGGAAAACAACCCTTTACCTCAATCATATAAATGGAACCTATAAATCTGATGAAATAAACATCAAAAGAGGTATATTTCAAGGTGATTCTTTATCTCCCTTACTATTCTGCATATCATTAATAGCACTAACCAGTCAACTTAATAAGACAGAATGTGGTTATAAAATAGGCCAAAAGAAAATAAGCCATCTATTTTACATGGATGACTTAAAGTTATATGCTAAGAATGATAATGAGCTGGAAGGTCTTCTGCAAACTGTAAAATGCTTCAGCGAAGACATTGGAATGAAATTCAATTTGAATAAATGTGCTAAAGCTACAGTTTTACGTGGATCAATACAAGAAACATCCTCAATTAGCTTAGACCCTGCTGTAACAATAAAAGAATTGAAACCAGAAGAAGCTTATAAATACCTAGGTGTAAATGAGAGCGAAAACATTCACCATAACAAAAATGAAAGAAATAGTGCGTAAAGAGTACTATAGAAGGCTACGAATGATATTAAAAACTGAATTAAATTCACAGAACAGAGTTATGGCCATTAATAGCCTTGCAATCCCAGTTGTCCAATATAGCTTTAACATCTTAAACTGGACTCTAAACGACATCAGGCGAATGGATGCTAAAACAAGAAAGCTTCTTTCTAAGCATAAGATGCATCATCCAAAAGCTGATGTAGATCGTCTATACATACCCCGTAAAGAAGGTGGAAGAGGTCTTATTCAGCTGGAATTGTCATACAAGACAACAACTATTGGCTTACTAACATACATAGAAACAACAAAGGATTGGATGATACAATTAGTAAGGCAACATGAAGAAAGAAAGAAAAATATTCAATAATAAAAGAAGGCAGTAAATACAAACAAGATTTACAGTTAGTAGATTCTGTAGAAAAGCAAAACAGAAGCCAAGAACCAACTATTGCGGCAAAAAATATGTAAATGAAAGCCAAAGATAAAGCTCTTGAACAGATGAAACAACGCTGGCAAGACAAACCTCTGCATGGCCAATATCCAGAACGTGCCAATAAATTCAATGTTGACAAAGTTAATACTCATCGATGGTTACGTGCATCTGGATTAAAGTCTGAAACTGAAGGCTTTATTCTTGCAGCACAAGACCAAAGTCTTTTCACTGGAAACTTTCAGGCAAATATTATGCATAATAATATGGATCCAAAATGCAGGTTTTGTGATAAACACCAAGAAACAATAGACCACCTAATCTCAGGCTGTTCTGTGCTTGCCCCAAACGAATATAAAAATCGCCACGATAGAGTTGGGCAATATTTACATTGGGCAATGTGCAAATATTATGGAAAATCTGTAAACAAACACTGGTATGAACATCACCCAGCACCGGTTACAGAAATAGAAGATGTAACCATTCTATAGGATTACACCATCTACACAGACAGAAAAATTGAAGCAAACAGGCCAGACATTATTGTTAAAAACCAGAAGGAGAAAACTTGTCTATTAATTGATATGGCTTGTCCAGCAGATTGTAACATAGCAATCAAGGAATTTGAAAAACTGTCAAAATATAAAGACCTGGAAATTGAAATAGAAAAAATGTGGAAATTGAAAACAAGAGTTGTGCCAGTGATAGTAGGTGCACTTGGAATGATAAAAAATGGAACAAAACAACACATTGAAAGAATCCCTGGAAACCCCAGCTTAAGAGATATACAAAAAATTGTCTTATTAAGTACAGCCCACACACTAAGGAAAACTTTATCTATGTAATGCTAGGGATGATAGGAAAGATAGAAAAACATGAAATGGGGCCATAACAACACGCCACGACCTGCCTTAGGTCTCCCCGCAGACTTGGTTGGTAGTGCGACCATAGCAGAAATCGAATTATGATGAAAAATGACACAATAATAATAATAATAAACAAATGTAGAGAGCCTAATGTAAGATTCTATTTATCATATAGCATGGAGGGAGGGGTTGAAAAGATATGGATTCATCCCTTTCTGAAGGTCATTACTTTGAAGAAAAGGTAACAGACTAGGACAGAAAATGAACTCAACACCTGCTTCACCCTTTATTAAAATTTACTTTGCAAAATATGTTGATTAAAGCTAAGTTTTTAGACAGAAAACAAGAAATGTCTTGAGTGAGTGCATAGATACCCAATTTGCTGCTTTCTCTATACCGCTTTATTCAGTACCTTTCGATCTTTCTCAAAACTCTGGGGTCCCTTACTTTTTTTTTTCCATAATCGATTCATCCCAAGCAAGACAGGGCCATCACTAGTGTGCAGGGGGTCACAGTGAGCAAAAGGAAACGAAAAAAATAGTAACAAGCTACAGGGTATGTCGAAGAAAAGATAAGAGAAAGATGAGAATCAAGTAGATAGAAGATGGCAATTGACGTTGCTTTTAAACTTTTACAGATTGTAGCTATCAGGAAAGCAACTATACGGAAAGGAGTTCCACATGTGAGAGAAGAAGCTGTTAGAGAAGAAGACGTGGTTACCTTTAACTATTTCGACAGTAAAAGGGTGCCACCTATATACCAATCTAGCGGAACGGGTAAATATATGTAGTCGGGGAACCAGAGAAAATAGCTCGTCAAAGTAGTTGCCATGAAATCACTTGTAGAAAAGACAGAGGGATGCTATATTGCAGATCCTCCTTTGGATTTTGTCGAGAACCCCCAAGTGAATAACAGGAGCAGTCGACCAGATATGGCAAAAGTATTCAATGTCCAGACGAATGCTATATTGATAAATGTGCAAGAGAACAATAACTATAACTGTCAGGAATATAAACTTTTGTCCAGCCAGACACAATTAATATTAACTTTCTCGTTCTTCCCTTTCAGGTTTATCATTCATATCAAATCTTAGTCCATTTAAAAAATCAGGATTAGACATTCTGATCCTTAAAAAGTAATCCATGTCACAGTATTATGTTACAATGTAACACTGTAAGTGTTCCTTATGCACACACGTTAAAATAATATCGACGGACCATGAATTCTAACCCCGGAATAGATATTTGGAGAAAATCTCTGTGTGTATATTTTTCTTTCACTTGGGAAGAGCTAAGAAAATGAAGAAGAAAGGAATAGACTCTGGGTAACCGGCCAGGAGAGATAAGAGAGAGGCGAAACACAAGGTATTTACAAAAAGATATTGACCAATCGAACATAAACCAGATGAAAGGCTTGCCTCGCAAAGGGGAGAGAACTCTGTCTCTTTCTTTATTTATTTCTCTCTCTCCCTTTTCTCTATCGGGGAAGCGATAAGGAGCGGCCGAAGATGGAATTGTCGGTCGATTCTGAAAAAGACCACCCACGTAAAGATGGAAATTATAATTAACACTGGCAGGTAAATGTACAAAGTCAACAAAATCTTATCTTTAAACATTTAAATCGGCAGACATCGGCGAGAAATCGTAAGCGGGTGATTTAAGCCAGATACACGAAATTGACATTATAATTTTATGAAGAAACATTCTGATCTCTTACCGACCCGCACCATATCGAGGCGTTTTTTTACAAAAAGGCAGACTGGATTTGAAAAACGAGAGAGAAGAGGCACTCACCACGTTAGAAAGCAGTTTCGCAGACAGTTAAGACAAGAACGCTCGCTCAGGTTAGCTTCTCTGACCATCACCCCAAGCGGAAACCCAAGGGCACAGGAGCATAAAGACCGTATTACCTCTAACAGCAAATAGACATAGTAGCAGTAAGTAATTTATGGACACTGAAAAAAGTTGGATTGTAATTTTCTTATCAATTCTTTTTTCTCTATCTCTTCTGGTGTACAAAGAGTTACAAATATGATCATTAGTTTACATAGACTGGCCTTCGCTACTGCCTTGTTATCTCTTTTTTTGTTCTTTTCTGTTTCCTTTATTTCTGTATTGTTCACGCAACCGTCTCTTGATTTCAGAAGTCGAGGAATGCAGCACGAAAATGACCGCCACCTTAATTCCTTAACATCTCTTGAGATCAGAAATCACAACGTTGCAGGGGGGGGGATGAGGGATTTCAACGGATTATTGACATCTTTGATCACCTAAGGAGGAAATGGAAGCGAACAACTGCAGGTGTGATTAACTTACGGCCAGTTAACGTACGCAACACACATACATGCAAGCCTGAGACAGGGGCGAAGTGAGTCATAACAATAGTTCATATTATTTGGTGACTGAGCAAGAAATGTAATTTTATGTTATTAGTTTGCGATATTATTTCTTTCGCTTTATTTGGTTGGTCATAAAGATAGTTCTGTGTTTATTTTTAGATGGCATTATGAAGGTTTAGTTTGAACTAAGAGTATCCAAAAATTCATTTTTGATTGTATTGTGGTATCTGCCGTTTCGGTATAACTTTTTAAATCTTGTTTGAAATGGCATATTTTTAATCGAATCTGATATAAAAGATGAGAGAAAATATTTTTTAAAATAAAAAAGATAATGTAAAAGTTAGCTCTTAAGCATCTGTGACTCAAAAAGATGAGAACAATTTCTGAAGAGGCTGCGAATCAGTGTACATGTCAAAACAGGTTTGTAATGTTTCGTACTGAAGATTTCTTGTTTAAACTATACTCAACAGTCAAAATTGATAGTGACCAGGTCATGATATTACTTATATAATCAGTATTATACAAAACCAGAGATTGTCAATATAAAGACAATATACAAATTAAGCGTTGAAAATCGTTTTCACCAACGATTTCCTCTATAGTTCATCGAAACAGAAGAAAAACTATTTGATCGTATTTATGTATATGATTTACTTCTAAAATATAATAATTATTTTTTAACAAATTGTATTGGCTGATGAAAAGTGGATGTTTTAAAGGCAACACAAAATTAGAGAGATTGTGGGGCAAGCAAAATGAACCGTACCAAAATATAGCCATAATCCAAAGCGAACATATTTGACTTTTTAGTGATTAAAAACGGGGGGGGGGTCAGAATTAACTGATTGACCTACAGATATGATTTGAAGAGGAGAAAAAAATATATAACTAACATAGGCAAAATATGGGGATCTGTTCATATTATTTAACAAATCAACAGCTACTTAATCATTTTTAGGCATTATTGTTAATCAAATACTAATAATTTACAAGAAGGTATGAAAAACTCGGTTACAAGTAGCAAATTCAACTATATCTATAAACCTCCAATGCTACTCAATTTTAAATTGATTTTCTTCTCATTACTAGCAGAAATTATTTTAATATGTAGCCCAAAAAATAAAATATAGCAAATTTACAACATTTAGTAGCGTTAATATTTCAACGGAATATCCAATCCTACAATTCAGTGTATGGGTTTTATAAAGTAGAGTAATATGTGCAATCTGTGTAGCAAAAAACCCTTATTATTGTAAAACAAAGCCACACCTTGGCTCCATTTAATAACCACTTAATCAAATATTGATGAACTACAAACAGTATTGATGGACTAGCCTACAAGTAGTCAATTCAGCTACATTTGAAAACCGCCAACTCTATGCAATTTAGAATGGACTTTCTTCTCATTCATTGTCCAACTTAACCCAACGTATTCTTAAAAGTAGCAGAAAGTGTTAATAAAAGCAAACAGAACATTCAGTAGCATTAGTCTTTCTACAGTATAATCAATCCGAAAACCAAGCCTACATGTTTCTTAGAGTAGAGTAATATATGATTTTTTTAATCGTATCATTGCGAGCAAGGCGGTAACGCCACTGATATGAAGGGGGCTACATAATAGTAAAAAGATTAATTAGAAGAGAGTGAAGAGAAAGACAAACCAGTTAGAAAGAAACAAGAGAAGGATGGGAATACAGGTGTGATGACAGTTGCAAAGGTGGAGAGAAAGGAAAGGATATACAGGGTGGTGTGGAAAGAACTAAAGTCAAGTGGTTAAGAGATGAGTATTGACATTGCATTTAAATTCCTGGAGATTGTAGCCGTCAGGAAAGCAAGAATATGGAAGCGAGTTCCACAGGCAGGAAATGCGAGAGAAGAAGCTGCAGGAGTAGAATTGTCGTCTGCATTTGGTTGATCTAACTCTGAATGGGTGATATCCAGTTGCCAGTCTGGTTGTACGAATAAACATCTGTGTAAGCACCAGTGACTTAAGTTCGTCGGAGCAGAAGCCATGAAAATATTTATAGAACAAAGAGAGGCCACATCTCGTCGGTGGGGAAGTGGCTGTAGTCGAACCGCCAAGTCGGTACCTATCACATTACAGGCAAGATTGACAGACTGGGCGACAAATAACAAATTCTGCTAGTTTTGAAAGCATTCTGAGCATGAATATCACGTTTCTTGTTTTAGTATCTTTATCGAGCTCGCACTGTTCTTGTCCTATCTCTGGGCCGATTCTACTGCGCGCTCTGTTCATCAGAATCCGCACGAGTTTTGTTATGTGGCTCATTAAGCTGATTGTTCGGTGGAATTCACATTCCTTTGCACCTGGCTTCTTAGGTAGTGCTATGAAAATTGATCTGCTTAGGCCCTTCGGTATATCACCACTGTTGTAAATTTTGTTTGTTATTTCTATGATCATGCCTATGCCAAAGCCGTCTAAGGCTGTCAGAATTTCTATTAAAATACCGTCTGTCCCTGCTGCTTTGTTTCTGTTCAATTTGGTCAGTCCTTCTGTATGGAAGTGAATGTTGAACGATCTCTTCAAGGATGAAGGAGAGGCTTGAGGGAGCGGAAATGTGGTTTTACAGAAGGATGCTGAAGATACCATGGACTGAGCACGTGACTAAAGACGAGGTGTTGGAGAGGATGGAAATGATGATAAAACTCAGACTTCTATTAGGAAGAGACAGATGAGGTTTCTGGGACATGTAAGGAAGAAGGAAGGCTTGTAGAATTTAATACTCACAAGAGAGATAGAGGGGAAGAGAAACAGGGGAAAGCAGCGTGAGACATATTTGATAGGCTTGAGCAAATGGATGGCAAAGTGGGGTTTGGGTGAGATACCAAGAGGAAGAATTTTGAGGGTAACAAGAGACAAAGCCAAGAGGAAGTTCATGATTGCCTAAGTCCTGAAGGGACACGGCACATGAAGAAGAAGACGATTTTGGGAAACAGACACTCGAGAGGGTGCTTCTTCGATCAATACAATCTGCTGAACCATGTCAGGCAACCATTATCTTTTCTACAAACGCTTATAATCTGCAATTATACCCTTCTACGTTTATGCAATAACCTCATTCATTAACCATTAAGCGAGTCGATCTTGGAATTTGGATTGGGTGAACATTATGTAAAAACAAAATAAAAGCTATAAATTCGAATTTGAATATAATGGATCAAATTTCAGCAGACCTGAAGGAGACTACCACCACCTTTAAAATTGTTGTTTTTCATTTTTCATTTTTACTTCTTTCAGTGCAATATTATTGATTACACCCTAAACTTTCCAATTAACAAAAATTAAAAAAAAAAATTGTAAAAATTTCAATATTTAAATACTTTTAAGGGTGAAGGCTCAGTTTTTCATACAACGTTATAGCAAATCGATCCTCCATTTTGGAACCACTTGCCGGTATGACATTACCACCACCTGTAAATTTGTTGATTATCAATTTTTTGGGACTCTTTTCAGTGCAATCTTATCGATTAAACCCTAAACTTTCCGATTAACACAAAAAAATTATAAAAATTTCAATATTTAAACAATTTTAGCGAGTGGGCTCAGTTTTTCATACAACCTTATGGTAAATCGATCCTGTACAATTAACTTTTTTGCTTGTGCATATTCAACAACTGAATCCTTTGCGAAATCTTTTAATAAAGCCATTCTTGGAAAGGAAGATGCCATCACAAGAACTAAAGAAAACTTGAAAAACACAAAAACAAGAGCAACAACTCGTCCCAATAAAAAACAAAACAAAGCGACCCCAACGTGAGTGGTTCCAAAATGGAGGATCGATTTAACATTGTATGAAAAAGTGAGCCCCCACCCCAAATTGTTTAAATATTGAAATTTTTCAAAATTCTTTTGATAATCGGAAACTTTATGTAATAATCGATAAGACTGCACTAAAAAAATTTTAAAAAATGAAAAACAACAAATTTAAAGTGGTGGTAGTCTCTTTCAGGTCCGCCCAAATTTCTCCTAATAATTGAGTTGAGAACAATTTAAATAAACCTTACGCTTCTCTCTTTATATAATTTATGGTAAGTATAAATATACTGCCTGCTATACATATTTTCTGCAGTTCCAAATTAACAATTTAATCTATCTTCCTTCTAATATTCTAACAGTCATGATCCCAACACAAGTAGAGGAGACTGGAAAAGCTATACAAACCAGGTTACTTGTACTTGTGTCATTAATGGCGTCTGCATCGTTTATGTCTCCACAACATTTCTCCTTCAATTGTTCAATAATTCTCTGGAGTCAATATCACCAGGTTATTGAGAAAACTACCAGATATGTCAAATTATAAAAGTGAGTGTGAATCAGTTACCGACTCTATCAATAATCCTGACTTTTTGATAAATCGTTTTTAAAAATTCTTAGGCTGCAAGGCTTGCGTTTTAAAGTCAATCTTTCTTCTTAAGGAAGGCTTACTGAAAAACAGACGAAACTCTAGGTGACCAGGTTTAGAATTTTGTAATTTTATCACTGACCAGCGGTAGTTGAAATTGATTTCAAGAAACTGGGGAATGGCGAGAAAATTAAAATATTTTTATTTATTTTTAAGCATTTTAAAAAATAATAAAAATAGGAAAAATATTTATTTGTAAGCAATTTAAAAATAGTTAAAAGTGTAAAAAATAAAAAAAATTCAAAATTAACTTAGAGGGTAAAATATTCCAGAAGAAGGAGATTGATATATTCCTTTCTGTCATGTTTATCATGGGAAGTTAAGTGCGTATTGAAAAATGCTCAATTCCAACTTCTTCTTGTTTTTTTTTTTTTTTTTGAGTATGCTACTTTTTTATTTAAGTAGTATACTCAATTTAATAAGTAAAAATAGATTCCACAGAAAGATTCCTTGTAAAATGTTACGCACGCACTGTGAGGATGTACAGTATTACCCGGATATAAGAGGCCCTGATATAAGAGAAACACAGATATAAAAGAGCTTTCCTCTGCTCCCAAATTAGAGCCTGTGGTAATGTATATAAAACAGACCAAACCCGGATATAAGGGAACTTTTATCCAGTCCCGACAACTCTCTTATATCAGGGTTACACTGTACGCCGACTAATTTTACATACATGGGAGAAGCAAATGATTCTAAGAATAAATTTTGGGGATATAGTGGATTTTTGTTATAAACCTTAACAGCAATTATGCCCAAATTATTTTACCTCTGTCTGAATGTATGAGATTATATACCAAATGTTCTTTCAAATTTTCCGATTTTGAAAACTCCTATTTTAATAGTACAATATGGCTGCCCTAACTCATGCAGAATATTATTAAGTCACTATTAACTAGCCATGAACATATGCTGACGGTGTAACATTTGGTAATAGATGGATGTGCGTTGTGGTGCAGTGGATATCGGCTCGGAACGAGAAATCGGGGAGCCGAGTTCAAATTCCAGCTGAATTCATTGCATTCACTTACGCGCAAATATCCTTGGGAAAGGTATTAATCCGTCTATTCCTTCCAGTTATGGGTTAAATAACAGGACAGATTGGGTTCTATAGCCTTGGTCGGCAACCAGTCTACCGCAGAAAGCAATGGCAACCTACTGCGAGATAATCTTCTGCCCAGTTCGTATGTCTCTTTTGAGACATGATCACCCAAAGCGTGTATCACGTATGGCACTTAACTGACTGAATAGATGGAGTACGTCTGCCTATAGCCTTCTTTCCCAAAATATTGACAATCGCGGGTATTTCTCATTTCAATATAAAGATTAACAACCTATTTAGCAATGCTTTCTTTTCACCATCCTCATTAAAAGGTCAACATGTGATTTTACTGACAGAAGAAAAAAACAACTGAACAGGGCGTTTGGCAGTTTAAACAAATCAAAATCAGATTACCACAACTTCTTCTTCTTCTTCTTCTTCTTCTTCTTCTTCTTCTATGTGCCCTGTCCCTTCAGGACGTAGGCGATAATGGTTCTCCACGTCTCCCTATCCCTTGTGGCTCTTAGTATGTTTGCTCCTGTTGCTCCTGGCAACACCCGTTCCGTCATCCAGCTGATCAGACCCTGTAAATATGTTATCCGCTGCCTTCCTCTGTCTCTCCTTCCTTCTATCTGACCAGTCAGTATCAGGTCCTCCAGGCTCTCCTTCCTCATTGCATGTCCCAGGAACTTCAGTTGTCTCTTCCTGATGCTCAGTATCAATTTCCTTTTTGTTGCCATTCTTTCCAACACCTCATCGTTGCTTGCATGCTCAGTCCACGATATCCGTAGCATCCTTCTGTAGAACCACATTTCGGCCGCTTCCAGTTTTGTCCTCATTTTCGATGATATTGTCCAGCATTCACTGCCGTATTGAAGAACTGACATCACGTAGCAGTCCAGCACTCTTTGTTTCTATTGAGATTTTCCTGTGTGTTAGTATTTTGCTCATCTTCTTGAACGCGTCCTTTGCCATGCCAATTCGCCTTCGGATCTCCGTGTCGCACTTTCCATCTCCTGTGAGAACACTTCTTAGGTATTTAAATTTTTGTACTTGCTTGATTCTGTTATCTCCCACCTGTATTTGGCATTTTGGGTTGTATCTTTTGTTGATGACCATGCACTCAGTTTTCTTAAAGTTTATTCGTAGTCCCTTTTTGTCACTGAAAGAAAGAAACCACGCGCCAAAAAACAATTTGCCTTTGGATCTCTGTGTTGCACTTTCCATCTCCTCTTAGAACACTTCCTAGGTATTCAAATTTTTGTACTTGCTTGATTCTGATATCTCCCACCTGTATTTGGCATTTTGGGTTGTATCTTTTGCTGATGACTATGCACTCAGTTTTCTTAAAGTTTATTTGTAGTCCCTTTTTGTCACTCTCCACTGCTACTTTCTGTATGAGGTCTTAACACCTGACAATATTTACTGAGTATATTTTTGAGGCAGCATTAATTAAAGGTACTCTGAAAATAATAACTGATTACAATTAAACCCCAGTCATTCAACTTAAGGGACCACTCGTGAATCACATGAGCCGTAATGAACTGACTTTTATTTTTACTGAATAAAGTTAGATAAATTCTTGAACAAAGCATTTTTTGAGACCATGTTAAGTTACTAGGTACATGTCAACCTTATTAGCTAGAAATGAAAACTCTTGCCAATTCAGCTATTGTTAAAGACAGTTTTCATTATAAATAACAAACTTTACTTGAAAACCGTGTGTGTGTGTGTGTGTGTGTGTGAAAGAGAGAGAATGAGAAAAAGATAAAGAGAGAGTGTATGTGTATGCGTTTCGTATTAAAGTGTAGCCAAGATAGTTTGCTCTCAGTGCTCAGTGACACTTGAATGAACACATGAAAAAAATCTTTTTTGGAAGATCGATTATAGTACGCGCGCATGATAGATATTCGTCCTGGTTTGTTAGCATAATACCCGTTAAAATAAACCTAAGTTTGAGTACAAAGTAAATTAAAGTGTAGATTACATCTACAGCACTGCTTTCAAAAATTCTCGCAAACACTATGAACAAAGAAAGATATGTAGAACTGTTTTATTTGGATCATCTATATAGTGTAATCTAAATATTGTTTGAACATGAATTAGTCTATAAAAGAGTGGGCATCGCGCTAACAGTAAAAAAATTAATAAACATCCGAGATCTAATAAATTTTGGCAATCAACTTCATTGCATATTCAAATTCCCCATATAGATATTATCTGACCATTTCCTTTAGCTAGTAATGTTTCAGATTCATATTTAAATGTCATAAATGTCTTCTGATTTGTATAGATAATTCATTTTGTTGGATTGATGCTCGGTCACTACATTTACTGTGCAGCCAGCACCTGAAGTTTTTCTAAAAATATATATTATAAGATTTATAGTTCTACACCATGCCACGACAGAAAATGCCAGTGCTTTGACAGCAGGAAATTCGATTTGAAAGTGTGTTGTTTTAGAAACTATTAAAAAGTTTTGTGTTTATTAGAGTGAAAACTGCTTACCATTGAGTGTAATGGGTTAACAGAAAACGTCTATAGAACTACTAAAACAGCAATTTTAGGATGTAAAGAATCATGACTAGCTGTCAATGTTACTAAATTGTACTTTTTGGTATGTATCTATCTAATTAATCTTTTTGTGGTATAAAGGATTCCTTACGATTAATATTCCAACTGTTGATCAGTTTATCAAAGAAAGTTTAGTTGATTAAATAGTAAGTTTACTAAGATATGTTTGCTGTTAACTGGGGCTAGAAATAACATATTCATTTTAATGCTTCCAAAAGAAATGGCTCTCTTTTAATCAGCTTCAAGAACCATTTTTGTCTGTCATCAGCCACGCTGATGCTGTAACACCCCCTAGTAGACGGTCCGAACAGTTTCTCCGGCGGCCGTTCTCCACGCTGTGATATTGCCGGGAGTTTGTTGAAAAAGTCGGAGCCTCAAGCTGTGGGTACAATATTAAACTATAAGGAACGAACTTCCACAACTTGGATGAGTTGAAACGATGCTTTATTTCGTTTCGAGTTAGTCTTTTCGGTTGGGGCAGGCGAATGTGACACACAGCTCTAACTCTAATTAATGGAGATCAAATGCCGAACCGACCGACTCAAGACGAACGGAGTTTCTACTGCAAGCACACGTCCGGCTGACTAACTAACTCCACTCTGTCAACTTAACTAACTTAACTGATCGACTCGGAAAAATCACTTGTATTTATTTAAATTAATCCTGAAATCCGGAAATGCTTAGACCACCGGGTGATAAGCATTGGCGACTGTAAGTTCGAAATTCCAAGCTTCTTAAATTTTACTTCCTTTGATGTGTAAACGGGATGTCTGCACTAAGCCTCCAAGTATTTTCCAGGATTTTTTATCTTTATTTTCTTAATGTGTGGTCAAGATACAATGAAGACAGTTTTTGACCTGGTCACTAAAAAATCTATTTCCTCAACTTTATCTTTTATAACATCAAATCACTTAGTCAAATATTTACCGGAAGACTGGTAGGATTTAACAGTAATCTGATACCCTTTTCTCTTCCACAAATTTCCTTATAAAAGAAAAAGCGTTTACTTATTTATTTATTTTCTCTTCTTTTTCACTTTTGTTAAATGAGACACATGTTTTTAAACTATTTTCTATTCTTAACCATTTTCTATTTTAATCTATTATAATAAAATACATATTTTACAAATCCACCTTAATATACGCCTAGTTATCGTATCACAATGCTAACCTCCAGGAGTAACTCATTGTGTCTTCTTGGGCTAATGTTTTCCACCCACATGAAGTGGAATGGTTACAGTGATTATAGTTCTGCAGCTAGAAAAGTTGAATACTTGTGTTGTGCTAGTCAGTTTTTCTTGCCAGAATCATTCTTATACATTTATAAGTCTACCAGTTGACCATGAATTGAATGTTTCTGCTATGTAATGTTTTTCACCCACATGAAGTGGAATGGTTATAGTGATTATAGTTCTGCAGCTAGTCAGTTTTTCTTGCCAGAATCATTCTTATATATTTATAAGTCCACCAGTCGACCATGAATTGAATGTTTCTGCTATGTAGAGATTCTTGATAAAAGATGCAATGTTATTGAAGTTGAACAAGTATCTAAACCTCAGTCACTTTTACACTGCCTTAAAATAGCTTTCCAATAAGTGTTCTAAATATTTTTATGGTAATCATTCTGATGAACTTATCTCTTTGGTACCTCAACTTCATGAATTTAAACATTGTACTAGATTGGCCAAGTTCAAATTCCAGTTGAATTCATTGCATTCACTTATGCGCAAATATCCTTGGGAAAGGTATTAATCCGTCCCTTCCTTCCAGTTATGGGTTAAATAACAGGACAGATTGGGTTCTAAAGCCTTGGTCAGCAACCAGTCTACTGCAGAAAGCAATGGTAACCTACGGCAGGATAATCTTCTGCCTAGTCAGTCATGTCTCTTTTGAGACATGATCGTCCAAGCATGTTTCACGTATGGCACTTAACTGACTGACTAGATTGGCAACTATGTCTCATCATTTTACAGCTGAAATTGGTAGATGTAATCATAAGATCTATGTTAACAGTTTATTCTGTTACACTTCTTGTTTGCAGAACTCTCTTCTTGCTTCTCAGTCAGCTTTAATATTCAAATATTCAAATGCAATACCAATCATCATCTTTTGTTTCCTTAATCCCTCTTTTTGTATTCTCTATCACACTCTCTCTCACACACACACCCTCTCTCTGTCTGTCTGTCTCTCTCTCTCTGTATTTTTTCTGAGATTTTTTCACACTCAGTAAACTCTTGTTCCTTTTTGGCATTATCAACTTGCTTGGGATGAAATGATAAAAAGAACCTAATAATTCCAATCCTCGTTGACATAATTTTGTACTAGATTTTTCAATATAATCATATTTCACATTTTTTATGCAGAAACTCTGATATATTATTTATGAAATGTGAAACTGGAATAAAAAGAAAAAAGAAATTGCCAAAAAAAAAAAGGTTTCATTTATTTTTATGACTCATACACTAATCAACATCAACACACACACACATGCATATATACTCATACACTAAGGCACATCACACACAGACTCATAAACTAAGGACACACACACACACACACACACACATACACTAAGGTACATGAGGCACACACAAACACACATATATACATAAGTCATTTAAACTAATGGATATATATGCCACCATTTAATATTTGCCTTTTATAAAAAGTGCTCAATACAGAAGTAGAGCATTTATAGATATATATTTATTATTGTTCTTATACGGCAATTCAAACGCTATCAAGTGTGATAAACCTCAATATTTACTTTTGTGTGCGTGTGTGTGTGTGTGTGTGTGTGTGTGTGCGTGTGTGTAAGCATATATATATATATATATATATATATATAGGAAAGAATATTAAAACATTTTGAGTTTGAAAATGTGTTTTTTTGACAGTATTTGTTTATTTCTACTATTATATTTTATGTTTCAGACCACCCTCGGTCCTTCATCAGAAACAAATGATTTTAAAATTTGAATTAGTAACGTATTTCACGATATTTCACGAGAGTGTCAATGAAGAGTTTGTTTACTTCACGTGACATGTTTGCTCTTCATTGACGCTCTTGTGAAATCTCGCGAATAGTGGAGCAACAATAAGGATGGAGCTCACTACACTAGCAGTAAGCTTGTGGGAACAAATTTATAGTAGAAATCCTTATAGATATTTTCAATTTAAGATATTTAAAGATATTACAAATATTCAAGCATTTACACACTGTCCTGTGGTTCTCTTTTTCTTTTTTTTTTTTTAATCGTGTCACCCCAAGCAAGGCATTCCACTGCCACTATAGCGCAGGGGGTTACATAGAGGGATTGGGTATAGGAAATGTCAGAAGGAGGGTGATAGATGACTTAGGATGTACATAGGAAGAGGGTTGGAGAGAGTGGGTGTGAGTTAGTGTGTTAGGAGGTGTCTATTGACCTTACATTTAAACTCCTGGAGGTTGTAGCCATTGGGGAAGCAAGCATGCGGTAGGGAATTCTACAGGCAGGAAGTGCGAGGAGAGAAGCTGTTGGAGTAGAAATTGTGGTTACATTTCATTGGTTTCACTGTAAAAGGGTGGGACCTAGTTCCCAATCTAGTATCTTGTGCAAATTCACATCTGGGGGGCACCAGTGATTTAAGTTCGTCAGAGCAGAAGCCATGAAAGTATTTATAGAAGAGGCACAGGGATGCCACATGACGCCGGTGAGAGAGATACTGCAGGTGGTCAGCCAAGTTGGTATCAATCACATTACAGATTCTTCGCTGTATTTTGTCAAGAACTCCAAGGAGAATAGAAAGGGCACCTGACCAGATGTGGCAAAAAAAATAAAAAATAAAAAAATAATAAAGAACTTTTAATGACTGGATACAAAAAACACATCTGAAGTAGGTTGGAAAGATCAATGAAAACAATAATCTGAAAAATATACTAAATCCTGCAAATAGTTCATCTCAGAAAATTAATTGTAAGGAATTAAATTTTATCTTTGCACAACAAACATTTGAGGTATCACTAATTTAAAGATTGTAAGATGGCTGTATAGAAGAATGAATATCTATTTGTTTCTTGGAATATTTCTACAAATTTCAAAGATCATTGTGATTGTAATGATATCTAACAAAAACATCATTTAATAGTTTTATAAAATAATACAAGTGAATTTTGTGTTTATAAGAACTTTTATTTTTTATAACAGAAATATATTAGTTCTTCAATCCTGCTGTCTCCAATTAAAATGTCAGATTTCTTAAAGTGCTGATTCTTGGGGTTGTTATTAAACAATAATTATTAACTGTGTGTACAAACTCTTGAAATTTTGTTTGTGCATCTCATTCACCTTTAGTTTGACATTTCTTAAAAGATGTTTAAGGTAAGGCAAGTATTAAATACATCCTCGAGCAAAAATCATTAGAATAATATAAAAGTCATATAAGACCAAAATCAAAGCAAGTGACTGGCCATTCTTTATCAAGGAAAAAATGATTAGTTTAAAGGAAGTCTTGAATATCATAGAGAATTGTATTTTATATTAATATTTACTTAATAATAATTTATATAATTACACATGGACAATGAACTTTCACGCTAGATTTGTATTTCAGAATTATTTACTGAATTTATCATAATTTAATACAAATTTATATATGTAGCACACATGCTCCTTTCTCTCTGTCCACTCCACTCTCATCTGTATTCTCATCCTTCTCTTACCCACTTCTTGACACCCCTTATAACCTGCCACTCTTTCTCATAACTTTCCTCCTATGTAAAACCCTGCAAAACAGTGGCAGTAAAATGTCTTGCTTGGGGTGATATGATTATAAAAAAAATAGCTTGTAAGACTTGTTAGTCAACTATACTCAATTTAAACAGTTATCCATCAAATAAATATTCATTCAACACATGACTTGTAAAGAAAACAATCCTCAGATATCAAAGCAGCTAATTTTCAACAATGTGTGAAAAAGAAACATTTATGATAATATATGAGCATCAGAAAGCTAATATTCAGCTCAGTAGTAAAGAAAAGAACTGAAACCTGAAAGGTTTAATATATCTTGTTATCATGCATCTTTTCTAATACTTCTGTAGTATAATACAAGAATAGGCTTTGCATTCAATTTCACAAGGAGGTCAAGTCCAAGGATGATTTGAGATGATCTCATCTGAGAGTAAAGATCAGTGATTTGTTCATGGTTATTGGTGATCCTTGAAGTGAACACCCATGGGCCTGATTGAGCCTGAGCATATAAGTGGCTGGCTGTTTTGTTTAATGGCATATCAACATCTATGGGAGATTTAATGTTGAAATGTAAATATTCTGTATGTAATTTTATGGCTTCAAATATTTTTATATAATTTTACACTTTTAGGGTAAAAGTAGTTTTATAGATATATAGCTTGTAGATGGTCTATTGTAGGTATCATATTTCGATATTTCATTAAGCTAGAACATTATGTTGATGGTTTTAGTATTTTCAAATAGTTTTCTCAGGTTGATTTCCTTGTACTATTTAGGTCTTACAAATACTGAGTGAGTACATTCAGTTAAAATGTGTTTCAATATGAGTATGATTTGGCATTTTGTCTCAGGAGATGAAAAAAACTGCTGAACAGAATGCTGGATGTATAAACAACTGCTCTTTAAGGGAGTTGGAGAGTCTCTCAGATGGCAGGAGAAGAATGAAATGCCTCACATGTTGTACAAGAGTCCTAGGGCTGAATATCACACACAGGCTGAGTGTAATTGATTGAGTATTGGATTGAATAAAATTTAATGTTAAAAATGGGAGATTAAAATATTTTATCAATTAGCACACCCATTTCATTTTACTTCTAAAATCTATGTATCACCAAGGGTAAAAAAGAAAACAATTATAAGGCAAATTTATTGCATGCATATAATGGCTGAAGACAGATAACAATTCCAAAACTAAATTTTTCTCTATTAATCATCTGAGAGACCCCCACTCTGCTTTCCATCAGCATGGCTGATACTAACCTCCAGGAAAGTGATTCATTGCATCTTTTTGAGCCAATGTTCTCAGCTGACATGAAGTGGAAAGATTAAATTGAATCTATTGCTAGGTCAGCTACTAAGAAAAATTGTTCACTGTGTCATGTGAGACAATTTTTATTTCAAGAATCTTATACATCTATAAGTCTACTATTTGTCTATGCTTAAAATATTGCTGCTACATATGGTCTGATGCCTCTGCAATTTACCTTGATATGCTCTAAAGATGTATCAGCAATATCATTGGTCCTGATCTGGTGGTTTGGCTTCACTTACCCATCACCGTAAGGTTGCCTATGTCTTTTCTATAAATACTTTCATGGTAATTTTTTGTGTGAGTTCTTCACTATGGTAGCTAGATTTGATCAATTTATAATTGAACTGGCTAGATGTGACCATAAGTTCTATGTTAGCAGTTTCTTTTCTTGCATTTCTTGCTTTAAAATTCCATTCTTTACTTTAGTTAATTTTTTTCCCTTATATTTAGACCATTTCTAATTTGTAGTTTTAATTATTAAGGTATTGTCAAAGGAAAGTAAAATTTTGCTTTAAGGAAAACAAGAATATGTGTGTGTGTGAGTGAGTAATGAGAGAGAGAGAAAAAAAATCAAATGTTTTCTGGAACTATGAAGCATGATTTGCTTTATTAGAACAAAAGTTACAAGTTTGGAGTGCTGAAAAGTTTTCAACCCAACCTTCTCCTCAAGATCTGATCAAATATAAAAAAAGACATAGACTGAAAACTTTTCATTTTGATTTTATAATACTTAGAATAGTGTTTAGAATGTCATATATCTCCAAGAATAAACATAAAAATTGTACACTGATTTCCATAGTAAATCTTTTAGAAATTTCCATAAGTTTATATACATGGAATACAGTATATGATATTTCATATGATCTTCATATTACGTAGCTGCCGAGGCAAATATAAAACCAAATTTTCTTTTTTATTCACTTTTGTTCTAATATAAAACCAATGACAATCACAGTAAATCTATAAGGAATAACCAAAGATTTTATTGATATGAGATTGTATATGAAATTGAAAATATAACAAGATTAAGGTCTGTTATTGTTTCTTTTTTATTCAAAAATTGTAAGAATCGATAAAAAGAAAGGTTCAGAATAAATTTGACAGCCAAAAATAATATTTTGAAACATTTCTAATATGAAGTATGTTATTTTGCATAAAGAAATACAATAAAAAAATAAACTTTTCCTTACATCTAATGGTGTGTAGGGCAGCATTTTTGCTGTTTCCGTAACAAACTGTTTTTTATGGGAAAGGGTTGTTAGCCCTGCGCCCAACCACCAAACCTGGAGGAAGGTGATTTTCTAAGCATAGCTTAAACATAACACACAGCCGAAAGTAGGGGTTACCCAGTGAGGATCGAACTCACTACTCAATTATAATGATTTTAGCGAGACAAGCTTGCTAACCATTGCACCATGCTGAGGTGTCCTTTAAGAAATACTAGATGGTCTGAATTGAATTTAATGTTGATAAAGAATATTTGATATTTAAAGAGAAGTTGATATGTGATAACCTAAATATATAATGGGTTCAACCGAAGCAATACCAAAGTAAACTTTGCACTCACTGTCACACCTGATTATCTACGAAGATAGCATCAGAAGGTTAACCTTATAGGTAACTTCATAATCATCAAATAAGGATTCATGCCTTATTGGATATCAGTAGCTGTCCTAAACATCTAAACAAGTGGTCAACCCATTTGCACTTAAGGGTTATGCATACATGGCATAAGTAGATGACAGGAAGATATATAAGCGCACAACTCAAGAGTGAAATGACAATGACAGTCTCTCACATCCTTACAAGAAAATTCATGTTTCGAGAAAGCTCCCAAAGTAAATGAACAATATTAACTGACAAAGCCTGGAGGTGAATAAACAATAATTTTAAAGACTAAAAAGATTCAGTATTGTGTTCTTTTTAGTTTTTACAATGATAACATTACAGTTACAAAAAGTAAACCATTTAGATAATTTGAACTTCAGATTTACTGCTGATGTGTAAAGACAAACAAAGCAAAAGAAACACTGTACTTTTTTTTCAATACAAAATTCAAATCATCTACCATGACTTTACATTACTCAGCATGAACCTCTATTATGCAAATTATAATGTAAATAACAAAATGTATCAAACATTATCAAAATGCAGTTATTAAACTGGAAAAGCCATTAAAAAACCTTCCCTGCCCACTATTAATGATACATTTTAAATTCACAATTTAAAGTAAAAAACAAAATGCCTAAGTCTTAATAAGCTATTTATTAAACTTAGTTGATCTAGTAAAACTTGAACTTACAAATTGATTAAAAAAAGAATGCTAGCAAGAACATTTTTGAATATAGCTGATTTCTTCTATTAAATAAATTCAAGTATTATAAACTAATTTCAATTTTGAACAATGAAAGAAAGCAAGAAAGTGGAGGAAGTAAAGCAAAAAGGAAAAGGGAAAGTTAGAGAGAGCATTAGACTGAAAAACTAGAAAGACTGAATGAAAAATAAGAGAACAAAAAATGAGTGTATATATGTGTGAGAAAAAAGTTTGAAAAAAATTGTCATTGCCTATTGAGAGTATCACTAATCTAGCATATCAGTTCAACCAATTTTATTAACTTGGATTGAGTCATATCCATTGGTACTAAACTAGATGAAATTAGCAACAAACCTGGAATAGAAATAGAAAAAATATTCATATGCCAAAACTAAGTTCAATCATAGTAACAAAAACAGGGTCCAAAATCCAACTTTCCCGATGCAAAAGAGAAAATTGCACTTTTGCTTACTAGCTCAAAAACCACGCTTTTCTCTCTAAGCTCCAAAAATCTCTTTTCTTCAGTAAGCAAAAACAACGGCCTTCATTCACTGAGTGAAATTTCTGATTGGCCACACAAGACATGGAGGAAAGAAAATTAACCTAACTTCTGATACTCATAGTAGTTCTTTTTGTGCTAACAATTCTGTAATTTTATTTTGACAGACTGCAAACTATTTTTCAAGGTAGGTGATTTTCTCTTTTGTTACATTTTGCTGTCACATAGGTGACACCCATATTGGTCATTTTTACTTCTTTACCTTTTGCCCTAGTAGCATTCTGGCACCTATTTCATGATTGCCAATGATATTTGCGTCGGTCTGCAGCATGTGATTTCCACCAGGTCTAGTGACATTGGCAGTTTCATTACCCTTCTCTCCTTCAATGACTTCAAACTTCACCTTCTCACCATCTCCAACACTCCTCAAATATTTATGGGGATTGTTTGTAATTACAGCTGATGTACAAAGACATCCTTTGTGTTTTCCCATGAAGCCATATCTGCTTTTTACATTGAATCATTTTACTGTCCCCAATGCTTTAGAGGCTATTACTTTCTTTCCACTGGTTGCAGGCCTCTCAGTGGTCTTTACTTTACCCTCAGGTCATTTCTCTAGTGGGTTATTTTCAGACTATTTTCAGTGCTGTTCATGCCTTCATGCTTTGGTGGCACTTGGCACTAAGTCGGGCTCATCAATCCTCAAGGCAGCACAAATGGGTGGACTAGAAAACTGAACTACCTAGCTCCTTAATAATATCAATCCTAAGGAGTTAAACCCCAACTATGTACTGTCCACAACCAAGACACTGATGGGGTCACCATTGTTGACAATGAGTCTTATTCTTCCACCTCCTTGACTTTTGAAAGCTTTTCCATTAGTTGTTAGTATGTTTATCTTTAGTTGGCTCCACTGCCAAAAAATTGGTCCATTTGTGAGTAACCAAGAGCAGCCCCAATCTACCAAAGCAGTACACGTCACTTTATTGATGTGCGCCTTAATTATGGGGAGCGGCTTTTGCATGCTCCGCTTGGGGAATAGGCCAACAGTGATGTCACATCTCTCTTTCCACTTAGAGTCTTTGCATTGATAATGGCAGTCTTTGGTAAAATGATTTAGCCAAGAGCATCAATAGCAGGTGACATAGCTATGGTGACAGATGGTTGCGGCAAGTGGCTCCTTGACCTCTATTTTGTCAATCATGATAGCACAGGCTCTGGTCAAAAACTGGTTGAGTGTCATATCTTCCATTCTGGATGATGCTCACAGTATCTGTTGAACATGGCTTGGCAATTGAAACACAAAAGCACAGGACATCCATTCTTGAGGTAGTGACGCAATTGATACAGCAAGCTTCTTCAATTCTGCCAAAAATAGGTCTAATGTCTCACCAGGGTGCAGGCACTGCATCTAGAATTTATCATAGGCCACGAACCGGTTGGTTCCAAAAGTGGTTAATGAAGCACGCTTTATCTGCTCGATGTCAGCCTTCTCCTCTTTGCTTAGTTGATAATATGCCATAAGAGCACCTGCTCCTCTCAAGTGAAGTGGAAGAACTCATTCAAATTTTTTAACTTTGCACAGGTTACACACATGCTCTACAATTTCTATCTATTCGAGCACAGGGTGGCTGGTTTTATCACCACTAAATTCAGATATCAGTTTTTATGTCAAACTGTCCTTCTGCCATCTTGCTAGAGACAAAGTAAATGCCAAAATAGCTTTTAAAAGAAATAAAAAAAATATATTTTTAAATCCCTGTTGCAAAACTAAGTTCAATGGTAGTTACAAAAACAGGGGCCAAAATTTCACCTTCCCCATGCGAGAACAAAAATCGCACTTTCACTGACTAGCTCAAAAATCGCCCTTTTTTCTCAAAGTTCTAAAAATCTCTTTTCTTCAGTAAGCAAAAACAACAGCCTTTATTCACTGAGTGAATTTTCTGATTGTCACAGTGGGAAGAAAATTAGCATAACTTCTGATACTCATAGCAATTCTTTTTGTGATAATAATTATGTAATTTTTTCTTTGGTAGACAATTTTGAGGTAAGCAATTTTCTCTTTCATTACAAGACCAATGAAGACCATTTGGTAGACTATGCAATCATGTGTGGGTAATATTAAATGAAACAAAGAAATACACTAAAATTAACATCAACAAAATGATTGTGCTGTCTACTCTATAGTAATGAATTTTGAATCATCTAAAAGTGCAACCTTTACTTTTTTAAATGCTTCCATGTGCTGTTTACATATTATTTTTACAAGTGCACTAGAGTGATTTCATTATAAATATTGAAGTAATCAAGAGTGGCAGGGCATTTAGCATTGAGGACATTTGTGATGGAAAGAAAACGTATCAATAATTGAATACTATAAATTCCAAAGACACTACTTTTTTTTTTCTAGCAACCAGTTGAAAGTTACCCCAAAAAAGAGATAGATTTTCTAAAGAACCTTTCTGTCTTTAGCATAAACCCTTATCATAAACAGGAAGTAAAAGTTGTTAATTTTTTTCAAATCAATCTCTCTTATTGAATTCAACTGAAGAATCTGATTAGAAGAGGGGAGACAGAACCATAAACTGGCACAAGACAATGTGAACCCATTGCAGATAACCGTCTCCTCACCAGCTGTTGCTGCATGTGTACAGTCCCCTTCTAAAATCATTATTCACAAAGCAAAACTATAGTGTTTAGTGTGTGTGTGTGTGTGTGTGTACTTGTATTCATTTTTGATGAATGACAACCCATTTCTTTTTAAACACGTAGCTATTTTATGGTAAATATTTGATAAAGTAAAGCCAATATTGACACAAAGACATATTTATGAGTCATATTTACTGAAAAGGCTTGAAAAATAGAAACTGTATAAAACTGCAATCATTTTTCTACTTTATGATGTCATTGATATTATATTTAATGTTTTCTAAGTGCTTAAATTAAATTGCTCCTGGTTTTTTATTCATCTGCACACATTCAAATTATTATTTCTATCCTCATACATTTATATTGACTAACGGAACCCGTGGAATTTCCACGGAAGGATAATTTTACTTTGTCATATTACAAATGACAGTAATGTCTTCAAACATAAAGGTATTGGATAATAAAATAACGATAACACAGAGTGTAATTTTATTAAAATATCTATAAAAGTAATGTCCATAGAAGCTACTTTACTGTAATCTTATATTATATTAAGTGGCGTATGCACAAACCATAACCAAAATACTGTACACTATTTCGTGAGAGATTTTGAAAAAGAAAATGTTTTTTTTTTTTAATACTGAAAAATCATGGCTCCTGTGTCCAGTATAAACAGAAAAGATTAATTGAATAATGGCCAAGGGTGTAGTGGCCAGAAATTTCGTTATTAGGTCAAGGGATACAACAACAAACCTACCTATTTTTACTATATTGTACAGTACAGTACACACACATATACACACACTCAATTACTGCTACAGCCACCTGCTTAAGCTGCTACTGCTATGGTAATGCTATAGGCTCTCTCCTCCTACTCTCTCACTCATTACTACCCTTCCGTTTGGCAAAGGTGAGAGAAAGGCTGAGGAGAGTAAAAAGATAGAGGCAAAGGAAAAGCTTGTGTAGAGAATAAGTGTATTATCTTCCTTCAGTGGCATAAGAGACGGAGGAACTAAGTAACTTTTTTTTGGTAACATATGTGTGTTAGCATGTGCGATACCCTGTCTTCATCAGCCGCTGACCAGGGGTGATGTCACGGTTTGGGTGGCTATGGCAGGACCGCCACTCCTGGTACCACCAGCAGCGTTTGCCACCAGGCAGGGTATGAAGATAAACTTGTTGATTTTCCCTCTTGTATATAAAGAAGTAAATAAAACGATCGTTTCTCTTTTGTTTGCCGTTATTAACACGCTCGTGAAGGAAAAAAAAAACTTTATAGATGACAACACAAATATCTCACTCGTGCCTATTAGATTGTGATGTGAGAATTTTGTTTGCTTGTTGTTTTGATCTCGATCAAATCCAACTTGATGCGTTCTGTACTGTTGTTCAAATGCGGTGCGAAGCACTTTTTAAACCACGGCCAGTGATGCCTAACTAAGGAGGAACAAGCAGAATTATTATATTGATGGCAAAATTGGCAGTGACTGTGATAAGCTTAGCTATGTCTGGCAGAGACCCACAATACAGTTGGACAGTGAGTTGATAATGCACCAATTTTCCAAGTTTGTGTGTGTGAAGAAAGTTGGGTGAGGCTATTCAAAATAATGCCTTTTTACACCAATCACTGATTTCATAACAAATTACAGGCACATTTTCATGAAGATTATCAATCTTATCAATCTTAATTCTGTATATATTAAACAGTCTATATCCTCTGTCAAAGTTCTATAAAATTTAAACATTAAAAGATAATCGTTTAATAATTAAGACTTAGGTAAATAAAACTAATGTGTTACATGACAACATAATCAATAATTGTAATTTTAAAATATATCACTATCAAACATCTCAACCACATATAAGTAATAACTAATTCTGATGTTAGTTGGAAACATTAGCCTTTTATTTAATTTAGAACAGTGAACATTTTTCAATTAAAAGTAACATATTGTAGTAAAGACAAATAAAAATAAAATGTTCCTAGTTTTATTTTTTGTAGAAAAGAAGCAATTTCTTAAACAAATATGGTAACATTTAGTCTGTAGCAATTTCTTTCACTTGTATTTCTTTGACTTCTTTTATTCAGATCTTATATCTGTAAAATTGATTACAAATTGCTTTAATTGCAATTGTTAATAATATAAATGAATAATTCAGATAAATAATTGTTTTTATTACATAAGAAGTTTTAATGTTTGGGTAGTTTAATGGTCATTGATGTAGAATGCAGAATCAGCAAGCAGAGTTTCAATTTATGTCCAGTGTGTTGCATTTACCATCACCCTAATACCCTTGGGAAAGGCATGAATCCTTCTCTTTCCCTCCAAGTGGTAGGCTCTCTAGCCAAGGTTAGGAACCAGTGACAGGGAAGGAAAACACTTTCATTGCATATAAATCATCAAACAATTTTTATTAAGGATAAAGCAAAATATTCAATGAAACAAATAAAATAAGTACATTAATCAGTTTATTATTATTGGGTAAGAAAGGTCAATAAAATCCTGTTGAAAGAAATGAAATTAAAATAAAGAAGTTCAATTACTTCATAAAATTTAGAATACTGTATCATTTATTGCTTTTTTACGAAAAAGATTTCCTCTATAAAAGTAAATTTAAGCTTGTTTATGTTTGTGTAGAAATGAAACACCCATACCACTGCCAAAAACAACATTTTTAAAAGAAAAGCTCACTTTTAATTAATAATATCTCTTTGTCGAAAAACAAACCTTTAAACTTTTGATTTGTAAAGTTATATTCAGTCAGTTAAGTGCCATACGTGATACACGCTTGGGCAATCATGTCTCAAAAGAGACTTAACTGACTGGGCAGAAGATTATCTCGCAGTAGGTTGCCATTGCTTTCTGCGGTAGACTGGTTGCCAGCCAAGGCTATAGAGCCCAATCTGTCCTGTTATTTAACCCATAACTGAAGGGAAGTGGCAGATTAATACCTTTCCCAAGGGTATTTGTGCATGGGTGAATACAAGGAATTCAACTGGAATTTGAACTTGGCTCCCTGATTTCTCAATCTGAGTCGATATCCACTGCACCACAACGCACATCCACCTACAGTATTAAACTTGCATCTTTAAAAAGGTTATTGCTACTTTTATAGAAATAATGTTTATTTCAAATCCTGTTTAGAAATTATATTTCATTGAGGTTATTTAAGAATTTAAACAAGTAATAAATAAAACTGAAAACTGTTAATGTAAAATTTTGTGCTAAATTCTATTCACAATATAAAATTTTTAAAATTATTTATTATATTGATTTCATATTAGTTCTTTATTGTGTATGTTTATAGCAGTCAGTGCAAGAAAATTAGTCAGTCAAACATCCTAAAAATAAGCATAGACCTTTATTAAAATATTTCATAAGAGGATCAAAATATCCTTAATTCCTTTTCAATAAATGTGTATTATAACATGATCAATAAAGTTTTAAAACTTATTAGCCTATTAAATAATATATATTGTGTATATATTATTAAGGAGGATGGATAGTTAAATGGAATAACAAGCTATGATAATGGGTTATTAATGAAAAGCAGAAAATTATTAAATGCAGAAAGAATTAAAACAAACAAGTTACTTTTCTCTGCTATATATATGTAGAGTGTACAAAACATTTGATAATACCATTTGAGCTTTTTTTTTTTATAATCGTGCAGCTCCAAGCAAGGCATTTTACTGCCACTGTTGTGCAGGGGGTTACATAGGAGGAAAGTTATGAGAAAGAGTGACAGGTTACAGTGGGTGTCAGGAAGAGAGTAGGAGAAGGAAGAGAATACTGATGAGAGTGGGGGGGACAAGGAGGAATGTTACGAGGAGTGAGAGGTTGCAGGGGGTGTTAGAAAAAGAGTAGGAGAGGGAAGAGAGTACTGATGAGAGTGGGGTGGACGAAGAAAGGAACATGAGAGAGAGGATGTAAGTTAATGAGACAGGAGATGACTATTGACTTTACATTTAAATTCTTGGAGATTGTCAGGAAAGTAAGTATGCGGAAGAGAATTCCACAGGCAGGAAGTTTGAGAAAAGAAGCTGATGGAGTAAAATTTGCATTTACAATTTATTGGTTTCACAGTAAAAGGGTGGGACCTAGTTGCTAATCTTGTGGCTCGAGTAAATTTATATATGGTTACCAAATATTGTGTGTTTGAGAAAAAATCCTACTTTGATTCGTCTTTTGACAATTTTATCGAATGATATTTAATAGGATGGCTATTTTGAGACTTGGTATTCACTTACAATACTTGTTATTACTATTTCCTTTATCTAGCCGAATATTTTACAAGTGTTTTTTTTTTTTTTTACAATTTATTGGTTTCACAGTAAAAGGGTGGGATCTAGTTGCTAATCTTGTGGCTCGGGTAAATTCATATATAGTTACCAAATATTGTGTGTTTGAGAAAAATTCATAGTTTGATTCGGCTTTTGACAATTTTATCGAATGATATTTAATAGGATGGCCATTCTGAGACTTGGTATTCACTTACAATACTTGTTATTACTATTTCCTTTCTATAGCTGAATATTTTACAAGTGTTTTTTTTTTTTTTACAATTTATTGGTTTCACAGTAAAAGGGTGGGACCTAGTTGCTAATCTTGTGGCTTGAGGAAATTCGTATATAGGAGGTACCAGTGAGCTAAGTTCATCAGAGCAGAAGAGCTGGTCATAAATGAAGACAAACCAAAATGTTATGAGGTAAGTGTCAACTTTTGTCTTTCTCTTTTAGGTGTATTGAGGGCATTAACATGGTAGCCCTTGTTCTACAGTAAATGAAAGACATGTTATACTCAATGGGACACTAACCACCAATCAGTGATTGGAAATAGTCAATGTCTTGTGCTCAATGACAGTAACAAATTGGAAACTTATAACCTAGATATGTCATCTGTGAATGAGAGAACAGAAACATTTTAAGATATTTAATGTCATGGTTCCCCCAGAAGGTGCAAGGTATCATCAACTGGAAATCTAACAAATTGATTGGGCTTATAGTGTTGAGCAGAACAAAATGACTGAGTCAACTATGAAATGTATGCTGTAAGAGGATAGGTACTATTCATTTATAGTACAGCTAAGAGAGGCAGTTCATATCCAACAATTATTAGAACTATTTAAACCAATCAACTGCTTGTTGAACAAATTCAATGGGACCAGCATAGTCTGGTCCTTTTATAACATTTGAAGGTGAACAGGAGGAATGAGAGGCAGCTTTGTGATAAGGTCAATACCATTGAGATGTTCAACACATTGGTTATTTCCTAGATTGAGCTGCTGGCTGTATGTGCATCATCAGGGTTGTTCCCTTCCATATAAACCACATTCATATTAGCCTGAAAATGGGGTCCTTCTCACTTTCCTAATATGAATCCTCTGAACTACAATATCTGCAGTGTTGTCACGAAGAAGACCAATAAACAAAGCATCAATAGAAAAGATCACTATTGTGGGCATATAAATGAGACTTACCTGATTTAGGCTTTTAAGGCCAAGGGTAGTTTAACAGATTAGCATTTTCATTTTTTATAAGTTAAATTTGTGTGTAGTCTATTTTATATTTTTAAATAATTAGTTTTATCCCATTAAATGTTTTTCTTTATATCATTTGTTCTCAATTACCTGGCCCACCCTGTAATTTATGAATTACCCAAATGTTAACCATTTTAACTCTTATGTTAGTTAAGTGCCATATGTGATACACACTTGAGACATGAAAGAGACATGACTGAATGGGCAAAAGATTATCCCGTAGTAGGTCGCCATTGCTTTCTGTGGTATATTGAGTTCTATAAACTTGGCTGGCAACCAATCTGTCCTATTATTTAACCCATAACTGATGCAAAAAATATCTATGGCTAAAGAATATATTTGCCAAAATATTGACTGTAAAATAACAAAAATGAAGACAGTAACTCTAAACAATATCTAAAATAAACATTGAAGTAATTTTTTTTATTAAAGAATAATTGTGTCATAATTTTTCTTTTAAGTGAAGTGAATTCACCAAGTTGTCAATTTTTATAATTCATTTAATTATTTATAAATAAAGGTAAATCAAACTTTTTTTATGTTTGATAAATTAGCTTTGATCATACAATAATGTTGCTTTTAGTAATTTAACAAGATTATACTATATCTAGTATTAAATATATAAACTTCCAAGTATAAAAACACAAAAATCTCATTTGGGGGCCTTCTGAAATTTATAATCTGATTGAAATCATGTGAGATTTATTTTGGCTGTTATTATTGTTAATGGTGGGTATGGGTGTGGATGTTGTGTAAACCTGAATTAACACCAAATTTTAGGAGTCAATATATATGAAATGACATGCAGATTAAAAGAAAAACAGTTTAAACAAAAATGTTTGTGCATTGTGGGACTTTTTCTTTCTTAAAATCTTTTTTTTATAACATCAAATAGCTTTTAACATATATTGTTATCTCTGTTATCCCATAATAGTTATTATATATACTGCAAGAAATGCATATGT
The DNA here is from genome assembly GCA_037127315.1 of Ascarosepion bandense. Lineage (NCBI taxonomy): Eukaryota > Metazoa > Mollusca > Cephalopoda > Sepiida > Sepiidae > Ascarosepion > Ascarosepion bandense. Next base: position 1,281,510 of record JBBBDQ010002327.1, read on the forward strand.
AAATGTAATAACTGAAGTAGCATATTTTATTTTACATAATGAAAAAAGAAACTTTTCTTTTTTTGCTAGTGAAAGAAAGACATGAATGTATATCATTTTCCCTATTAGTTACTTCAAATTATCAAAAATAGCAATAACAAAACAAAGAAAAAAATGGAAAAATTTATCATGTAAGACATCAATTATAATAATTTGTGCAGAGAAATATTTTTAGTTTTCTTAAGCCTTTCAATATTTCTTACTTTTGTTGTATTCTATGAAATCAATTAGTGAAAAAGATAAGATTAGTCAAAAAGAATAATTTGCATAGGAATTTTGGTTATATTATGTGTGTGTGTGCATGTATGTGTGTAAAATATTTTTTTATTCAATTGTATATACCAATTCTTTAATAGCTTTCAGAGAATTGTTTTTATCAGCCATAAGAACATCAAAATTGAATTCATTGGTTATAAACTTTTGGTCTGGATATATTCTAGTCAAATTCTGGGTACCGTTCCATGTTCTAGAATCACTTTCTGGATGGGAATATTCCCAGAGTCCAACCTTTTCTTTTTCTGAAAAATAAGAAAAAAATGATTTATAGAAAACTCTTCTATATGTGTGTGTGTATTAACCACCTAAAGATTGCTGAAATGCATGAAACTCAGAATCATGAATAAAACATAAGACAATATGTATATTTATCAATATATATTTTTTCCCTCTTATACAACATTAAGCACTGTACCATTCACACATGATTAATGTGTGTGTGTGTGTGTGTGTGTGTGTGTGTTTACCCCTTTTAAAATATGCAAATCCCTTTAGATTTTCTTGAAAACCCATGTTTGTTTGATTTTGTATACAAAATGTAAACAAAGCAATTTTTAAACAATCAATGGATTTTGATTTTTAATCCAATATTTTTATTGCTTCAAATATTATTTTCAGAAATATATGTATTTGAAATATATGCTATGTTTTTTTTTTTTAGCAATATGCATTATGACTATTTTTAATAATTATCAATTTTATTGAGTCATTTTTAATTATTTCTATTTGAAATGACTGCATGATAAATATGTACAAAAGGTATTTTGTGGAATTTTTGTCTTAAAAATTTGTCTTAAAAAACAAACAAAACTCAAAATTTGTTGAAAATTTTCATAGTAAAAAAAAACAAACAAATGACAAAATTTGTGGAAAATTTTCTTAAAAATGTGAAAATGTATTTTAAGAATATTTAAAAAAAATTCTCAATTACAATCATGAAACCTTCAAACCTTTTCCTTGAAAAAACTTTCTTTCCAAGCTTAGAGGGAAGAGGATAAATATTAATGAAAACATGGTTGCATTTAGGAAAAAATTAAATGGAAAGCCATACATGCTGATATTTCATTAAAAACAGCAAATTAAACACTGTTTTCTCTTCTCTTTGATCTGAGAAATGCTCCACAAGTAATGCATCCTATTTATTTCCATGGAAACTACAATTGCTGCATTGGTGAGAGAAAGTTTTCAGCTACAAAACAATTTTTTCCTTCTCATTATCACCATTTAAGGATTTGAATTTTTGCCAACAATAAACAAAAAACCAGCATGATATTGTATTGGCAGAGAAATAGATTAATATTTCATTTAAAATGTAATATTGAGTTTTTTTAATGTAAAATATTGTAAAGCAATGTATTTTTCCCTTCCCGTTCTGTTGTTGTGTTTTTCTCTCTTTCTCTGGACCCTTACATTTTAAACTGAAGATTTAATCATTAAAGTTATCAAAAAAAATAAAAATAAAAAAATAAAAAAATAAAAAACAAAAAAAAACAATGGCAAAAAAGTGTTGTCTTTGAAAAATTATGAAACTTCAAAGAAAATTTCAAGTTTTTTCTGTCTACTGGTAACAAAATGCTAAGTAAGAATTGACATGAGCAACAGGTGTTACCTGACCATTATCCAGTGACCAATGGCATAAAGGAGACACTTTCTTCCAAAATTTGTCCCTCACCCAGGAAGGAATGACATGAGCAACAGGTGTCTCTGGACTGTTACCCTGTGACTGTGCACAACAAAGAAAGAATTACCTTAGGGATTTGGAACATCAGGACACTCAACAACTGTGGTCAACTTGACAATGTCAAGCAGAAGATGAACAGATTGAACATCAATATTCTGGGAATATGTGAAACCAGATTGACTAACAATGGAGACTTCAGCAGCAACAACCACAGGGTAATATACACAGGAGGCAAAAATAATGAAAAGGTGCCAGCTTAATACTGGACAAAGAAATGAAGAAATGCATTCTGGGACACTGCAAACTTTCTGAGAGAGTCCTCTTGTTTAAACTGAGAGGAAGACACTTCAACATATCTATTATATTAGTTTATGCACCAATAATACAAAGCACTGAGGAAGAAATACAATCATTTTATTCCATACTAAACAATGTCAAGGCTCAGTGCAAACGTCAAGAAATTAGATTCATAATGGGTGATTTTAATGTCAAGGTACAGAAAGAGAGGGATGGGGTGACAATAGGCAACTGTGGATTAGAAATTTGTAATGAGCGAGGAGAAAAATGTGTGCAGTGGTGTACAGCAAATGACCAGGTAATGACTAACACCTAGTTTCAAGAATACCCATGATGTCTATAGACATAGAGAAGCCCAGGAGGTGACACGAAGAACCAAATAGACTACATAACAATAAATAAGAGCAATAATGGTATCATTATCAGGACAATATTGGCTGCATTGTCTATCTTTCATTGGCCTGAACAGATGAAAATCAGAAGGTATTAGAGGATATGACTTACATAGTAGGATAGTCCAGCAATCAATTTCATTATGCTCCATAATCTTTAAATTGATGAATGGCCAGGTATCCTCATCATGTAAGTAAAAGATTTTTTGTTTTTTGTTCAAAGCTTAGTCACTGTCACATTATAATGGTCAGAAGTGATGGTTTAGTTTGGGTTCCAGGAAATACCAGTGGATCATACTTTTTCTATTCTGATAATACACATTACTTGCTGATGGCTGTGGCATTGACTTTTTCTTGATGAGTAATTCGCATGTTACTACTCTATAAACTGTCATTTAGATTCAGGCTAATAATGATACTAATGCAGTCCAAAGAAACTATTATCATAAACTTACCCTGGCACATTTTTGTGTCGGTAGGGACCCAAATCACCTCTCACTTTCGTCTCTGTCCTCGAAGAGAGAATGCGGCTCAGTTGTAGCTCCATTTGCAAGGGCAGGGTTGCGGCTGAGAAAAATTACACTGAACAGATGCCCAGTCCTGGGAAACAAGTGTCCCATGACTGCGTTACCCCATTGCAGCAGGAGGGTGTACCAGGTGCTAGTCACCAGGGCCAGTTCAACTGGCGATTGAGGGGACTGGGGAATATTTGTCCCTCTGCCTGTCCGTATGTGGTCGGGTCCCCACCTTAAAAAGACCTTGTGTCACATCTCACTCCAGTGGGGAAGTAGGGCAAACTTAGTAGCGGCGCTGCAAATCCTGACTAATTTGTATTTGGCTGTCTTTCTGTTCTTGTATGACATTCCATAAACTTTGTGATATCCCTATATTGTTTCCAATGTATTAATGCTGGCATTCTTTGTACATAGTCCTGCTGTTTGTAAGCCATAGATGACACAATCAGAGTGCTCTTCATTTTGTTAGATGACATCTATGAAAAGTTACCTAGAACACTGCTTGTTACACACACCTATTACTGCTGAAATGCATTACTCTATGCCTTGCTCACATCCACTGTTTGTAAATATTCAGCAAGTATCAATAAATGTTAATGAGTGCAAAATTTTTTCTGCCTGAAAGAATTCAATGATACACCTATGCATTTTCACATCAGATAACATTTAGTCAGAATGATACTTAACCGCTACTCATAATAAAGCAAAAAATAAAATGGGTTACTGATAGGAAGGCTCAGTGTTTGCTGTTATACTATCAACATCAGTCTCTGACAACATGGTTCAGCATTATAAAACAGGATTTTTTTTGTTTAATCATTTCACCCAAAGCAAGACATTAATGTCACTGATGTGCAGGGGGTTACATAAGAGAGTTGAAGTATTAGGCAGGAGGAGAGTGAAGACAAAGACAAACCAGCTACAGGGGGTGAAAGAGAAAAGGGAAGAGAAGGATGTGAACACAGGAGTGAAGACAGTTGCAAAGGTAAAGAGAAAGAGCTGGAGTTAAGTGGCTAAAAGATGGGAATTGACTCTGCATTTAAATTCCTGGTGGTTATAGCTATCAGGAAAACAAGTATATAAAAGGAAGTTCCACAGGCGGGAAGCATAAGAAAAGAAGCTGCTGGAGTAGAATTGTCACCTGCATTTGGTTGATCTAACTGTAAAAGAGTGAGACATTGTTACCAGTTTGATTGCTTGAGTAAATTCTTGTGGAGGAGCACCAGTGACCCAAGTTTGTCAAAGCAGAAGCTACGAAAATATTTATAGAAGAGACATAGGGAAGCCACATCCCGACAATGAGAAAGTGGCCGAAGTTTAGCTGCCAGGTTGGGACCAATCACATTACAGATTCTCCTTTGGAGCCTGTCAAGAACACTGAGAGGAACAGCTGGGGTGCCTGACCAGATATGACAACAGTATTCCATGCACGGTTGGATGGTTGATTTATATATGTGCAAAATAGATTCAGGTGGAAAAAAAACTTCCTGGCCCGATACAGTGACCCAACCTTCCTAGCAGTGGATTTAGCTATTGATTATGTACTGGTTGCACTTGAGGTAGGGTAAGGCTGAGGAGGCGCAGTGTATTGCTTTCAGGGAGACTTGCTTGGTCCATGCTCATGGGTGATAGGAGAGATTGCCTGTGATGGTTGACAGATAAGAGTTTCATTTTAAAAGCGTTGAAATTTACGAGCCACTTCTTACCCCACTTCTTATTGAGTAAAGGTCCTTCTCAAGAAGGAGGTTATGTCTGTCCACCTAGCTGGATTTCTTACTGATGTGGGAGCAAATAATGGTGTCATCTCTGTAGATGCCTACTTGGGATTTGATCATGTCTGGGAGATCATTTATGAAGATCAGAAAGAGTGGTGGGCCTAAGATAGAGCCCTGAGGGACATCAGCGTTCATGCGGTAGGATGTAGAGGCAAGCCCATTCAAGACGACACTCGTTATGTGGCTAAATAAGAAAGATTTGATCAAATCAAGCAAGCGTCCACTGATACCATAGCCCTGAAGCTTGCGCAGAAGGCCAGCGTGCCAAACCCTATCAAAAGCCTTGGAGATATCCAGGCAACAATATGAGCCTCACCTGACTAATCTAGGGCCTGGTATATGTACTCCGTGATGGTCGTTAACATATTGGCAGTAGACCTGGCAAAGCGGAATCCATACTGTCTGTCTGAGAAAAGTTTATGGGTAGTAAGACGTTGAATATCTCAGCATTGATATTAGCCTTGAACACTTTTCCGAAAATTGATAGGAGGCTGATAGGGCGATAATTGGATTGATCCGAGGGTCCCCCTGAGTTCTTAAACAAAGGAACAACAGAAGAGGACTTCCAGCAGGCAGGAAAACAGAAAGGCAGTAATTTAGAGTTTAGAGAGGACAGAGGAGAGTTCAGAGGCACAATTCTTCAGGACAATTACTGGGATTCCATCACCTTCACTCAGCTTATGGGGGACAAGTTTTTATATTATCTTAGATACTAGAGATGGAGTCATGTAAACATCTTTCAGTTGAGCCTCAGTTCTAAGAGGGATGTCAGGTACAGGTACTCCTGACAAGCCAAATGAGGAGTTTGATGAGAATCTGCAAGCAAAGTACACTGCCTTGTCCACATATGTCGTGAGGATCTCAAATTTATTTATTAAGGAGGGGATGGAAGATTTACTGTTGTTCAGCACACATTCAGGACGCATTACTTTCAGAATAATAATGTGTGTGCAAGCACAGTTTGGTAATTTACTAATTTACAGTGCAATGCTCATTATACAGTCATAAAGGGTCAAAATGTGAAAGCACAACTTAAACATTTACAAGGGAAAAGTAGACAGCTTAAATAAGTGTGTAAATGTAGCATGTTTAGTTATAGCTAAACATTTGATTGAAAGACAGCAGTGCACCCAGATTTATAGTTCAGATATATTCTTAGTGCTGAATAGGGCTACTTCTGAGTATCATTTGATATATATATATATATATATATTTTTTTTTTAGTTTTGTTTAAAGGCATATCAACCTCTGTGGGTTATTTAATGCCAAAAAAGTGGGGTTTTAAGGTATTTTTTTAAAAATGTTCATTTATAGTGAGAAGGTTGATTTAGTCACATTTTGATAATTTTTTTTAATTTTTGAAAACTGAAGATGTCTTATGGTTTTGTACTAAAAAATGTATTGCTGGTAATATTTTTTTTCTTCAAAAATGTATTGTTGGTAATATTTTTTCTCTACAAATGTATATTTTTCTATAAAAGTGAGAAGTTGATTTAGTCAGATTTTGATGAAAAAGTTGTTGTTATTTAATTTTTTTTTATTTTAGAAAACTGAAGATGCTTAGTTTTGTATTCAAAAATATATTGCTGATAATTTTTTTCCTTGAAAAATGTGTTATGGCAATAATTTTTTCCTTGAAAAATGTGTATTTTTCTATAAAAGTCTATTTAAATACATTCGTAGTGTTTTGACCCCAGTTTAGGAGTTAACAATTTACCCATAGCTGGGACTCTAACAGGTGCTACCACTCAGGGTCAGGGTGGACCTGGGAACAACAGCAATTAAGATGTGGTTCCACGCTCCTCACAACCTCTCAATCAGAGGCCTTGCTGCTAGATGCAGTTTGCCGTCATACCCAGGACCAGTATTATTTGAAAGTTTTGAAATCACTGTACATTAGGTTTTACCAGCCATTTTTTTTTTTAACTCAAAAAGAAGTGTTTGATGGGCTTAAATGTAATTAAACTTTAAAAATTATCTTTTTTTGCATATAAAATTTGTCTTGGGCATAATTTTTTTTATTATCATTGTATACATTTTTGTCCTTGATTTTTGCTCTGACAAGAGAGGAACAATAAACTATTTTAATTGTTATTTTTAATATTACCATTTTTATAGTAATATATCATAATATATATTCCCTTTTTTTTGTTATGAACTGTCTCATTTTTATTGCATTGAGAGAGAGAAAGACATTGTAGACATAGAAATCAACACTATATGGTGACTGCTAGTTTCATGCCTTAATGTGATCTTCAAACAAAGGCAATCCATTAACTCTGATGGCTACATTGAAACTCAAAGCTGAAGACCAAAATTTCTAGACTGGGTCTGAAGATAGCATTTACATCTGAAATTGACATTCATAATGCAGTGTTGATTCCTATATCCACAGTGTCTATATCTATAAACACTACCTCTGATATGGAACATCCAAATATAGATAAATACATATCGAACCTTCTGGAAATATAGATAGATAAATATAGCAAATTTCAAATAATATATGTAGAGGTATATATCTCAGTGATTAAGACAGCATTTCAGCCCTGAGACTGAAGTCCAAATTTCACCAGGGTTAATTTGTTCATCAAATAACCTTAATAATATTGGCCTGAAGAGATGATCTCAGTTAGTGATATCATTGGGAATTGTCTCAAAACCATACCACAGGCTGACCCAAGCCTTGTGTGTAAAACTGAATAAATGAAACTGTTTAAAAGCTCTTGTTGGATGTGTGAGCACAAAGTTAAAAGTCATCAAGACTGAGTTTGAATGAACTGGATCTGTTCAAATACTGGTCATATCAGATTGTGCATCCAACCCATACAACTATATCAAAGGTTTGCTTAGCCTAGCTGCAGTATAAACAACATGTTCTCACTGCAGGTGTTGTAAAAAAACAAAAATGTCTATGTGAGGGTTAGCAACAGGAATTAGGCTATTATGAGGCAGTGGATATCAGCTTAAAATGAGAAATCAGGGAGCTGAGTTCAAATTCCAGTTGAATTCCTTGCATTCACTTATGTGCAAATACCCTTGGAAAAAGTATTAATCTGTCTCTTCACTCCAGTTATGGGTTAAATAACAGGACAGATTGGATTCTATAGCCTTGGCTAGCAACCAGTCTACTGAAGAAAGTAATGGCAACCTACTGTGGGGTAATCTTCTACCCTGTCAGTCATGTCTCTTTCGAGACATGATCACCCAAAGTGTGTATCACATATGGGACTTAACTGACTGACTGAATATAAAAGTTGGAAACATGATCCAGACTTCTATTGGGCATAAATTTGGGAATTGGTTTTAAATTGTTATGAAATAATAAACTGATCCCTCTCTAATTACTACTTAATAATATAATACATGTCTTCTTCCTCTAGCTATGAATCAAATAACAGGACAGATTGGGTTCTGTAAATTTGGCTGGCAACCAGTCTACCGCAGAAAGCAGTGGTAACCTACTGCGGGATAATCCTGCCCAGTCAGTCAGTCTCTTTTGAGACATGATCGCTCAAGTGTGTATCACGTATGGCATTTAATTGACTGACCCAAGCAAACAGATGTACTTGAAAAATGAGCAGTTAGCCATTATATATGGATTTGATTTGTTTAACAGCATATCAACTCCTTATGGGTCATTTAATGCTGAAATTTAACTTCCTTGTAAGCTTTGAAGCAATAACAATTTGATATATGTTATTCCGTTTTCACAAGAGAATGCATGGTAGATGATACTCTGCTTTTGCACATATACATGTTTGTGTAGACATAATTACTGGTAATATGTGTGTATTATGTTGTTGATTTGTAGAAGATATATTTTGGAATACAGTGTGATTTCTTTAAGAAATTGTAGAATATTATATGGATTAATGTCATAAAAGAGTTCTTTCGTTTTTGTTGCTTATTGGATTTTGTTTAGCAGCATATCAACAACTCTATTTAATGCCTAAATCTAAATATTTTGAAAATTTTATGCTTTCAACTACAGATATTTTGTGCATAATTTTATACTTTTAGGGAAAAAGTATATTTTTTAGATATATATATGGTGTAGATCGTAAATTTTTTTTTTTAATAATCATATCACCCCAAGCAAGGCATTTTACTGCCACTGTTTTGCAGAAAAGTTATGAGAAAGAGTGACAAGTTATAGGGAGTGTCAGGAAGTGGGTAAGAGAAGGGTGAGAATACTGATGAGAGTGGTGTTGATGAAGAAAGAAGCATGAGAGAGAAGATGCAGGTTAGTGAGATAGGAGATGACTATTGTCTTTACATTTAAATTCTTGAAGACTGTAGTTGTCTGGAAAGCAAGTAAATGGAAGTAAAATATATTGTTAGTTTTACTACAAAATATTCTCTTGATTTTTGTTTTGGTTTTAAAACTGGGTTAGGGTGGACCTGGAAAGCGCAGGTTCAACACTCTTCAAAACCTTCAATCTCCTGATCAGAAGCTTTGTTTATCATCATACCCAGAAGAGGCATTATATATGCTTATTAATATATTATAATAATGTAGTATGGGAGGATTAAAAATTTAAGGATGTAATAAAAAATATGAGAGAAATCTTATCTGAGAAATTAAAAAAAAAATCAAAGAATTGTACATTAATAAAAAATAGTATGCATTTCAAGTATAAGTCAGCTGCTAGTTATTTCCACTAAGCTTATTATTGATTGGATGTGTACAAGGAAAAAAAATTAATTTCAGAACTCATTAAGTAGTAGCTATAGTAAGAAAAGTTTTCTTCCTCTCTCTCTCTCGATTTCTCACTTTCTTTTCTTTTCTTTTTATTTTATTTCTTTCTCTCTTTCTTTCTATTTTTCTTTTCTCTTTTTCTTTCTTCCTCTCTCTATCTCTACATTTTGTGATTTATTAGCTGAGCAACTTTTGGAATGAGACCTGAAAATATGTTATATAATCAGTATACACATTTGTGGGAATGTATATATTGAGATTATATTGTTCTCACAAGACTTGTAATTGTCTTTTCAGCATAGACATATACCATTACAACCAATGTAATAAATATGACCTAAAATGACCTATTCATGTTAGCTACCATGTTAATGATGTTGCAATGTTTTTATTTGCTAAAGCGTTAAAAGGCACTTTTAAATATAAAATGTGTTTTGTGATATGAAGCTACAATATTTGATCCACATTTTTTTTTGATACAATGATTTCTTAATAGTTTTAAACATTTTAAAATAATGAAAAGAAAATCTGAAATGAAACTGTGCCTTAAACTAATAAAAAAACATTGACTTTTTTTTTTTTGCATGAAATGTGCATTGTGGTGCAGTAAATATCAGCTGAGAACAAGAAATTGGGGAGGTGCTGAGTTCTAAATCCTGTTGAATTCATTGCATTCACTTACGTGCAAAAAATTCAAAGAAATTTCAATCTTCTTTTTACGGGTAATGTAATCTATAGCTTTGGACCCACTAGTCTCCCTGTAAGACTAATTTTGAAATAAGAAGAAGAAAATAAATAATCTCTGTTTCTTCACCAGATTCTTTGCTTTGTTTTAATATTTTCTTTTCAGATTTAATGAGTTGTTATCATTATTATTATTAGTAGTATTATTTGTCACAGTTTAAAAGATGTGTAATTTAAAATTTGAGTTTTGAAATGTAATATCTCAGAGTTGTAATTCTATCCCTCCTCCTCACTTTCAGTGAAACCACGTGTTACCCTTTACTCTCTGACCGGTGTCTTTCTAAAGCATAGACGAATCAGGAATTATCCAAATGAAAACAGAAGTCCAGTCTTTGAGAAGCTTGAAAAATTCAAAGAAATTTCAATCTTCTTTTTACGGATAATGTAATCTATAGCTTTGGAATCACTAGTCTCCCTGCTAGACTAATTTTGAAATAAGAAAAAAAAACAAAAGATCTGTTTCCTCGCCATATTCTTTGCTTTGTTTTAATATTTTTCTTTCAGATTTAGTGAGTTGGTATTTGTCACAGTTTTTAATATATAATGTGAAATCTAATTTAATATTGCAGGTAGTTTCAACTTTGACTAAATTGAAACTTTTTTAAATTTTTTATTGGAGTAGATAGACCCTTCTATCGCCCGGTTCATACTCCACCCACGTCCATTGAACAGGTGTAGAAGCTCATCCCTTGTTCCCTGTGCAGGAAGTGGTCAATAATGGTGCTCATATGATTTTCCTGCGATATGCGTGGTCGGTGGCAACGTCTCTTCATTGTGAGGGTACTGGGTTGGCAGTTTTCTGGTTGCTGTTTCAGACTGGTAGTTAGAAGCCCTACCTCTTGTGTAGCATCAAGAGTGACCGCTCTGATCAATAATTGCATAATATCGGGGTTCACGCAGTGCCATGAGGCACATGGATAGGTGTCCCTGCAAGTGCTTTCAGTGGGCAACCTCGAGGCCACACTTTGCTGTAACTCACGCCAGTTTCCTTCCAGTGCATGTCGCTGCTAATGACCTTTTGCCTCCTCTACTCGAGGTCTCTCTACAACAACAACATTAAACATGAACCCACATATCTCCGCTAAAAAAGCTAAACCAGACAAATTAAAATCACCTAAACCCTTTAACATTTCCTTTATTAACATCCGCGGTATCCAAGCCCATTTCAGTAGCGTTGAATCTTTTCTCCATCAAAAGTCCCCTGACATCCTAGCTCTGTGTGAGACTAATCTCAACTCCTCAATACCCTCTTCTGACTTCTCTATCCCTGGCTACCTTCCCCTCTTCAGAAAGGACTCCAATGTCCATATGCATGGGCTTGGTGTTTACGCCAGTGAGCGCCTTCCTCTAGCCAGGATGATTTCACTTGAATACCCACATCGTTCTTATATGTGTTTCCGTCTCTTCCTTCAAAGCTCAATTAGCTATCTCTTCTTTCTCTACCGCTCCCCATCATCTCCTGACTGCTCCGTTCTTGAGAGTATCTCCAACAATATTGACAAGGCCATTTCCTGCCATCCATTTGCCCATATATTTGTGTTTGGTGACTTTAACGCCCATCATGCTAAGTGGCTGCATAACTCCGTCACAGATCTTGCTGGTGAACACACCATGAATTTTTCTATCACTCAGTCCCCTACGCAGGTGGTGGAGTTCCCCACATATTTCTCCAACGGACACGATTCACTACTAGATCTGTGCTTTACCTCCACTCCTGACTCTTGCAATGTCGAGCAACTCTGCCCTCTCAGAAACTGACCATGGATTAGTTTCCATCAATATCTCTTTCCACCTCCACCCCACTCAAGAACCTCAGACAAGCAGAATATATTACTGCTATCAAAGAGCCGATTGGGACTCATTCCGCTACTTCCTAAGTGACGTCCCTTGGAATAAAGTATTTAGCCTTCCTCTTGAAGACTGCGAGGCTGAGGTCTCCTCTTGGGTTAAGGCTGTCATCGATGCTTTCATCCCTGCCAGAAGTGGAGACTTAAATCCCACTCATCCCTCTGGTTCTCCTCCGCCTGCTCAGCTGCCATCGCCCACTGAAATCACTTTTTTCGGCTTTAACAGAGTCATGCATTAGATCATAACAGGCGCCTTTTTGCCTCGGCTTGCAACGATATGCAAAAATGTACTTAATGGAGATAAGCTGATGTTTGCAGCCAGAATGAAGCAGTGCATAGCATCCCATAAGTTCAGCTCCAAAGACTACTAGAGGCTTTGTAAAAGTGGGCTGAACAACAGTAAGCTCTCAATCCTCCCTCTAATCAATGAATTTGAGGTCCTCACCTCTTCAACAGACAAGGCTTAGTGCTTCGCTCGCAGATTCTCCACTAACTCGACACTGGACTCGTCTGGAGTATCTGTACCCGACTTCCCTCTCCGAAACCAGGCCCAACTAACTGACATACTAATTACTCCCTCGTTGGTCTCCAAAATAATTTCTAAGCTTGACCCCCATAAGGCGAGCGGTGGCGACAGAATACCCATCATTGTCCTAAAGAAATGTGCTCCTGAACTCTCCTCTGTTCTCTAAATACTGCCTTTCTGCTTCTTGCTTTCCTGCCTGCTGGAAATCCTCCTCCGTGGTTCCTATATATAAAAATATTGGAGAACTCTCTGACTCCGCTAATTATAATCTTATCAGCTTCCTAACGATCTTTGGCAAAGTGTTCGAAGCCATCATCAACACCAAGGTGGTACAGCATCTCACAGCCCATAGACTCTTCTCTGACAAACAGTATGACTTCCGCTTCACAAGGTCTACTGCTGATATGCTCACGACCATCATTGAGTATATACACCAGGCCCTCAACAAAAACTGCGAAGCCCGAACTGTGGCCCTTGACATCTCCAAAGTGTTTGACAGAGTCTAGCATGCTGGCCTTCTATGCAAGCTGCAGGGCTATGGCATAACTGGATGATTGTTTGACCTAATCCAGTCCTTCCTTTCAAACCGTACAATGAGGGTAGTATTGAATGGACAAGCCTCCCAATACTATCACATGAATGCAAGTGTCCCTCAAGGCTCTATTCTAGGTCCTACGCTTTTCCTTATCTATATTAACGATCTCCCTAATGTAATAAGATCCCAAGTGGGCATATATGCTGATGACACTACAGTTTAAATGCTGAAAAAGCAAACCTTGCTGCCAAGATTGAAATGGACTGCCAATCCATGGTGGACTGGAATAAGAAATGGCTTGTAAATTTTAATGCTTCCAAAACGAAGCTGCTATCTAATAACCACCACAGACAATCATTCCTCCTGCCCATTAATATGGGTCAGGCTTCTATCCCTGAAAGCAAAACACTGCACCTCCTCAGGTTAACTCTCACACAAGACCTCAAGAGGAATAACTATATAGAACCCATAGCTAAATCTGCTGCTAAGAAAGTTGGTTCTTTGTGTAGGGCCTGGAAGTTTTTCCTGTCCCAAACAATCCTGCACATATACAAGTCTACCATCCACCCGTGCATTGAATACTGCTGCCATATCTGGTCCAGTGCTCCTGCTATCCACTTAGGTGTCCCCAACCAAATCCAACGGAGAATCTGTAATGTGAACGATCCGGACTTGGCAGCTAGGATACAGTCGCTTTTTCACTGACACAGTGCGGCTTCCCTGTGTCTCTTCTACAAATACTTTCATGGCTTCTGCTCTGATAAACTTAGCTCACTGGTACCCCCTATATACGAATTTCCTCAAGCCACAAGATTAGCAACTAGGTCCCACCCTTTTACTGTGAAACCAATAAATTGTAAACACAAATTCTACTCCATCAGCTTCTTTTCTCAAACTTCCTGCCTGTGGAATTCTCTTCCGCATACTTGCTTTCCTGACAGTTACAATCTCCAAGAATTTAAATGTAAAGTCAATAGTCATCTCCTGTATCACTAACTTACATCCTCTCTCTCATGCTTTTCTATATCCACGCCACTCTTATCAGTAATCTCTTCCTGATGCCCCCTGCAACCTCTCACTCCTCATAACATTCCTCCTATGTAACCCTCTGCACAACAGTGGCAGTAAAATGCCCTGCTTGGGGCAACACGATTATAAAAAAAAAAAAAAAAAAACCTTTGGGAAAAGTATTAATCCATCTCTTCCTTCTAGTTATAGGTTAAATAACAGGGCAGATTAGGTTCTATAGCCTTGGCTGGCAACCAGTCTACTGCAGAAAGTAATGGCAACCTACTGTGGGATAATCTTCTACCCAGTCAGTCATGTCTCTTTCGAGACATGATTGCCCAAGCGTGTATCACGTATGGCACTTAACTGACTGATAACATAATAGTTGGAATCATAATTAAAGCTTCTACTGGGCATAAAGTGGGTGATCTGTTTTCTAATGTAATGAAGTAATAAAATGATCCCCCACTAATTACTACTTCATAATATAATACATCTCTTCCTCTCTAGCTATAAGTCAAATAACAGGACAGCTTGGGTTCTATAGCCTTGGTTAGCAATCAGTCTACCACAGAAAGCAATGGCAACCTACTGCGGGATAATCTTCTGCCCAGTCAGTCATGTTTCTTTCGAGACATGACCGCCAAAGCGTGTTTCGTGTATGGTACTTAACTGACTGATACACAAAAAGAATTATTTTTACTAATGGCTTCATTTTGACATATTCTAAGACATATCTGATTAAAAAATGATTTAATCAAATAAAGAAAATGCTCTAACATCAACTGAGATTTTTGTAAATAAAATCATTTAAAGAAAGAACAGGGGTCAGGAAATGCGAAAAGGGAGACAGAAACAAATGAAGTAGATGAAATGAAAAGATTCCTTTCTTTTCTGCTATCATTTTCTCTCTCTCAGTTCTATAATCTTCTCTCTCTTTATCCTTTGTATGTAAGACTTAACAACAACTTCTGCTGCATCATCTAATAAGAAACAATGACTGTTTCTTTCAATCGACTTTTGTCTCACTCCTCTTTGTATGTCTAACTCTATCTAGTTACTTTCTCTATAGAAAAAATAGTGAGATAAAGACAGAGAGAAAAGAGAGATAATGAGAGGATAATGAGAGAGGAACACAAGAAAAATGAAGAGTAAAAGTTATGAGGGAAGTGTGAGAATGGATAAAATTAAGCAATAAAAAAAAAGATGAAGAACTTACAGAAAAATAAAGGAGAAAAAAAGAAAGTTAAAAGGGGAAGTGCAAATATAAGACAGCAATTGTGTTAATAGTTAGAACAAATAAAAAAATACAAACAATAATATACAGTAATTATTTGAACAGTTTCCATAAAATATTAATTGAAAAATTGTAAGTTTGCTGACCATATACTATAAGAAGGAAGTGAAATAATCAAATATTAACCAAGACAAAAACAAAAGAGATAAACAGAAGGAGAGATTTCGTAGTTACAAAAATTAATGAAGACTAATGTAGATAAAAGTAAAAATAAATGTAAAAAACTGAAAGAAAATTATCAAAAAATAACTGGGTGGAAATGGACATGAAATAAACTAGTTTACTATAATGGAAAAACAAAAATGTAAAGGGAACATAAGTTAAAGAAAAAAACATTAAGGTCAGATGCAAAAAAGAACAGGATAAAATGGGAGTAAAATAAAGAGTAGCAGAATGGAATGGATAAAATAAACATTATTGACAGGTCAAGTAAAATAAATACGAAAACCTAAGGTGGGGAACTAAAAAGGATGAGATTGAAGTGGAAGCAAATAAAGTAGCCGAATGGAATAGATAAAATAAACATTATTGACAGGTCAAGTAAAATAAATACGAAAACCTGGTGAAGAGACTAAAAAGGATGAGATTGAAGTGGAAGCAAAAATAAAGTAGCCGAATGGAATGGATAAAATAAACATTGTTGACAGGTCAAGTAAAATAAATACGAAAACCTAAGGTGAGAGACTAAAAAGGATGAGATTGAAGTGGAAGCAAAATAAAGTAGCCGAATAGAATGGATAAAGTAAACATTATTATTGAGTCAGGTAAGAAAAAGATCAAAACCTAAGGTGAGAAACTAAAAAAGGATGAGATTGAAGTGGAAGCAAAATAAAGTAGCCGAATGGAATGGATAAAATAAACATTATTGACAGGTCAAGTAAAATAAATACGAAAACCTAGGGTGAGAGACTAAAAAAGGATGAGATTGAAGTGGAAGCAAAATAAAGTAGCCGAATAGAATGGATAAAATAAACATTATTGGCTTGAGTCAGGTAAGAAAAAAGAGTCAAAACCTAAGGTGAGAGACCCCAAAAAGGATGAGATTGAAGTGGAAGCAAATAAAGTAGCCGAATGGAATGGATAAAATAAACATTATTGACAGGTTAGAGAAGTAAAGTAAATACGAAAACCTAAGGTGAGAGACTAAAAAGGAGATTGAAGTGGAAGCAAAATAAAGTAGCCGAATAGAATGGATAAAATAAACATTATTGACAGGTCAGGTAAGAAAAAGATCAAAACCTAGGGTGAGAGACTAAAAGGATAAATTGAAGTGAAACCAAAATAAAGTAGCCGAATAGAATGGATAAAATAAACATTATTGACAGGTCAGGTAAGAAAAAGATCAAAACCTAAGGTGAGAGACTAAAAGAGATGAGATTGAAGTGGAAGCAAAATAAAGCTGGCGAATGGAATGGATAAAATAAACATTGTGACTTGGAGTCAGAGAAGTAAAATAAATACGAAAACCTAAGGTGAGAGACTAAAAAGGATGAGATTGAAGTGGAAGCAAAATAAAGTAGCCGAATAGAATGGATAAAATAAACATTATTGACAGGTCAGGTAAGAAAAGATCAAAACCTAAGGTGAGAGACTAAAAAGGATAAGATTGAAGTGGAAGCAAATAAAGTGGCAGATGGAATGGATAAAATAAACATTATTGACAGGTCAGGTAAGAAAAAGATCAAAACCTAAGGTGAGAGACAAAAGGATAGAGATTGAAGTGGAAAAAGCAAAATAAAGTGGCAGATAAGATGGATAAGGTAAACATTATTGACAGGTCAAGTAAAATAAATACGAAAACCTGAGGTGAAGACTAAAAAGGATGAGATTGAAGTGGAAGCAAAAAATAAAGTAGCCGAATGGAATGGATAAAATAAACATTATTGACAGGTCAGGTGAGAAAAAAAGATCAAAACCTAAGGTGAGAGACTAAAAAGGATGAGATTGAAGTGGAAGCAAAATAAAGTAACCGAATGGAATGGATAAAATAAACATTATTGACAGGTCAGGTAAGAAAAAGATCAAAACCTAAGGTGAGAGACTAAAAAGGATGAGATTGAAGTGGAAGCAAAATAAAGTAGCCGAATGGAATGGATAAAATAAACATTATTGACAGGTCAAGTAAAATAAATACGAAAACCTAATGTGAGAGACTAAAAAGGATGAGATTGAAGTGGAAGTAAAATAAAGTAGCAGAATGGAATGGATAAAATAAACATTATTGACAGGTCAAGTAAAATAAATACGAAAACCTAATGTGAGAGACTAAAAAGGATGAGATTGAAGTGGAAGCAAAATAAAGTAGCCGAATGGAATGGATAAAATAAACAGTATTGACAGGTCAAGTAAAATAAATACGAAAACCTAAGGTGAGAGATTAAAAAGGATGAGATTGAAGTGGAAGCAAAATAAAGTAGCTGAATGGAATGGATAAAATAAACATTATTGACAGGTCAAGTAAAATAAATACGAAAACCTAAGGTGAGAGACTAAAAAGGATGAGATTGAAGTGGAAGCAAAATAAAGTAGTAGAATGGAATGGATAAAATAAACATTATTGACAGGTCAGGTAAGAAATAGATCAAAACCTAAGGTGAGAGACTAAAAAGGATGAGATTGAAGTGGAAGCAAAATAAAGTAGTAGAATGGAATGGATAAAATAAACATTATTGACAGGTCAGGTAAGAAAAAGATCAAAACCTAAGGTGAGAGACTAAAAAGGATAAGATTGAAGTGGAAGCAAAATAAAGTAGCCGAATAGAATGGATAAAATAAACATTATTGACAGGTCAGGTAAGAAAAAGATCAAAACCTAAGGTGAGAGACTAAAAAGGATGAGATTGAAGTGGAAGCAAAATAAAGTAGCCGAATGGAATGGATAAAATAAACATTATTGACAGGTCAAGTAAAATAAATACGAAAACCTAAGGTGAGAGACTAAAAAGGATGAGATTGAAGTGGAAGCAAAATAAAGTAGTAGAATGGAATGGATAAAATAAACATTATTGACAGGTCAGGTAAGAAATAGATGAAAACCTAAGGTGAGAGACTAAAAAGGATCAGATTGAAGTGGAAGCAAAATAAAGTAGCCGAATGGAATGGATAAAATAAACATTATTGACAGGTCAAGTAAAATAAATACGAAAACCTAATGTGAGAGACTAAAAAGGATGAGATTGAAGTGGAAGCAAAATAAAGTAGCCGAATGGAATGGATAAAATAAACATTATTGACAGGTCAAGTAAAATAAATACGAAAACCTAATGTGAGAGACTAAAAAGGATGAGATTGAAGTGGAAGCAAAATAAAGTAGCCGAATGGAATGGATAAAATAAACATTATTGACAGGTCAAGTAAAATAAATACGAAAACCTAATGTGAGAGACTAAAAAGGATGAGATTGAAGTGGAAGCAAAATAAAGTAGCCGAATGGAATGGATAAAATAAACATTATTGACAGGTCAAGTAAAATAAATACGAAAACCTAAGGTGAGAGACTAAAAAGGATGAGATTGAAGTGGAAGCAAAATAAAGTAGCCGAATGGAATGGATAAAATAAACATTATTGACAGGTCAGGTAAGAAAAAGATCAAAACCTAAGGTGAGAGACTAAAAAGGATGAGATTGAAGTGGAAGCAAAATAAAGTAGCCGAATGGAATGGATAAAATAAACATTATTGACAGGTCAGGTAAGAAAAAGATCAAAACCTAAGGTGAGAGACTAAAAAGGATGAGATTGAAGTGGAAGCAAAATAAAGTAACCGAATGGAATGGGTAAAATAAACATTATTGACAGGTCAGGTAAGAAAATGATCAAAACCTAAGGTGAGAGACTAAAAAGGATAAGATTGAAGTGGAAGCAAAATAAAGTAGCCGAATGGAATGGATAAAATAAACATTATTGACAGGTCAGGTAAGAAAAAGATCAAAACCTAAGGTGAGAGACTAAAACGGATGAGATTGAAGTGGAAGCAAAATAAAGTAGCCGAATGGAATGGATAAAATAAACATTATTGACAGGTCAAGTAAAATAAATACGAAAACCTAACGTGAGAGACTAAAAAGGATGAGATTGAAGTGGAAGCAAAATAAAGTAGCCGAATAGAATGGATAAAATAAACATTATTGATAGGTCAGGTAAGAAATCATCAAAACATAAGGTGAGAGACTAAAAAGGATAAGATTGAAGTGGAAGCAAAATAAAGTAGCCGAATGGAATGGATAAAATAAACATTATTGACAGGTCAGGTAAGATAAAGATGAAAACCTAAGGTGAGAGACTAAAAAGGATGAGATTGAAGTGGAAGCAAAATAAAATAGCCGAATGGAATGGATAAAATAAACATTATTGACAGGTCAAGTAAAATAAATACGAAAACCTAAGGTGAGAGACTAAAAAGGATGAGATTGAAGAGGAAGCAAAATAAAGTAGCCGAATGGAATGGATAAAATAAACATTATTGACAGGTCAGGTAAGATAAAGATGAAAACCTAAGGTGAGAGACTAAAAAGGATGAGATTGAAGTGGAAGCAAAATAAAATAGCCGAATGGAATGGATAAAATAAACATTATTGACAGGTCAGGTAAGATAAAGATGAAAACCTAAGGTGAGAGACTAAAAAGGATAAGATTGAAGTGGAAGCAAAATAAAGTAGCCGAATGGAATGGATAAAATAAACATTATTGACAGGTCAGGTAAGATAAAGATGAAAACCTAAGGTGAGAGACTAAAAAGGATGAGATTGAAGTGGAAGCAAAATAAAGTAGCCGAATGGAATGGATAAAATAAACATTATTGACAGGTCAGGTAAGAAAAAGATCAAAACCTAAGGTGAGAGACTAAAAAGGATGAGATTGAAGTGGAAGCAAAATAAAGTAGCCGAATGGAATGGATAAAATAAACATTATTGATAGGTCAAGTAAAATAAATACGAAAACCTAAGGTGAGAGACTAAAAAGGATGAGATTGAAGTGGAAGCAAAATAAAGTAGTAGAATGGAATGGATGAAATAAACATTATTGACAGGTCAGGTAAGAAAATGATCAAAACCTAAGGTGAGAGACTAAAAAGGATGAGATTGAAGTGGAAGCAAAATAAAGTAGCCGAATGGAATAGATAAAATAAACATTATTGACAGGTCAGGTAAGAAAAAGATCAAAACCTAAGGTGAGAGACTAAAAAGGATGAGATTGAAGTGGAAGCAAAATAAAGTAGAAAGAATGGAATGGAGAAAATAAACATTATCGATAGGTCAGCTAATATACAGATCGAAACCTAAGGTGTGAGACTAAAAAAAATATGAGATTGAAGTGTAAGCAAAATAAAGTAGCCGAATGGAATGGATAAAATAAACATTATTGACAGGTCAGGTAAGAAAAAGATCAAAACTTAAGGTGAGAGACTAAAAAGGATGAGATTGAAGTGGAAGCAAAATAAAGTAGCCGAATGGAATGGATAAAATAAACATTATTGACAGGTCAGGTAAGAAAAAGATTAAAACCTAAGGTGAGAGACTAAAAAGGATCAGATTGAAGTGGAAGCAAAATAAAGTAGCCGAATGGAATGGATAAAATAAACATTATTGACAGGTCAAGTAAAATAAATACGAAAACCTAAGGTGAGAGACTAAAAAGGATGAGATTAAAGTGGAAGCAAAATAAAGTAGCCGAATAGAATGGATAAAATAAACATTATTGATAGGTCAGGTAAGAAAACATCAAAACCTAAGGTGAGAGACTAAAAAGGATAAGATTGAAGTGGAAGCAAAATAAAGTAGCCGAATGGAATGGATAAAATAAACATTATTGACAGGTCAGGTAAGAAAAAGATCAAAACCTAAGGTGGGAGACTAAAAAAAATGTGAGATTGAAGTGGAAGCAAAATAAAGTAGCCGAATGGAATGGATAAAATAAACATTATTGACAGGTCAAGTAAAATAAATACGAAAACCTAAGGTGAGAGACTAAAAAGGATGAGATTGAAGTGGAAGCAAAATAAAGTAGCCGAATGGAATGGATAAAATAAACATTATTGACAGGTCAAGTAAAATAAATACGAAAACCTAAGGTGAGAGACTAAAAAGGATGAGATTGAAGTGGAAGCAAAATAAAGTAGCTGAATGGAATGGATAAAATAAACATTATTGACAGGTCAGGTAAGAAAAAGATCAAAACCTAAGGTGAGAGACTAAAAAGGATGAGATTGAAGTGGAAGCAAAATAAAGTAGCTGAATGGAATGGATAAAATAAACATTATTGACAGGTCAAGTAAAATAAATACGAAAACCTAAGGTGAGAGACTAAAAAGGATGAGATTGAAGTGGAAGCAAAATAAAGTAGTAGAATGGAATGGATAAAATAAACATTATTGACAGGTCAGGTAAGAAAAAGATCAAAACCTAAGGTCAGAGACTAAAAAGGATCAGATTGAAGTGGAAGCAAAATAAAGTAGCCGAATGGAATGGATAAAATAAACATTATTGACAGGTCAGGTAAGAAAAAGATCAAAACCTAAGGTGAGAGACTAAAAAGGATTAGATTGAAGTGGAAGCAAAATAAAGTAGTCGAATGGAATGGATAAAATAAACATTATTGACAGGTCAAGTAAAATAAATACGAAAACCTAAGGTGAGAGACTAAAAAGGATGAGATTGAAGTGGAAGCAAAATAAAGTAGCCGAATAGAATGGATAAAATAAACATTATTGATAGGTCAGGTAAGAAAACATCAAAACCTAAGGTGAGAGACTAAAAAGGATGAGATTGAAGTGGAAGCAAAATAAAGTAGCCGAATAGAATGGATAAAATAAACATTATTGACAGGTCAGGTAAGAAAAAGATCAAAACCTAAGGTGAGAGACTAAAAAGGATTAGACTGAAGTGGAAGGAAAATAAAGTAGCCGAATAGAATGGATAAAATAAACATTATTGACAGGTCAGGTAAGAAAAAGATCAAAACCTAAGGTGAGAGGCTAAAAAGGATTAGATTGAAGTGGAAGCAAAATAAAGTAGCCGAATGGAATGGATAAAATAAACATTATTGACAGGTCAAGTAAAATAAATACGAAAACCTAAGGTGAGAGACTAAAAAGGATGAGATTGAAGTGGAAGCAAAATAAAGTAGCCGAATGGAATGGATAAAATAAACATTATTGACAGGTCAAGTAAAATAAATACGAAAACCTAAGGTGAGAGACTAAAAAGGATGAGATTGAAGTGGAAGCAAAATAAAGTAGCTGAATGGAATGGATAAAATAAACATTATTGACAGGTCAAGTAAAATAAATACGAAAACCTAAGGTGAGAGACTAAAAAGGATGAGATTGAAGTGGAAGCAAAATAAAGTAGCCGAATAGAATGGATAAAATAAACATTATTGACAGGTCAAGTAAAATAAATACGAAAACCTAAGGTGAGAGACTAAAAAGGATGAGATTGAAGTGGAAGCAAAATAAAGTAGTAGAATGGAATGGATAAAATAAACATTATTGACAGGTCAGGTAAGAAAAAGATCAAAACCTAAGGTGAGAGACTAAAAAGGATCAGATTGAAGTGGAAGCAAAATAAAGTAGCCGAATGGAATGGATAAAATAAACATTATTGACAGGTCAGGTAAGAAAAAGATCAAAACCTAAGGTGAGAGACTAAAAAGGATGAGATTGAAGTGGAAGCAAAATAAAGTAGCCGAATGGAATGGATAAAATAAACATTATTGACAGGTCAAGTAAAATAAATACGAAAACCTAAGGTGAGAGACTAAAAAGGATGAGATTGAAGTGGAAGCAAAATAAAGTAGCTGAATGGAATGGATAAAATAAACATTATTGACAGGTCGAGTAAAATAAATACGAAAACCTAAGGTGAGAAACTAAAAAGGATCAGATTGAAGTGGAAGCAAAATAAAGTAGCCGAATGGAATGGATAAAATAAACATTATTGACAGGTCAGGTAAGAAAAAGATCAAAACCTAAGGTGAGAGACTAAAAAGGATCAGATTGAAGTGGAAGCAAAATAAAGTAGCCGAATGGAATGGATAAAATAAACATTATTGACAGGTCAAGTAAAATAAATACGAAAACATAAGGTGAGAGACTAAAACGGATGAGATTGAAGTGGAAGCAAAATAAAGTAGCTGAATGGAATGGATAAAATAAACATTATTGACAGGTCAAGTAAAATAAATACGAAAACCTAAGGTGAGAGACTAAAAAGGATCAGATTGAAGTGGAAGCAAAATAAAGTAGCCGAATGGAATGGATAAAATAAACATTATTGACAGGTCAGGTAAGAAAAAGATCAAAACCTAAGGTGAGAGACTAAAAAGGATGAGATTGAAGTGGAAGCAAAATAAAGTAGCCGAATGGAATGGATAAAATAAACATTATTGACAGGTCAAGTAAAATAAATACGAAAACCTAAGGTGAGAGACTAAAAAGGATGAGATTGAAGTGGAAGCAAAATAAAGTAGCCGAATGGAATGGATAAAATAAACATTATTGACAGGTCAAGTAAAATAAATACGAAAACCTAAGGTGAGAGACTAAAAAGGATGAGATTGAAGTGGAAGCAAAATAAAGTAGCCGAATGGAATGGATAAAATAAACATTATTGACAGGTCAAGTAAAATAAATACGAAAACCTAAGGTGAGAGACTAAAAAGGATAAGATTGAAGTGGAAGCAAAATAAAGTAGCCGAATAGAATGGATAAAATAAACATTATTGACAGGTCAGGTAAGAAAAAGATCAAAACCTAAGGTGAGAGACTAAAACGGATGAGATTGAAGTGGAAGCAAAATAAAGTAGCCGAATAGAATGGATAAAATAAACATTATTGACAGGTCTGGTAAGAAAAAGATCAAAACCTAAGGTGAGAGACTAAAAAGGATGAGATTGAAGTGGAAGCAAAATAAAGTCGAAAGAATGGAATGGAGAAAATAAACATTATCGATAGGTCAGCTAATATACAGATCAAAACCTAAGCTGGGAGACTAAAAAAAATATGAGATTGGAGTGGAAGCAAAATAAAGTAGCCGAATGGAATGGATAAAATAAACATTATTGACAGGTCAGGTAAGAAAAAGATCAAAACCTAAGGTTAGAGACTAAAAAGGATGAGATTGAAGTGGAAGCAAAATAAAGTAGCCGAATGGAATGGATAAAATAAACATTATTGACAGGTCAGGTAAAATAAAGATCAAAACCTAAGGCGAGAGACTAAAAAGGATTAGATTGAAGTGGAAGCAAAATAAAGTAGCCGAATGGAATGGATAAAATAAACATTATTGACAGGTCAGGTAAGAAAAAGATCAAAACCTAAGGTGAGAGACTAAAAAGGATGAGATTGAAGTGGAAGCAAAATAAAATAGCCGAAAGGAATGGATAAAATAAACATTATTGACATGTCAGGTAAGACAAAGATGAAAACCTAAGGTGAGAGACTAAAAAGGATAAGATTGAAGTGGAAGCAAAATAAAGTAGAAAGAATGGAATGGAGGAAATAAACATTATTGACAGGTCAGGTAAGATAAAGTTGAAAACCTAAGGTGAGAGACTAAAAAGGATAAGATTGAAGTGGAAGCAAAATAAAGTAGCCGAATAGAATGGATAAAATAAACATTATTGACAGGTCAGGTAAGATAAAGATGAAAACCTAAGGTGAGAGACTAAAAAGGATGAGATTGAAGTGGAAGCAAAATAAAGTAGAAAGAATGGAATGGAGAAAATAAACATTATTGACAGGTCAGGTAAGATGAAGATGAAAACCTAAGGTGAGAGTCTAAAAAGGATAAGATTTAAGTGGAAGCAAAATAAAGTAGCCGAATGGAATGGATAAAATAAACATTATTGACAGGTCAGGTAAGAAAAAGATCAAAAGCTAAGGTGAGAGACTAAAAAGGATGAGATTGAAGTGGAAGCAAAATAAAGTAGCAGTATGGAAGTAATAAAATAAGCATTATTGAAAGGCCAGGTAAAGTAAAGATCAAAACCTAAGGTGAGAGACTAAAAAGAATAAGATTGAAGTGGAAGTAAAATAACATAGCAGAATGGAATGGATAAAACAAACATTATTGACAGGTCAGGTTAGAAAAAGATCAAAACCTAAGGTGAGAGACTAAAAAGGATGAGATTGAAGTGGAAGCAAAATAAAGTAGAAAGAATGGAATGGAGAAAATAAACATTATTGACAGGTCAGGTAAGATAAAGATGAAAACCTAAGGTGAGAGACTAAAAAGGATAAGATTGAAGTGGAAGCAAAATAAAGTAGCCGAATGGAATGGATAAAATAAACATTATTGACAGGTCAGGTAAGAAAAAGATCAAAACCTAAGCTGAGAGACTAAAACGGATGAGATTGAAGTGGAAGCAAAATAAAGTAGCCGAATGGAATGGATAAAATAAACATTATTGACAGGTCAAGTAAAATAAATACGAAAACCTAAGGTGAGAGACTAAAAAGGATAAGATTGAAGTGGAAGCAAAATAAAGTAGCCGAATAGAATGGATAAAATAAACATTATTGACAGGTCAGGTAAGAAAAAGATCAAAACCTAAGGTGAGAGACTAAAACGGATGAGATTGAAGTGGAAGCAAAATAAAGTAGCCGAATGGAATGGATAAAATAAACATTATTGACAGGTCAAGTAAAATAAATACGAAAACCTAAGGTGAGAGATTAAAAAGGATGAGATTGAAGTGGAAGCAAAATAAAGTAGCCGAATAGAATGGATAAAATAAACATTATTGATAGGTCAGGTAAGAAATCATCAAAACCTAAGGTGAGAGACTAAAAAGGATGAGATTGAAGTGGAAGCAAAATAAAGTAGCCGAATAGAATGGATAAAATAAACATTATTGACAGGTCTGGTAAGAAAAAGATCAAAACCTAAGGTGAGAGACTAAAAAGGATGAGATTGAAGTGGAAGCAAAATAAAGTAGAAAGAATGGAATGGAGAAAATAAACATTATCGATAGGTCAGCTAATATACAGATCAAAACCTAAGCTGGGAGACTAAAAAAAATATGAGATTGGAGTGGAAGCAAAATAAAGTAGCCGAATGGAATGGATAAAATAAACATTATTGACAGGTCAGGTAAGAAAAAGATCAAAACCTAAGGTTAGAGACTAAAAAGGATGAGATTGAAGTGGAAGCAAAATAAAGTAGCCGAATGGAATGGATAAAATAAACATTATTGACAGGTCAGGTAAAATAAAGATCAAAACCTAAGGCGAGAGACTAAAAAGGATGAGATTGAAGTGGAAGCAAAATAAAGTAGCCGAATGGAATGGATAAAATAAACATTATTGACAGGTCAGGTAAGAAAAAGATCAAAACCTAAGGTGAGAGACTAAAAAGGATGAGATTGAAGTGGAAGCAAAATAAAATAGCCGAAAGGAATGGATAAAATAAACATTATTGACAGGTCAGGTAAGACAAAGATGAAAACCTAAGGTGAGAGACTAAAAAGGATAAGATTGAAGTGGAAGCAAAATAAAGTAGAAAGAATGGAATGGAGGAAATAAACATTATTGACAGGTCAGGTAAGATAAAGATGAAAACCTAAGGTGAGAGACTAAAAAGGATAAGATTGAAGTGGAAGCAAAATAAAGTAGCCGAATAGAATGGATAAAATAAACATTATTGACAGGTCAGGTAAGATAAAGTTGAAAACCTAAGGTGAGAGATTAAAAAGGATAAGATTGAAGTGGAAGCAAAATAAAGTAGCCGAATAGAATGGATAAAATAAACATTATTGACAGGTCAGGTAAGATAAAGATGAAAACCTAAGGTGAGAGACTAAAAAGGATGAGATTGAAGTGGAAGCAAAATAAAGTAGAAAGAATGGAATGGAGAAAATAAACATTATTGACAGGTCAGGTAAGAAAAAGATCAAAAGCTAAGGTGAGAGACTAAAAAGGATGAGATTGAAGTGGAAGCAAAATAAAGTAGCAGTATGGAAGTAATAAAATAAGCATTATTGAAAGGCCAGGTAAAGTAAAGATCAAAACCTAAGGTGAGAGACTAAAAAGAATAAGATTGAAGTGGAAGTAAAATAACATAGCAGAATGGAATGGATAAAACAAACATTATTGACAGGTCAGGTTAGAAAAAGATCAAAACCTAAGGTGAGAGACTAAAAAGGATGAGATTGAAGTGGAAGCAAAATAAAGTAGCTGAATGGAATGGATAAAATAAACATTATTGACAGGTCAAGTAAAATAAATACGAAAACCTAAGGTGAGAGACTAAAAAGGATGAGATTGAAGTGGAAGCAAAATAAAGTAGTAGAATGGAATGGATAAAATAAACATTATTGACAGGTCAGGTAAGAAAAAGATCAAAACCTAAGGTCAGAGACTGAAAAGGATCAGATTGAAGTGGAAGCAAAATAAAGTAGCCGAATGGAATGGATAAAATAAACATTATTGACAGGTCAGGTAAGAAAAAGATCAAAACCTAAGGTGAGAGACTAAAAAGGATTAGATTGAAGTGGAAGCAAAATAAAGTAGCCGAATGGAATGGATAAAATAAACATTATTGACAGGTCAAGTAAAATAAATACGAAAACCTAAGGTGAGAGACTAAAAAGGATGAGATTGAAGTGGAAGCAAAATAAAGTAGAAAGAATGGAATGGAGGAAATAAACATTATCGATAGGTCAGCTAATATACAGATCAAAACCTAAGGTGGGAGACTAAAAAAAATATGAGATTGAAGTGGAAGCAAAATAAAGTAGCCGAATGGAATGGATAAAATAAACATTATTGACAGGTCAGGTAAGAAAAAGATCAAAACCTAAGGTGAGAGACTAAAAAGGATCAGATTGAAGTGGAAGCAAAATAAAGTAGCCGAATGGAATGGATAAAATAAACATTATTGACAGGTCAAGTAAAATAAATACGAAAACCTAAGGTGAGAGACTAAAAAGGATCAGATTGAAGTGGAAGCAAAATAAAGTAGCCGAATAGAATGGATAAAATAAACATTATTGATAGGTCAGGTAAGAAAACATCAAAACCTAAGGTGAGAGACTAAAAAGGATAAGATTGAAGTGGAAGCAAAATAAAGTAGCCGAATGGAATGGATAAAATAAACATTATTGACAGGTCAGGTAAGAAAAAGATCAAAACCTAAGGTGGGAGACTAAAAAAAATATGAGATTGAAGTGGAAGCAAAATAAAGTAGCCAAATGGAATGGATAAAATAAACATTATTGACAGGTCAAGTAAAATAAATACGAAAACCTAAGGTGAGAGACTAAAAAGGATGAGATTGAAGTGGAAGCAAAATAAAGTAGCTGAATGGAATGGATAAAATAAACATTATTGACAGGTCAAGTAAAATAAATACGAAAACCTAAGGTGAGAGACTAAAACGGATGAGATTGAAGTGGAAGCAAAATAAAGTAGCTGAATGGAATGGATAAAATAAACATTATTGACAGGTCAAGTAAAATAAATACGAAAACCTAAGGTGAGAGACTAAAAAGGATGAGATTGAAGTGGATGCAAAATAAAGTAGCCGAATGGAATGGATAAAATAAACATTATTGACAGGTCAGGTAAGAAAAAGATCAAAACCTAAGGTGAGAGACTAAAAAGGATGAGATTGAAGTGGAAGCAAAATAAAGTAGCTGAATGGAATGGATAAAATAAACATTATTGACAGGTCAAGTAAAATAAATACGAAAACCTAAGGTGAGAGACTAAAAAGGATGAGATTGAAGTGGAAGCAAAATAAAGTAGTAGAATGGAATGGATAAAAT
Organism: Ascarosepion bandense; assembly: GCA_037127315.1. Lineage (NCBI taxonomy): Eukaryota > Metazoa > Mollusca > Cephalopoda > Sepiida > Sepiidae > Ascarosepion > Ascarosepion bandense. The sequence goes on from JBBBDQ010002327.1 coordinate 1,310,909, forward strand.
AAACATTATTGACAGGTCAGGTAAGAAAAAGATCAAAACCTAAGGTCAGAGACTAAAAAGGATCAGATTGAAGTGGAAGCAAAATAAAGTAGCCGAATGGAATGGATAAAATAAACATTATTGACAGGTCAGGTAAGAAAAAGATCAAAACCTAAGGTGAGAGACTAAAAAGGATTAGATTGAAGTGGAAGCAAAATAAAGTAGCCGAATGGAATGGATAAAATAAACATTATTGACAGGTCAAGTAAAATAAATACGAAAACCTAAGGTGAGAGACTAAAAAGGATGAGATTGAAGTGGAAGCAAAATAAAGTAGCCGAATAGAATGGATAAAATAAACATTATTGATAGGTCAGGTAAGAAAACATCAAAACCTAAGGTGAGAGACTAAAAGGATGAGATTGAAGTGGAAGCAAAATAAAGTAGCCGAATAGAATGGATAAAACATTATTCACAGGTCAGGTAAGAAAAAGATCAAAACCTAAGGTGAGAGACTAAAAGGATTAGATTGAAGTGGAAGCAAAATAAAGTAGCCGAATAGAATGGATAAATAAACATTATTGACAGGTCAGGTAAGAAAAAGATCAAAACCTAAGGTGAGAGACTAAAAAAGGATTAGATTGAAGTGGAAGCAAAATAAAGTAGCCGAATGGAATGGGATAAATAAACATTATTGACAGGTCAAGTAAAATAAATACGAAAACCTAAGGTGAGAGACTAAAAAGGATGAGATTGAAGTGGAAGCAAAATAAAGTAGCCGAATGGAATGATAAATACAAACCTAAGGTGAGAGACTAAAAAGGATGATTGAAGGGAAGCAAAATAAAGTAGTAGAATGGAATGGATAAAATAAACATTATTGACAGGTCAGGTAAGAAAAAGATCAAACCTAAGGTGAGAGACTAAAAAGGATCAGATTGAAGTGGAAGCAAAATAAAGTAGCCGAATGGAATGGGATAAACAAATATTGACAGGTCAGGTAAGAAAAGATCAAAACCTAAGGTGAGAGACTAAAAAGGATGAGATTGGAAGTGGAAGCAAAATAAAGTAGCCTAACGGAATGGATAAATAAACATTATTGACAGGTCAAGTAAAATAAATACGAAAACCTAAGGTAGAGACTAAAAGGATGAGATTGGCGGGAAGCAAATAAAGTAGCTGAATGGAATGGACAGTCAGTATTGACAGGTCAAGTAAAATAAATACGAAAACCTATGACTAAAAAGGATGAGATTGAAGTGGAAGCAAAGTAAAGTAGTAGAATGGAATGGATAAAATAAACATGATGGTCAAGTAAATAAATACGAAACTCTAAGGTGAGAGACTAAAAGGATCAGATTGAAGGGTGAAGCAAATAAAGTAGCAGAATGGAATGGATAAAATAAACATTATTGACAGGTCAGGTAAGAAAGATCAAAACCTAAGGTGAGAGACTAAAAAGGACTGATTGAAGGAAGCAAAATAAAAGTAGCCGAATGGAATGGATAAAATAAAATAGTTGACAGGTCAAGTAAAATAAATATGAAACTTAAGGTGAGAGACTAAAACGGATGAGATTGAAATGGAAGCAAAATAAAGTAGCTGAATGGAATGGATAAAATAAACATTATTGACAGGTCAAGTAAAATAAATACGAAAACCTAAGGTGAGAGACTAAAAGGATCAGATTGAAGTGGAAGCAAAATAAAGTAGCCGAATGGAATGGGATAAAATAAACATTATTGACAGGTCAGGTAAGAAAAAGATCAAACCTAAGGTGAGAGACTAAAAAGGATGAGATTGAAGGAAGCAAAATAAAGTAGCCGAATGGAATGGATAAAATAAACATTATTGACAGCTCAAGTAAAATAAATACGAAAACCTAAGGTGAGAGACTAAAAAGGATGATTGAAGTGGAAGCAAAATAAAGTAGCCGAATGGAATGGATAAAATAAACATTATTGATAGGTCAAGTAAAATAAATACGAAAACCTAAGGTGAGAGACTAAAAAGGATGAGATTGAAGTGGAAGCAAAATAAAGTAGCCGAATGGAATGGATAAAATAAACATTATTGACATATCAAGTTAAATAAATACGAAAACCTAAGGTGAGAGACTAAAAAGGATCAGATTGAAGTGGAAGCAAATTAAAGTATCCGAATAGAATGGATAAAATAAACATTATTGACAGGTCAGGTAAGAAAAAGATCAAAACCTAAGGTGAGAGACTAAAACGGATGAGATTGGAGTGGAAGCAAAATAAAGTAGCCGAATGGAATGGATAAAATAAACATTATTGACAGGTCAAGTAAAATAAATACGAAAACCTAAGGTGAGAGACTAAAAAGGATGAGATTGAAGTGGAAGCAAAATAAAGTAGAAAGAATGGAATGGAGAAAATAAACATTATCGATAGGTCAGCTAATATACAGATTAAAACCGAAGCTGGGAGACTAAAAAAAATATGAGATTGGAGTGGAAGCAAAATAAAGTAGCCGAATGGAATGGATAAAATAAACATTATTGACAGGTCAGGTAAGAAAAAGATCAAAACCTAAGGTTAGAGACTAAAAAGGATGAGATTGAAGTGGAAGCAAAATAAAGTAGCCGAATGGAATGGATAAAATAAACATTATTGACAGGTCAGGTAAAATAAAGATCAAAACCTAAGGTGAGAGACTAAAAAGGATTAGATTGAAGTGGAAGCAAAATAAAGTAGCCGAATGGAATGGATAAAATAAACATTATTGACAGGTCAAGTAAAATAAATACGAAAACCTAAGGTGAGAGACTAAAAAGGATGAGATTGAAGTGGAAGCAAAATAAAGTAGCCGAATGGAATGGATAAAATAAACATTATTGACAGGTCAAGTAAAATAAATACGAAAACCTAAGGTGAGAGACTAAAAAGGATGAGATTGAAGTGGAAGCAAAATAAAGTAGCTGAATGGAATGGATAAAATAAACATTATTGACAGGTCAAGTAAAATAAATACGAAAACCTAAGGTGAGAGACTAAAAAGGATGAGATTGAAGTGGAAGCAAAATAAAGTAGCCGAATAGAATGGATAAAATAAACATTATTGACAGGTCAAGTAAAATAAATATGAAAACCTAAGGTGAGAGACTAAAACGGATGAGATTGAAGTGGAAGCAAAATAAAGTAGCTGAATGGAATGGATAAAATAAACATTATTGACAGGTCAAGTAAAATAAATACGAAAACCTAAGGTGAGAGACTAAAAAGGATCAGATTGAAGTGGAAGCAAAATAAAGTAGCCGAATGGAATGGATAAAATAAACATTATTGACAGGTCAGGTAAGAAAAAGATCAAAACCTAAGGTGAGAGACTAAAAAGGATGAGATTGAAGTGGAAGCAAAATAAAGTAGCCGAATGGAATGGATAAAATAAACATTATTGACAGCTCAAGTAAAATAAATACGAAAACCTAAGGTGAGAGACTAAAAAGGATGAGATTGAAGTGGAAGCAAAATAAAGTAGCCGAATGGAATGGATAAAATAAACATTATTGATAGGTCAAGTAAAATAAATACGAAAACCTAAGGTGAGAGACTAAAAAGGATGAGATTGAAGTGGAAGCAAAATAAAGTAGCCGAATGGAATGGATAAAATAAACATTATTGACAGATCAAGTTAAATAAATACGAAAACCTAAGGTGAGAGACTAAAAAGGATAAGATTGAAGTGGAAGCAAAATAAAGTAGCCGAATAGAATGGATAAAATAAACATTATTGACAGGTCAGGTAAGAAAAAGATCAAAACCTAAGGTGAGAGACTAAAACGGATGAGATTGAAGTGGAAGCAAAATAAAGTAGCCGAATGGAATGGATAAAATAAACATTATTGACAGGTCAAGTAAAATAAATACGAAAACCTAAGGTGAGAGACTAAAAAGGATGAGATTGAAGTGGAAGCAAAATAAAGTAGAAAGAATGGAATGGATAAAATAAACATTATCGATAAGGTCAGCTAATACTGAATCAAAACCGAAGCTGGAGACTAAAAAAAATGAGATTGGAGTGGAAGCAAAATAAAGTAGCCGAATGGAATGGATAAAATAAACATTATTGACAGGTCAGGTAAGAAAAAGATCAAAACCTAAGGTTAGAGACTAAAAGGATGAGATTGAAGTGGAAGCAAAATAAAGTAGCCGAATGGAATGGATAAAATAAACATTATTGACAGGTCAGGTAAAATAAAGATTAAAACCTAAGGCGAGAGACTACAAAAAGGATGAGATTGAAGTGGAAAGCAAAATAAAGTAGCCGAATGGAATGGATAAAATAAACATTATTGACAGGTCAGGTAAGAAAAAGATCAAAACCTAAGGTGAGAGACTAAAAAGGATGAGATTGAAGTGGAAGCAAAATAAAATAGCCGAAAGGAATGGATAAAATAAACATTATTGACAGGTCAGGTAAGACAAAAGATGAAAACCTAAGGTGAGAGACTAAAAGGATAAGATTGAAGTGGAAGCAAAATAAAGTAGCCGAATGGAATGGATAAAATAAACATTATTGACAGGTCAAGTAAAATAAATACGAAAACCTAAGGTGAGAGACTAAAAAGGATGAGATTGAAGTGGAAGCAAAATAAAGTAGCTGAATGGAATGGATAAAATAAACATTATTGACAGGTCAAGTAAAATAAATACGAAAACCTAAGGTGAGAGACTAAAAAGGATGAGATTGAAGTGAAGCAAAATAAAGTAGCCGAATAGAATGGATAAAATAAACATTATTGACAGGTCAAGTAAAATAAATACGAAAACCTAAGGTGAGAGACTAAAAAGGATGAGACTGAAGTGGAAGCAAAATAAAGTAGTAGAATGGAATGGATAAAATAAACATTATTGACAGGTCAGGTAAGAAAAAGATCAAAACCTAAGGTGAGAGACTAAAAGGATCAGATTAGTGGAAGCAAAATAAAGTAGCCGAATGGAATGGATAAAATAAACATTATTGACAGGTCAGGTAAGAAAAGATCAAAACCTAAGGTGAGAGACTAAAAAGGATGAGATTGAAGTGGAAGCAAAATAAAGTAGCCGAATGGAATGGATAAAATAAACATTATTGACAGATCAGAGTAGAAATAAATACGAAAACCTAAGGTGAGAGACTAAAAAGGATGAGATTGAAGTGGAAGCAAAATAAAGTAGCTGAATGGAATGGATAAAATAAACATTATTGACAGAGTCAGGTAAGAAAAAGATCAAAACTTAAGGTGAGAGACTAAAAAGGATCAGATTGAAGTGGAAGCAAAATAAAGTAGCCGAATGGAATGGATAAAATAAACTTATTGACAGGTCAAGTAAAATAAATACGAAAACCTAAGGTACAAGAGACTAAAACGGATGAGATTGAAGTGGAAGCAAAATAAAGTAGCTGAATGGAATGGATAAATAAAACATTATTGACAGGTCAAGTAAAATAAATACGAAAACCTAAGGTGAGAGACTAAAAAGGATCAGATTGAAGTGGAAGCAAAATAAAGTAGCCGAATGGAATGGATAAAATAAACATTATTGACAGGTCAGGTAAGAAAAAGATCAAAACCTAAGGTGAGAGACTAAAAGGATGAGATTAGGAAATTGGAAGCAAAATAAAGTAGCCGAATGGAACTGGATAAAATAAACATTGATGACAGGTCAAGTAAAATAAATACGAAAACCTAAGGTGAGAGACTAAAAGGATGAGATTGAAGTGGAAGCAAAATAAAGTAGCCGAATGGAATGGATAAAATAAACATTATTGACAGGTCAAGTAAAATAAATACGAAAACCTAAGGTGAGAGACTAAAAAGGATGAGATTGAAGTGGAAGCAAAATAAAGTAGCCGAATGGAATGGATAAAATAAACATTATTGACAGGTCAAGTAAAATAAATACGAAAACCTAAGGTGAGAGACTAAAAAGGATAAGATTGAAGTGGAAGCAAAATAAAGTAGCCGAATAGAATGGATAAAATAAACATTATTGACAGGTCAGGTAAGAAAAGATCAAAACCTAAGGTGAGAGACTGAAACGGATGAGATTGAAGTGAGCAAAATAAAGTAGCCGAATGGAATGGATAAAATAAACATTATTGACAGGTCAAGTAAAATAAATATGAAAACCTAAGGTGAGAGACTAAAAAGGATGAGATTGAAGTGGAAGCAAATAAAGTAGCTGAATAGAATGGATAAAATAAACATTATTGATAGGTCAGGTAAGAAATCATCAAAACCTAAGGTGAGAGACTAAAAAGGATGAGATTGAAGTGGAAGCAAAATAAAGTAGCCGAATAGAATGGATAAAATAAACATTATTGACAGGTCAGGTAAGAAAAAGATCAAACCCCTGGGTGAGAGACTAAAAAGGATGAGATTGAAGTGGAAGCAAAATAAAGAGTAGAAAGAATGGAATGGAGAAAATAAACATTATCGATAGGTCAGCTAATATACAGATCAAAACCTAAGCTGGGAGACTAAAAAAATATGAGATTGGAGTGGAAGCAAAATAAAGTAGCCGAATGGAATGGATAAAATAAACATTATTGACAGGTCAGGTAAGAAAAAGATCAAAACCTAAGGTTAGAGACTAAAAAGGATGAGATTGAAGTGGAAGCAAAATAAAGTAGCCGAATGGAATGGATAAAATAAACATTATTGACAGGTCAGGTAAAATAAAGATCAAAACCTAAGGCGAGAGACTAAAAAGGATTAGATTGAAGTGGAAGCAAAATAAAGTAGCCGAATGGAATGGATAAAATAAACATTATTGACAGGTCAGGTAAGAAAAAGATGCAAAACCTAAGGTGAGAGACTAAAAAGGATGAGATTGAAGTGGAAGCAAAATAAAATAGCCGAAAGGAATGGATAAAATAAACATTATTGACATGTCAGGTAAGACAAAGATGAAAACCTAAGGTGAGAGACTAAAAAGGATAAGATTGAAGTGGAAGCAAAATAAAGTAGAAAGAATGGAATGGAGGAAATAAACATTATTGACAGGTCAGGTAAGATAAAGTTGAAAACCTAAGGTGAGAGACTAAAAAGGATAAGATTGAAGTGGAAGCAAAATAAAGTAGCCGAATAGAATGGATAAAATAAACATTATTGACAGGTCAGGTAAGATAAAGATGAAAACCTAAGGTGAGAGACTAAAAAGGATGAGATTGAAGTGGAAGCAAAATAAAGTAGAAAGAATGGAATGGAGAAAATAAACATTATTGACAGGTCAGGTAAGATGAAGATGAAAACCTAAGGTGAGAGTCTAAAAAGGATAAGATTTATGTGGAAGCAAAATAAAGTAGCCGAATGGAATGGATAAAATAAACATTATTGACAGGTCAGGTAAGAAAAAGATCAAAAGCTAAGGTGAGAGACTAAAAAGGATGAGATTGAAGTGGAAGCAAAATAAAGTAGCAGTATGGAAGTAATAAAATAAGCATTATTGAAAGGCCAGGTAAAGTAAAGATCAAAACCTAAGGTGAGAGACTAAAAAGAATAAGATTGAAGTGGAAGTAAAATAACATAGCAGAATGGAATGGATAAAACAAACATTATTGACAGGTCAGGTTAGAAAAATATCAAAACCTAAGGTGAGAGACTAAAAAGGATGAGATTGAAGTGGAAGCAAAATAAAGTAGAAAGAATGGAATGGAGAAAATAAACATTATTGACAGGTCAGGTAAGATAAAGATGAAAACCTAAGGTGAGAGACTAAAAAGGATAAGATTGAAGTGGAAGCAAAATAAAGTAGCCGAATGGAATGGATAAAATAAACATTATTGACAGGTCAGGTAAGAAAAAGATCAAAACCTAAGCTGAGAGACTAAAACGGATGAGATTGAAGTGGAAGCAAAATAAAGTAGCCGAATGGAATGGATAAAATAAACATTATTGACAGGTCAAGTAAAATAAATACGAAAACCTAAGGTGAGAGACTAAAAAGGATAAGATTGAAGTGGAAGCAAAATAAAGTAGCCGAATAGAATGGATAAAATAAACATTATTGACAGGTCAGGTAAGAAAAAGATCAAAACCTAAGGTGAGAGACTAAAACGGATGAGATTGAAGTGGAAGCAAAATAAAGTAGCCGAATGGAATGGATAAAATAAACATTATTGACAGGTCAAGTAAAATAAATACGAAAACCTAAGGTGAGAGACTAAAAAGGATGAGATTGAAGTGGAAGCAAAATAAAGTAGCCGAATAGAATGGATAAAATAAACATTATTGATAGGTCAGGTAAGAAATCATCAAAACCTAAGGTGAGAGACTAAAAAGGATGAGATTGAAGTGGAAGCAAAATAAAGTAGCCGAATAGAATGGATAAAATAAACATTATTGACAGGTCTGGTAAGAAAAAGATCAAAACCTAAGGTGAGAGACTAAAAAGGATGAGATTGAAGTGGAAGCAAAATAAAGTAGAAAGAATGGAATGGAGAAAATAAACATTATCGATAGGTCAGCTAATATACAGATCAAAACCTAAGCTGGGAGACTAAAAAAAATATGAGATTGGAGTGGAAGCAAAATAAAGTAGCCGAATGGAATGGATAAAATAAACATTATTGACAGGTCAGGTAAGAAAAAGATCAAAACCTAAGGTTAGAGACTAAAAAGGATGAGATTGAAGTGGAAGCAAAATAAAGTAGCCGAATGGAATGGATAAAATAAACATTATTGACAGGTCAGGTAAAATAAAGATCAAAACCTAAGGCGAGAGACTAAAAAGGATGAGATTGAAGTGGAAGCAAAATAAAGTAGCCGAATGGAATGGATAAAATAAACATTATTGACAGGTCAGGTAAGAAAAAGATCAAAACCTAAGGTGAGAGACTAAAAAGGATGAGATTGAAGTGGAAGCAAAATAAAATAGCCGAAAGGAATGGATAAAATAAACATTATTGACAGGTCAGGTAAGACAAAGATGAAAACCTAAGGTGAGAGACTAAAAAGGATAAGATTGAAGTGGAAGCAAAATAAAGTAGAAAGAATGGAATGGAGGAAATAAACATTATTGACAGGTCAGGTAAGATAAAGATGAAAACCTAAGGTGAGAGACTAAAAAGGATAAGATTGAAGTGGAAGCAAAATAAAGTAGCCGAATAGAATGGATAAAATAAACATTATTGACAGGTCAGGTAAGATAAAGTTGAAAACCTAAGGTGAGAGATTAAAAAGGATAAGATTGAAGTGGAAGCAAAATAAAGTAGCCGAATAGAATGGATAAAATAAACATTATTGACAGGTCAGGTAAGATAAAGATGAAAACCTAAGGTGAGAGACTAAAAAGGATGAGATTGAAGTGGAAGCAAAATAAAGTAGAAAGAATGGAATGGAGAAAATAAACATTATTGACAGGTCAGGTAAGAAAAAGATCAAAAGCTAAGGTGAGAGACTAAAAAGGATGAGATTGAAGTGGAAGCAAAATAAAGTAGCAGTATGGAAGTAATAAAATAAGCATTATTGAAAGGCCAGGTAAAGTAAAGATCAAAACCTAAGGTGAGAGACTAAAAAGAATAAGATTGAAGTGGAAGTAAAATAACATAGCAGAATGGAATGGATAAAACAAACATTATTGACAGGTCAGGTTAGAAAAAGATCAAAACCTAAGGTGAGAGACTAAAAAGGATGAGATTGAAGTGGAAGCAAAATAAAGTAGCTGAATGGAATGGATAAAATAAACATTATTGACAGGTCAAGTAAAATAAATACGAAAACCTAAGGTGAGAGACTAAAAAGGATGAGATTGAAGTGGAAGCAAAATAAAGTAGTAGAATGGAATGGATAAAATAAACATTATTGACAGGTCAGGTAAGAAAAAGATCAAAACCTAAGGTCAGAGACTGAAAAGGATCAGATTGAAGTGGAAGCAAAATAAAGTAGCCGAATGGAATGGATAAAATAAACATTATTGACAGGTCAGGTAAGAAAAAGATCAAAACCTAAGGTGAGAGACTAAAAAGGATTAGATTGAAGTGGAAGCAAAATAAAGTAGCCGAATGGAATGGATAAAATAAACATTATTGACAGGTCAAGTAAAATAAATACGAAAACCTAAGGTGAGAGACTAAAAAGGATGAGATTGAAGTGGAAGCAAAATAAAGTAGAAAGAATGGAATGGAGGAAATAAACATTATCGATAGGTCAGCTAATATACAGATCAAAACCTAAGGTGGGAGACTAAAAAAAATATGAGATTGAAGTGGAAGCAAAATAAAGTAGCCGAATGGAATGGATAAAATAAACATTATTGACAGGTCAGGTAAGAAAAAGATCAAAACCTAAGGTGAGAGACTAAAAAGGATGAGATTGAAGTGGAAGCAAAATAAAGTAGCCGAATGGAATGGATAAAATAAACATTATTGACAGGTCAAGTAAAATAAATACGAAAACCTAAGGTGAGAGACTAAAAAGGATGAGATTGAAGTGGAAGCAAAATAAAGTAGCCGAATGGAATGGATAAAATAAACATTATTGACAGGTCAGGTAAGAAAAAGATCAAAACCTAAGGTGAGAGACTAAAAAGGATAAGATTGAAGTGGAAGCAAAATAAAGTAGCCGAATGGAATGGATAAAATAAACATTATTGACAGGTCAGGTAAGAAAAAGATCAAAACCTAAGGTGAGAGACTAAAAAGGATAAGATTGAAGTGGAAGCAAAATAAAGTAGCCGAATGGAATGGATAAAATAAACATTATTGACAGGTCAGGTAAGAAAAAGATCAAAACCTAAGGTGAGAGACTAAAAAGGATCAGATTGAAGTGGAAGCAAAATAAAGTAGCCGAATGGAATGGATAAAATAAACATTATTGACAGGTCAAGTAAAATAAATACGAAAACCTAAGGTGAGAGACTAAAAAGGATCAGATTGAAGTGGAAGCAAAATAAAGTAGCCGAATAGAATGGATAAAATAAACATTATTGATAGGTCAGGTAAGAAAACATCAAAACCTAAGGTGAGAGACTAAAAAGGATAAGATTGAAGTGGAAGCAAAATAAAGTAGCCGAATGGAATGGATAAAATAAACATTATTGACAGGTCAGGTAAGAAAAAGATCAAAACCTAAGGTGGGAGACTAAAAAAAATATGAGATTGAAGTGGAAGCAAAATAAAGTAGCCGAATGGAATGGATAAAATAAACATTATTGACAGGTCAAGTAAAATAAATACGAAAACCTAAGGTGAGAGACTAAAAAGGATGAGATTGAAGTGGAAGCAAAATAAAGTAGCTGAATGGAATGGATAAAATAAACATTATTGACAGGTCAAGTAAAATAAATACGAAAACCTAAGGTGAGAGACTAAAACGGATGAGATTGAAGTGGAAGCAAAATAAAGTAGCTGAATGGAATGGATAAAATAAACATTATTGACAGGTCAAGTAAAATAAATACGAAAACCTAAGGTGAGAGACTAAAAAGGATGAGATTGAAGTGGATGCAAAATAAAGTAGCCGAATGGAATGGATAAAATAAACATTATTGACAGGTCAGGTAAGAAAAAGATCAAAACCTAAGGTGAGAGACTAAAAAGGATGAGATTGAAGTGGAAGCAAAATAAAGTAGCTGAATGGAATGGATAAAATAAACATTATTGACAGGTCAAGTAAAATAAATACGAAAACCTAAGGTGAGAGACTAAAAAGGATGAGATTGAAGTGGAAGCAAAATAAAGTAGTAGAATGGAATGGATAAAATAAACATTATTGACAGGTCAGGTAAGAAAAAGATCAAAACCTAAGGTCAGAGACTAAAAAGGATCAGATTGAAGTGGAAGCAAAATAAAGTAGCCGAATGGAATGGATAAAATAAACATTATTGACAGGTCAGGTAAGAAAAAGATCAAAACCTAAGGTGAGAGACTAAAAAGGATTAGATTGAAGTGGAAGCAAAATAAAGTAGCCGAATGGAATGGATAAAATAAACATTATTGACAGGTCAAGTAAAATAAATACGAAAACCTAAGGTGAGAGACTAAAAAGGATGAGATTGAAGTGGAAGCAAAATAAAGTAGCCGAATAGAATGGATAAAATAAACATTATTGATAGGTCAGGTAAGAAAACATCAAAACCTAAGGTGAGAGACTAAAAAGGATGAGATTGAAGTGGAAGCAAAATAAAGTAGCCGAATAGAATGGATAAAATAAACATTATTCACAGGTCAGGTAAGAAAAAGATCAAAACCTAAGGTGAGAGACTAAAAAGGATTAGATTGAAGTGGAAGCAAAATAAAGTAGCCGAATAGAATGGATAAAATAAACATTATTGACAGGTCAGGTAAGAAAAAGATCAAAACCTAAGGTGAGAGACTAAAAAGGATTAGATTGAAGTGGAAGCAAAATAAAGTAGCCGAATGGAATGGATAAAATAAACATTATTGACAGGTCAAGTAAAATAAATACGAAAACCTAAGGTGAGAGACTAAAAAGGATGAGATTGAAGTGGAAGCAAAATAAAGTAGCCGAATGGAATGGATAAAATAAACATTATTGACAGGTCAAGTAAAATAAATACGAAAACCTAAGGTGAGAGACTAAAAAGGATGAGATTGAAGTGGAAGCAAAATAAAGTAGCTGAATGGAATGGATAAAATAAACATTATTGACAGGTCAAGTAAAATAAATACGAAAACCTAAGGTGAGAGACTAAAAAGGATGAGATTGAAGTGGAAGCAAAATAAAGTAGCCGAATAGAATGGATAAAATAAACATTATTGACAGGTCAAGTAAAATAAATACGAAAACCTAAGGTGAGAGACTAAAAAGGATGAGATTGAAGTGGAAGCAAAATAAAGTAGTAGAATGGAATGGATAAAATAAACATTATTGACAGGTCAGGTAAGAAAAAGATCAAAACCTAAGGTGAGAGACTAAAAAGGATCAGATTGAAGTGGAAGCAAAATAAAGTAGCCGAATGGAATGGATAAAATAAACATTATTGACAGGTCAGGTAAGAAAAAGATCAAAACCTAAGGTGAGAGACTAAAAAGGATGAGATTGAAGTGGAAGCAAAATAAAGTAGCCGAATGGAATGGATAAAATAAACATTATTGACAGGTCAAGTAAAATAAATACGAAAACCTAAGGTGAGAGACTAAAAAGGATGAGATTGAAGTGGAAGCAAAATAAAGTAGCTGAATGGAATGGATAAAATAAACAGTATTGACAGGTCAAGTAAAATAAATACGAAAACCTAAGGTGAGAGACTAAAAAGGATGAGATTGAAGTGGAAGCAAAGTAAAGTAGTAGAATGGAATGGATAAAATAAACATTATTGACAGGTCAAGTAAAATAAATACGAAAACCTAAGGTGAGAGACTAAAAAGGATCAGATTGAAGTGGAAGCAAAATAAAGTAGCGGAATGGAATGGATAAAATAAACATTATTGACAGGTCAGGTAAGAAAAAGATCAAAACCTAAGGTGAGAGACTAAAAAGGATCAGATTGAAGTGGAAGCAAAATAAAGTAGCCGAATGGAATGGATAAAATAAACATTATTGACAGGTCAAGTAAAATAAATATGAAAACCTAAGGTGAGAGACTAAAACGGATGAGATTGAAATGGAAGCAAAATAAAGTAGCTGAATGGAATGGATAAAATAAACATTATTGACAGGTCAAGTAAAATAAATACGAAAACCTAAGGTGAGAGACTAAAAAGGATCAGATTGAAGTGGAAGCAAAATAAAGTAGCCGAATGGAATGGATAAAATAAACATTATTGACAGGTCAGGTAAGAAAAAGATCAAAACCTAAGGTGAGAGACTAAAAAGGATGAGATTGAAGTGGAAGCAAAATAAAGTAGCCGAATGGAATGGATAAAATAAACATTATTGACAGCTCAAGTAAAATAAATACGAAAACCTAAGGTGAGAGACTAAAAAGGATGAGATTGAAGTGGAAGCAAAATAAAGTAGCCGAATGGAATGGATAAAATAAACATTATTGATAGGTCAAGTAAAATAAATACGAAAACCTAAGGTGAGAGACTAAAAAGGATGAGATTGAAGTGGAAGCAAAATAAAGTAGCCGAATGGAATGGATAAAATAAACATTATTGACATATCAAGTTAAATAAATACGAAAACCTAAGGTGAGAGACTAAAAAGGATCAGATTGAAGTGGAAGCAAATTAAAGTATCCGAATAGAATGGATAAAATAAACATTATTGACAGGTCAGGTAAGAAAAAGATCAAAACCTAAGGTGAGAGACTAAAACGGATGAGATTGGAGTGGAAGCAAAATAAAGTAGCCGAATGGAATGGATAAAATAAACATTATTGACAGGTCAAGTAAAATAAATACGAAAACCTAAGGTGAGAGACTAAAAAGGATGAGATTGAAGTGGAAGCAAAATAAAGTAGAAAGAATGGAATGGAGAAAATAAACATTATCGATAGGTCAGCTAATATACAGATTAAAACCGAAGCTGGGAGACTAAAAAAAATATGAGATTGGAGTGGAAGCAAAATAAAGTAGCCGAATGGAATGGATAAAATAAACATTATTGACAGGTCAGGTAAGAAAAAGATCAAAACCTAAGGTTAGAGACTAAAAAGGATGAGATTGAAGTGGAAGCAAAATAAAGTAGCCGAATGGAATGGATAAAATAAACATTATTGACAGGTCAGGTAAAATAAAGATCAAAACCTAAGGTGAGAGACTAAAAAGGATTAGATTGAAGTGGAAGCAAAATAAAGTAGCCGAATGGAATGGATAAAATAAACATTATTGACAGGTCAAGTAAAATAAATACGAAAACCTAAGGTGAGAGACTAAAAAGGATGAGATTGAAGTGGAAGCAAAATAAAGTAGCCGAATGGAATGGATAAAATAAACATTATTGACAGGTCAAGTAAAATAAATACGAAAACCTAAGGTGAGAGACTAAAAAGGATGAGATTGAAGTGGAAGCAAAATAAAGTAGCTGAATGGAATGGATAAAATAAACATTATTGACAGGTCAAGTAAAATAAATACGAAAACCTAAGGTGAGAGACTAAAAAGGATGAGATTGAAGTGGAAGCAAAATAAAGTAGCCGAATAGAATGGATAAAATAAACATTATTGACAGGTCAAGTAAAATAAATATGAAAACCTAAGGTGAGAGACTAAAACGGATGAGATTGAAGTGGAAGCAAAATAAAGTAGCTGAATGGAATGGATAAAATAAACATTATTGACAGGTCAAGTAAAATAAATACGAAAACCTAAGGTGAGAGACTAAAAAGGATCAGATTGAAGTGGAAGCAACAAAGTAGCCGAATGGAATGGATAAAAATAAACATTATTGACAGGTCAGGTAAGAAAAAGATCAAAACCTAAGGTGAGAGACTAAAAAGGATGAGATTGAAGTGGAAGCAAAATAAAGTAGCCGAATGGAATGGATAAAATAAACATTATTGACAGCTCAAGTAAAATAAATACGAAAACCTAAGGTGAGAGACTAAAAAGGATGAGATTGAAGTGGAAGCAAAATAAAGTAGCCGAATGGAATGGATAAAATAAACATTATTGATAGGTCAAGTAAAATAAATACGAAAACCTAAGGTGAGAGACTAAAAAGGATGAGATTGAAGGAAGCAAAATAAAGTAGCCGAATGGAATGGATAAAAACATTATTGACAGATCAAGTTAAATAAAATACGAAACCTAAGGTGAGAGACTAAAAAGGATAAGATTGAAGTGGAAGCAAAATAAAGTAGCCTAATAGAATGGATAAAATAAACAGACACACAGGTCAGGTAAGAAAAAGATCAAAACCTAAGGTGAGAGACTAAAACGGATGAGATTGAAGTGGAAGCAAAATAAAGTAGCCGAATGGAATGGATAAAAATAAAATATTATTGACAGGTCAAGTAAAATAAATACGAAAACCTAAGGTGAGAGACTAAAAAGGATGAGATTGAAGTGGAAGCAAAATAAAGTAGAAAGAATGGAATGGATAAAATAAACATTATCGATAGGTCAGCCAATATACAGATCAAAACCGAAGCTGGGAGACTAAAAAAATATGAGATTGGAGGGAAGCAAAATAAAGTAGTCGAATGGAATGGATAAAATAAACATTATTGACAGGTCAGGTAAGAAAAAGATCAAAACCTAAGGTTAGAGACTAAAAGGATGAGATTGAAGTGGAAGCAAAATAAAGTAGCCGAATGGAATGGATAAAATAAACATTATTGACAGGTCAGGTAAAATAAAGATCAAAACCTAAGGCGAGAGACTAAAAGGATGAGATTGAAGTGGAAGCAAAATAGCAGTCAATGGAATGGATAAAATAAACATTATTGACAGGTCAGGTAAGAAAAAAACACTCAAACCTAAGGTGAGAGACTAAAAAGGATGAGATTGAAGTGGAAGCAAAATAAAATAGCCGAAAGGAATGGATAAAATAAACATTATTGACAGGTCAGGTAAGACAAAGATGAAAACCTAAGGTGAGAGACTAAAAAGGATAAGATTGAAGTGGAAGCAAAATAAAGTAGCCGAATGGAATGGATAAAATAAACATTATTGACAGGTCAAGTAAAATAAATACTAAAACCTAAGGTGAGAGACTAAAAAGGATGAGATTGAAGTGGAAGCAAATAAAGTAGCTGAATGGAATGGATAAAATAAACATTATTGACAGGTCAAGTAAAATAAATACGAAAACCTAAGGTGAGAGACTAAAAAGGATGAGATTGAAGTGGAAGCAAAATAAAGTAGCCGAATAGAATGGATAAAATAAACATTATTGACAGGTCAAGTAAAATAAACAGTTTTAAAACCTAAGGTGAGAGACTAAAAAGGAGCGGAGACTGAAGTGGCCAAAATAAAGTAGTAGAATGGAATGGATAAAATAAACATTATTGACAGGTCAGGTAAGAAAAAGATCAAAAACCTAAGGTGAGAGACTAAAAAGGATCAGATTGAAGTGGAAGCAAAATAAAGTAGCCGAATGGAATGGATAAAAATAAACATTATTGACAGGTCAGGTAAGAAAAAAGATCAAACCTAAGGTGAGAGACTAAAAGGATGAGATTGAAGTGGAAGCAAAATAAAGTAGCCGAATGGAATGGATAAAATAAACATTATTGACAGGTCAAGTGAAATAAATACGAAACCTAAGGTGAGAGACTAAAAAGGATGAGATTGAAGTGGAAGCAAATAAAGTAGCTGAATGGAATGGATAAAATAAACATTATTGACAGGTCAGGTAAGAAAAAGATCAAAACTTAAGGTGAGAGACTAAAAAGGATCAGATTGAAGTGGAAGCAAAATAAAGTAGCCGAATGAATGGATAAAATAAACATTATTGACAGGTCAAGTAAAATAAATACGAAAACCTAAGGTGAGAGACTAAAACATGAGATTGGTGGAAGCAAAATAAAGTAGCTGAATGGAATGGATAAAATAAACATTATTGACAGGTCAAGTAAAATAAATACGAAAACCTAAGGTGAGAGACTAAAAAGGATCAGATTGAAGTGGAAGCAAAATAAAGTAGCCTAATGGAATGGATAAAATAAACATTATTGACAGGTCAGGTAAGAAAAAAGATCAAAACCTAAGGTGAGACTAAAAAGGATGAGATCATGGAAGCAAAATAAAGTAGCCGAATGGAATGGATAAAAATAAACATTATTGACAGGTCAAGTAAAATAAATACGAAAACCTAAGGTGAGAGACTAAAAAGGATGAGATTAAGTGGAAGCAAAATAAAGTAGCCGAATGGAATGGATAAAATAAACATTATTGACAGGTCAAGTAAAATAAATACGAAAACCTAAGGTGAGAGACTAAAAAGGATGAGATTGAAGTGGAAGCAAAATAAAGTAGCCGAATGAATGGATAAATAAACATTATTGACAGGTCAAGTAAAATAAATACGAAAACCTAAGGTGAGAGACTAAAAGGATAAGATTGAAGTGGAAGCAAAATAAAGTAGCCGAATAGAATGGATAAAATAAACATTATTGACAGGTCAGGTAAGAAAAAGATCAAACCCAAGGTGAGAGACTGAAACGGATGAGATTGAAGTGGAAGCAAAATAAAGTAGCCGAAATGGAATGGATAAAATAAACATTATTGACAGGTCAAGTAAAATAAATATGAAAACCCAAGGAGGAGACTAAAAAGGATGAGATTGAAGTGAAGCAAAATAAAAGTAGCCGAATAGAATGGATAAAATAAACATTATTGATAGGTCAGGTAAGAAATCATCAAAACCTAAGGTGAGAGACTAAAAAGGATGAGATTGAAGTGGAAGCAAAATAAAGTAGCCGAATAGAATGGATAAAATAAACATTATTGACAGGTCAGGTAAGAAAAAGATCAAACCTAAGGTGAGAGACTAAAAAGGATGAGATTGAAGTGGAAGCAAAATAAAGTAGAAAGAATGGAATGGAGAAAATAAACATTATCGATAGGTCAGCTAATATACAGATCAAACCCAAGCTGGGAGACTAAAAAAATATGAGATTGGAGTGGAAGCAAAATAAAGAAATAATGGAATGGATAAAATAAACATTATTGACAGGTCAGGTAAGAAAAAGATCAAAACCTAAGGTTAGAGACTAAAAAGGATGAGATTGAAGTGGAAGCAAAATAAAGTAGCCGAATGGAATGGATAAAATAAACATTATTGACAGGTCAGGTAAAATAAAGATCAAAACCTAAGGTGAGAGACTAAAAAGGATGAGATTGAAGTGGAAGCAAAATAAAATAGCCGAAAGGAATGGATAAAATAAACATTATTGACAGGTCAGGTAAGACAAAGATGAAAACCTAAGGTGAGAGACTAAAAAGGATAAGATTGAAGTGGAAGCAAAATAAAGTAGAAAGAATGGAATGGATAAAATAAACATTATTGACAGGTCAGGTAAGATAAAGATGAAAACCTAAGGTGAGAGACTAAAAAGGATAAGATTGAAGTGGAAGCAAAATAAAGTAGCTGAATAGAATGGATAAAATAAACATTATTGACAGGTCAGGTAAGATAAAGTTGAAAACCTAAGGTGAGAGACTAAAAAGGATAAGATTGAAGTGGAAGCAAAATAAAGTAGCCGAATAGAATGGATAAAATAAACATTATTGACAGGTCAGGTAAGATAAAGATGAAAACCTAAGGTGAGAGACTAAAAAGGATGAGATTGAAGTGGAAGCAAAATAAAGTAGAAAGAGTGGAATGGAGAAAATAAACATTATTGACAGGTCAGGTAAGATAAAGATGAAAACCTAAGGTGAGAGACTAAAAAGGATAAGATTGAAGTGGAAGCAAAATAAAGTAGCCGAATGGAATGGATAAAATAAACATTATTGACAGGTCAGGTAAGAAAAAGATCAAAAGCTAAGGTGAGAGACTAAAAAGGATGAGATTGAAGTGGAAGCAAAATAAAGTAGCAGTATGGAAGTAATAAAATAAGCATTATTGAAAGGCCAGGTAAAGTAAAGATCAAAACCTAAGGTGAGAGACTAAAAAGAATAAGATTGAAGTGGAAGTAAAATAACATAGCAGAATGGAATGGATAAAATAAACATTATTGACAGGTCAGGTAAGAAAAAGATCAAAACCTAAGGTGAGAGACTAAAAAGGATGAGATTGAAGTGGAAGCAAAATAAAGTAGAAAGAATGGAATGGAGAAAATAAACATTATTGACAGGTCAGGTAAGATAAAGATGAAAACCTAAGGTGAGAGACTAAAAAGGATAAGATTGAAGTGGAAGCAAAATAAAGTAGCCGAATGGAATGGATAAAATAAACATTATTGACAGGTCAAGTAAAATAAATACGAAAACCTAAGGTGAGAGACTAAAAAGGATGAGATTGAAGTGGAAGCAAAATAAAGTAGCCGAATAGAATGGATAAAATAAACATTATTGACAGGTCAGGTAAAGTAAAGATCAAAACCTAAGGTGAGAGACTAATAAGAATAAGATTGAAGTGGAAGTAAAATAACGTAGCAGAATGGAATGCATAAAGTAAACACCATTGATAGTGCAGCTGAGGTAAACGATGGAGGCTATGGTGAGAAGAAAATGTTGATGCAAGGAAAAATATGAATTTTTTTATTTTTAAATATTGAATATGGAAAAATATGCTAGTTTTAAGAAATAATGTAAGCATTTTTTATATTATATATAAGTTTATTTGAAAAAAAATTTTAAGAACCTAGAAAAATTGCATTTTCTAAAAGCATTGAAAAATTCTTTTGATATGTTCTTGTCACAAAACCTTTAAGAAATTGATATTAATCTTTGGTGAAGTATCTGATAAGTTTTTCTTTTCTTACAAGCAGTGTTATTCCATGCAAAATTGTAAAGCTACTAAAAAACAAGAAGTACCTCACTTAAAAGAACTTTGTATGGAAACATTAATTATGACCAGCATTTGGAAGGAGTACTCAGGAGTATAGTTGGATATGATTGACATTCTGTCATATGACTATAGTCAGAATATAAACAAATCAAAACTATTATTATCAGATATATTTATGTGGGTAAATATTTTTTATACTCTTTTCATATTCTGATCAAGTATGTCTATTAGTTTATTTATTATTTTTAGCTTTTGTTTTTAAATTTAACTTTTGTACTGTTTACTGATGCTACCCTTGGTCAACCCTGACCGACAGAGGCATACTACTACTGTTCATTGAGATGATCAAAGTCTAAAGGGAAAGTAAAAGCAATGTAATGAAGGAAATTAAAAATTAAATCTAAATTAAAAATGTTCAATCCTCCTTCTTTTATAAGCTGTATCCCTTCAGGGTGTAGAGGATCCTGACTCTAATCCACTTCTTATTCCAAGTCAAACTAGTTTTAACCATTACTCTTCATCATTGTTCATATTCTACCTTTCCCTTAATGAAGTTCATTAGGTATATTACTACCTGTTTCCCTTCTGCCACTTTTGCCATTAACATACCCTGTGAGTGTTAGGGTCTTTAATTTTTCCTTCCTCATTATGTGTTCTTAAGCATAAGAGTCCTTTTCTGTTCCAGTCTCCTCTTCATCTTCATTGTCTATCATTCACTGCCATTTTGGAAGATTGATATTTCATAACAGCGGGACAGTTATTTTTGTTTATAACAAAATTTTCCTTTTTCTTAATGTTTTACTCTCTGGAAGGTATATTTTGCTATTCCAATACATCTTTGGACTTTTATGTCACATTTTCCATCATCTGTTATAATAATTGCCAGATCAATTTATGAATGTTTAATAAGGAGACATCTTTTGATAATTGTAGTATCAGTGTGGGGGAGAGAGATGCAAAATATGTATTGTCTTGTTTACAAGGAAGTACTGAAAAGTTTCAATGGTTGGTTAGATTTTGAGAATATTTTAGTAATCCTCTCATATATATTCATGTAAAAGAATTTGCTTGTGCATTATAATTCTGAGTAAATTCTTTTCTTAACAGAAATAGAATAAGTTTTGATCATTTTTTTTTACTTATCCCAGCATGAACAGGTACACACGTCTGCTTTATAATCATATTTTTAAACAGTGACATAAAAATATTTTTTTGTTGTCTTTGAATCATTATCTTGCAGGAGCTGTCTGAAATAATGAAATTGCAACAATCAGAAAATCTTTCTTTCATTTTAAATGAAACATGCTTGAGAAAAAATTTTCTCACTAAATAATATCCAACAAATATATAAGATTATGAACAGAAATTCATGACATATATATATGCGTTACATTAAATTCCTATTTTTTATCAATCAATGCAAAGGAATATAAAGAAAGAATACTTATTTCTTTTTAAAAAAAAAAATCCATAGGATGACAATGTTACATACCAGTTTGTAAATGATTTTGAAGTATGGCTTCCTTTTCAGGTTTCAGCCTCCCATTAAAGAAAGATACAACATGAATTTATCAAACAACAAGATATTTCAATATGTTGGACCAAGCTTTATGAAAGTAAACATATATCAGATCAAATGATCTTTAAGCTTTGGTGTTTATTTGAAGGTTTCATTTCTTAATTAAACAAGAGCAGTTGGTGGTGATCTTTTGTCATGATATAAATTCTCTTTTTGATTTTGTCATGAAACTACTTGTCAAATGTATTAGATTGCAGTTATAGACTGTGTGTGTTTGCTAATATACATGTTGTAGTGGTGCACACAACTAATGTACTGCAAATTCTAGTAAATGTTCCTTATTTATACAAGACTTTAAAGTGGTGGCTTTTATTTGTATGATTATCATATTTAAATTGGACTTATACATTTGTTTAAATTTTTTTATAAATTATGAAGATTATATTTTGTAACAACAACACAAAGAAAACATTTTGAGTAGTAAAGAAAATCGATTTGCTCTTATGGAATATAAACCAGGATAACATTTAAATTAACGCAAGTTGCAACACTGCTATGCAAGGGAAGGTGATGCCAACTAAATCCTTAGAACAATCTAATTAGACACACACACACACAAATGAGAAGGCATAAACTTAAAGCAGATGTGGGCAAACTGCAACCCACAGGCCACCTGTGGTCTACCAAAGAAATTCATGCAACCTGCCAAATGTTAGTAAATTTGAAAGAATGTTTTTTCTTCTTTCAACTGAGTTATTTTGTTTTCAAACAAATGTGTTTCATGTGAAGTTACTGCTTTAAAATATAAATTAAATTTTTCTTTAAATCAAGTTACTTGATATGTTTCATTTTAAGTTTCTATTTGAAAATATTAATAAAAATTGTTATTTCATTAAACAGTTACCCTGTTTCTCAAATAAATGTTATTTCTACTTTATAACATTAATTTATAAAAATAATTGTTTTTCTTCTTCTTAAAATAAGGCTATTTCATCTCTCAAATGTGTTTCATATGAAGCTCCTAATTTTTTTTTTTTTTTTAATCATATCACCCCGAGCAAGGCGGTAACGCCACTGATGTGTAGGAGGCTATGTAAGAGTGAAAAGATTGGAAAAGAGAAAGCCGGAAACCACATCCTAAACAGGGAACAAGGGATGAGCCTCTACACCTGTTCAATAGACGTGGGTGGAGTGTGAACCGGGCGATAGTTTAGTCTATCTACTCTAATTGTCTACATGTAGACGAGTTACCTAGTAGAAGGGAGATTCATTCCTATCCCAAGGAGAATTATGAAGAACACAATAGCCTGGGTAAGAATTTCACTATCATCAGCCAATTTCATATTATACACTAATGACTATTATGCCACAAATGTATAGAATTTATAAGTAGGGCAAGAAAAAGTAAGATTAGTAAAAATAGTTTAATTTTAAAGTTTTCTGTGTAAAATGGAACATGGTTAATATTTGCAAAAGCATTTGTTAAATTTGAATGGTAAAAATAACTACACAAGAAAGAAGAGGACAAAAAAAATATCCATTGGAGATTGAAGTAACTCTTGTTAAGAGGTAGACATGATTCCAATCAATTTCCCTCATGCTTCCCCAAACTTGGACAGGTCTTTAGAATCCCTAAGTTTAGAAGAGCAACTTATAAAAACTAAGTGGTATAGTACTGCAGACAAAGTCTAAAAGGTGTAATATTGATATTATGGGGAAATCAGATCATGTTGAAGAGTCTTGCAAATAAAGAACATTGCAGCTATCAACATTGTTGTTTGACCATCTAAGTTAATTGTTAATAATCTTTAATATTTTATCTGAATAGAAAAAATTCATTTGAAGAAATATTTGAGCTATTTTTAGAATATATTTTTCTGAAATAATGGTGTCTGAAGGAAACAATTAGAAATGTTTCAAACATTCAGCATTTAAGAAAAAGGGTTTTTTTTATCTCCTATCAGCATCTTAGCTGACCAATATGCTTGGTTGGTTCATTAGCAATTAGGCTTTTTTTATTTTATTGAGATTAACATCCCAGAAAGCCAACATTTTTTCTCATTAAAATAAGAATCTCCACAAAAAATGCAATACCTAAAGTTTAAAATGAAAATTGTAAAAATTCATTAAATTTTTTTTCTTATGACAATAGTGTCCTTAATATATCTAAAAAATATAATTTTCAAAAATAATTTCATTCATTTGTGAATAAGTCCTGAAAATTTCATTAAACTCTGACAACTATTATATTTAAAAGAATTTCCAAAACAATGTTTTTAATGCAAAAAGACACCAATTTCATGTACTAATTCTTAGCCCACCTACAGAAATGGAAAAAAAAAAGGATGTAAGGTACCTTCATTAAAATAATTCTGAAAAGACCTAAAGAAATGGTAAACTGAGGGTGCATTTATGTGGCAGAGGAGTGAAAAATTTCCAATCTGCAACAATTTTCACTTGGCCATCAAAGAAACATGCATTATCTTTTCTCTTAACTAATTCCAAATGTTTTTTAAAATATTTATTAATAAAAATTGTTTTTCTTTAAAGTTTAAACTGAGTTATTTTGTCTTTCAAATAAATGCATTTCTTATGAATTTTCTACAGTTCTTTAAAATATTAATTAATAAAAATTAATTCCTTTTTTTTCTTTAAAAGCCTTTTGCCTTATTTTAAATATTAATTATTTTGGTTAATATACTATAATATTGTGAACTTTTTAATGTGGCCCTTGCACTGAAAAGTTAATCCACCTCTGATTTAAAGTAGCTGTAAAAGAAAATAAATAATACCTTTAAATTATTTTTTCTTCATGAAAAATAAACTCAGTGAATATACTCAAAAAGATTCTGATAAATTTAATTGGTTATAAGCAGAGTTGTCATATTGTGTTACTTTTGTAACAGATTTGTTTCTTTTTATATTTGGGGGGAAAATTAAGAAAGAAATGATTTCTTACTGTATTATAAAAAATATTCTTGTAGATTTACTTCAAAATATTTGAAATTATTAGTTTTATAAATTAACACATTGGAAATCATTGCATTATAGCTGGAAAATGTGTGAAGTGATGTACATCATATAATAGGTATAGTTTTCATTATATATTCAGCAAATTATTCATATATATATGTTTCAGGACTGACTCACACTGAGTCAATCAGCAGTCTGTCTGTCTGTCAGTGTTCTAACTGAAAATTTGTAAGAGTATTTACCATAAATTGTTAATACACTTGCTCTTGTCTTTGTTCCCTTTTTGCTGAATTTTTTTATTGTTTATTTTGTCATCTTTACCTCAAACTTTACAGCAGCTATGATACAGTAACATTCAAATCTGTCACTGTGATAGAACTAATATTCTTGCATTTGATGCTTTTTTACAAAATGATTCTACTGATCAGTTCTTTAGCATTCTCTAGGTGAAACTTGGTTAAAATTGTATAAGTTTTTTTTTATAATTGTTTCCTTCTAAGTGAGGCAGTACTGCCACTGGTGCGCAGGGGTTTACATTGAGAAGAGATGGGACAGAAAAGAAAACAGTATAGGTGATGTTGTAGAAAGGGTAAGAGAGAGTTGGAAATCATGGAGATAGAAGATGGCAATTAATGCTGAATTTAAACTTTTGGAGATTGTAGCTATCAGGAAAGTAAACATGGGAAAAGGCTTTCCACAGGCAGGAAGTAGTATGACAAAAGAAATTTAGTAGAATTGGCAGTTACATTTGTTTATTTTGACAGTAAAAGGGTTGGACCTAGTTACCAGTCTAGTTGCACATATAAACTCATAAGAGTGGGGCACCAGGGAATAAAGCTGGTCATTAAAATACTTGTAGAAAAGACAGAGGGAAGCCACATTTTGTTTGTGAGAAAGTGACTGAAGGTGAGCAGCCAAGTCAATACCAATTATATTGCAGATCCTCCTTTGAATTTTGTCCAGAAACCTGAGATGAACAGCAGCAGCACCTGACCAGATATGGCAACAATATTCAATGCAAGTTAGTCAATATTGTAATTGTCAAGTGATTGTATAGCAAATATTCTGAAATACTTTTGAAGTTGCAAAGACTGGAAAATTGATCATTTGTAACAATGTGTTAAAAACAGGGATAAATTTTGAATAAAGTATCATGTCAAGGATAATACATATTTTTAAGATTTACTGTGATAATGTCCTCAGTTTTGAATCATAATGTTGATGAAAAATATGCTTTTTATGATACATCAAGTACTATTGTCTTTGTATTTTTGAAGCAAGAAGTGACTTAAGACAAGAAAATCAAAATCATATAAAATAGCTCCAAGAAGACAAAAGAAGATTTTAAATGAATTCTCAGATTGTTTGAAACATTAGTGATTACTAAAATGCCACACCTTAAAATTGGTGACATGGAACAATAGAAGATAAAAGTATTTTCTACAGAACAAGCTTGTTCATTTGTTCAAGCAGTTGAAAAGGAAGTGGTATGTAGTCTCACTTCATAGAGAGATGAATTTAGAAACACTTAAAATAGTCACAACTGGAAATGTAAAAATTAGAATGTCTGACTGACCTAAAAGTTTTGTCAAGTTAGTCATACCCAGAAACTGGTCAGCATAACGAGGTTTCTTTTATTGCCTTCTTGAAGTTATGACCAATGCAGAATATATTAGAAAAAAAAAATCACAGACAGAAATATAATTTGTGTAGGTATAAAATGTATATAGTTACCTGTTAGACCAGTTTCTTCATGTATTCTCTGTAGTAAGTCTTTTGCTAAATCATTAGGTTTGACTGCAAGATCAAATTCATGAGCAGAAACAAAACACTGATTGTTCACCAGGTGAATAGAAGGATCCTAAAAATAAACAAATATAAATGTAAGAAATAGATGGATAATTAAACACTAAAAATAACATTTATATAAAAAAAAAGTAATTCTAATGGTTAATAAATAGAATTTTCTTCCTTATAAAAAATTACTTTTTTTTCACATTATACCCTTAAACTGTTCAAAGCCTTATTAGGTGTAATACAGTACATCTATTATAGAATAAATCAAGGGTCATGATACAGAAAGTACAGGAGAAGGCTATGTCTTATTTTCTTTAAGACTATTTCCACATATGAAGAATTGGATGTTGTCCATTTTTATTGTGGTTGCTTGAAAATGAATTCTGCAATGCCTTAGGCATTGCAGAATTCATTTACTGAATAAATACAATCAGAGAGAGCGAGATCAGGCATAATATATTTTGTAAAATTAATCCAAAAGTGAATGCTTTAATAACATGATGAAAACTGTCAAAAGAACTTATGGCTGTTAGGGTATAAGATTTCCTGTATAAAAAAATTTTGAGAAACATTATTAAACCATGCATGCAAGATCCAATGAAAAAATTGTGCAAATTTGATGAATAAACTGGATGCTGCACAGATTTTTGGTATTTTACCCTTTATGAGGTTAGAGGGTCACTTTGAATGAACGATGAAACTGAGTGATAAGATGACTAATTTTTTTCACAATAAGAGTCTTGTGTAGCAGCATATATTATACTTTAAAACATGTACAAACTACAATCTACTATAAATCTGTACATTTTGTTTTGACAGTAAAAGAACAATGTCTCATCATGTAATAAACGTTATTTTTTAAAGAAAATTTAAAAAACTCACCTCCTTTTATTTTTGGAAAACTTTTTGTATGAGGTAAGAAAATATTAAAAAAAGATGGGAAAAAAGGAAGAGGGTAGAAAAGATGAGAAATCAAAAAAAGGAGAAAGAAAGAGGAAAACGGAAAGAGAAATAAATAATAAAAAAAATAAAAAGCAAAGAGGAAAACAAGGGAGAAAAAACTGAGAGGAAAGAGCCAATGAAAACAGCTCAGAGAGACAGAGACCACAAATTTAGGCAGGAATAATACTGTTCTTCTTCAGGTGATATGTTAGGTATGGATAAAATAAAATTCCGTATCCAAAGAAACAGTCTGTTAAGTGCCATATATGATACACGCTTTGGCCGATCATGTCTCGAAAGTGACATAACTGACTGGACAGAAGATTATCCCAAGTAGGTTGCCATTGCTTTCTGCGCAAGACTGGTTGCCAGCCAAGGCTATAGAACCCAATCTGCCCTGTTATTTAAGACATAACTGGAGGGAAGAGATGGATTAATACCTTTCCCAAGGGTATTTGCACATAAGTGAATGCAAGGAATTCAACTGGAACTTGAACTTGGCTTCCCAATTTCTCATTCCGTGCCAATATCCACTGCACCACAATGCACATCCAAAGAAACACTATTCTTAAAAAGTGCATAATGCAATGTAAAGTAAATATTATGGCACCAACTGTTAAATTAATATTTAATAATTTTGATTTTCAAAGCATTAATTTCACATTGTTTCTATATTTATTAATGCCTGGTTTTAACTGTTTGTACATATAGGTCTTGTTTTTTATTTATTTAAAATATATATATATATATATATATATATATATATATATATATATATATATATATATATATAAAACAATTGACCTCATAGTCTATAATAAAATAACCCAACAAGCACTAAACTAAATTCTCTACAAAAAACCAATGTAGTGTACCAATTTACATGCCCATTCAGAGATTGCATCTCTGATACTAATAAAAAACCTAGTACATATATTGGTTTTACTACAACCACGCTCTCCCGTAGACTTACATGTCATCTTTCTGATCAGAGTACTATTAAACAACATTTCTCTGAAAAACATAAACATGTAGGTAATATCAGACAGATTTTGGTCAACAATACTGTGATCCTTACTCATACACACAGTAAGAGGAACCTGCAGATATTGGAGGCCATGTACATCAAATCTAAACAACCAACACTCAATAAAATCAACTTTAAATCCGGAAATAACATATTACATTGCATTTGACTACATAGTTTTGTTGTAATTTCACGCTATCACGCAGTGTGACGTCATAAAACTGCATCACAAATTTAAGAACTGCGTTTATTATTTTTGGTAACTATTGCCGTTGCCAAGCGAAGTTTTATGTCAACACAAAATAAAATCATTGGTGATGGTGGATGTTATATTTCAGTCTAAACAACCTCTCTGAAGATGGCTCATGTGAGCTGAAAGCTTAGAAGCAAATCGATAAATAATTATCCAAATGTTGGAGAATTTTTGTCTTTATTTTCAACTGAAATTAAAGCAAAAATATGACATTTAGAACGGCTCATGATTAAACATAATAGACATTCATTGTCTCATATTTAACAGCATATGTTTTGAATATATATATATATATATATATATATATATATATATATATATATATTAGAATATATACTTGGGTGCATGGGTTTGCTTAGTGTATGCATGTATATGAGTGTACATATGGTTTTTAGTACTTGTAGACTATACTGATATTTTGTTTTACTTGCTAATGTGTATGTTTACATATATTGGTATGTATGCGTATATGCATATATATTGCTGTGCTTTTATATATGTATGTTTTTATATTTATGTGTGTGTATATTTTTGTGTATATATCTTTGTCCTTGTATGCATGTCTATACAAATATACGTATGTGTATGTATGTATATATATATATATTTATTTATTTTTCTTGTCTATGCATGTTTATATGTGTGTATGCTTCTGTGTGAATATTCCTGCACTTATTTGAATATTTTTATGCCAGAAGTTGCGTATTAGAAGTTGTATGTATGTGGTTACATCTTTTTAATTTGTATATGATGAACTGTGGAGTTTTTTGTCGGGTACGTTTTCGTTTTTAGCTTGTGTATTTGCATGAGTATATATTTAATTATGTTTATTTGTCCATACACTGAAATATGACTGTATGCATTGACCTCATTCATTCAAGGCTCTTGTCATCTTATGAATTTGCAATGTACCCAATATTGTAGCCTTTACAGATGCTTTTCAAATATGGCTTTGGGGTTTAGTGGATATATTGACTTGTCGATAAAAACAAAATTTTGAAATTTGTGTATGTGTATATGTGTGTGCATATATTTGTCTGTGCATGTGTCTGTGTGCTAATGTATGTTTGTGTATATATACTCATTTATTTGTCCATATGTGGATGTCTATAGATTTGAATATACGTATGTCGATGCCTTTTACTCGTTTAATGTCTAAATAACTTTATAGTAATCTAAATTGAATGCTTTGTTAAACTTAGAATTTAAAATTCATAATAAAAATAAAGTAAAGTGAATCTAATAGTCAATTAATAATTCTGATCTCTATTTTAATCAAATAATTAATGCCCCAATAAGTTGTTTTTAGGGTTTGTTCTCATATTCTTCAAATTAGAAATTACTTTATCTTGATCGGTCCATGTAACAATGCCTCCCTCATTAAGGAAGTTTAGCTAGTCTTAAACCTTTTAAATCTCTTCAAATTGAAATAAACGTCATCACTTGATAAGACACAGATAGTGTCAAAACAAAATGGCTATTTTGGTAGTGATATTACAACATATTTATGATAGTATATATATACATATATATATTATATATATATATATATAATACTAGTAGTATAGCCTGGTGTTGCTCGGGTGTAATGAAAGCTTTAAAACTAATCCATGGTCCTGGAGCTCAGACTCTTTGGACGTTGGCACAAAAGACTAAAAAGCAATAGTTGTTTCCAGTGTTAGTGAAACCATAAACTGAAAGAAAAATGAATGGATGTAAGTCAAATTTTGATTTCCTGGTATCGATATCAAATAAGTTTTTTTTCGTCGTAAACTGAATTTTGAAGGCTAAATAAGTTCTCTGAGTAAATGGTATCATGGCTGAGACTAAGAATTACAATTATACCTACTTAGAGCCAAACCCGAAGCAAAATCTAAAATAAAAGGGCTGGAAAAAATACAGATGTACGGGCAGATAAACAGACACACACACACAAACATCTTGCCTTTTATTTATATATATTATCGATTTTCTGCACTATTGTAAGAACTGCAACCTTGAAACTTCTGAATATCATTTATGTCTTTGTCTATGAGTGTATCAAAATTGATTAAAATCGAACCACTCCGACCGATTTTTTCAATTACTGATTTTCGATATTTAATCGGGGGTATGTCGACACGAAACCTAGCCAAGAA
Organism: Ascarosepion bandense; assembly: GCA_037127315.1. Taxonomy (NCBI): domain Eukaryota; kingdom Metazoa; phylum Mollusca; class Cephalopoda; order Sepiida; family Sepiidae; genus Ascarosepion; species Ascarosepion bandense. The sequence goes on from JBBBDQ010002327.1 coordinate 1,341,857, forward strand.
CACTCGCAGATGCTTAAATTTTCAAGAAAATTGGTTCAGCCATTTCGGAGTCTATAGGTAACGGACACACACATAAACACACACACAGAGACAATGTTCCATTTATAAATAAATTTAGATTAGATTATATATATATGTAGATATATACACACACACACACACACATACACATTCAAATGTCTCTTCGGGGATATATTTCTAATAAACTCTTTTCTAAGTAGTCAGTTATGATTATAGAAAGAAAACATAACCACTAACTTAAGGCATCACTAGTAAAAAAAAATATTTTTCATTATCACATGCTGCATTGCAGTCTGTGTTGGACAATATTGGAAAAAAAAATTATCACTTGATGCTATAAAAAGGTTACCATTTTGGTTTCAACTGGATACTTTCCAGCACAGACTAAACTCAATAATACTCCAATACAAAATATAAAAATATCTCACAAAAAACTATAGTAGGCTACTATATATTTATGTTGGTTTGAAAATCATACTAACTGCTACTTAATTAATAAGAGAAATGCAAGGGAACAATATATTATTATGTCTTGAAAATGAACATACACTGACAACAGGTAATGTAAGCTTTATAAAAATGTATATCAACAACAGCCAAAGTATTAAGCATTGTTGTTTAGAGTTATTCATGTTTTATAAGAGACAACAAAATATATATATATATATATATAGTTTCTTTTCAGTTTTTTAAGATTTTTTTCATTTACACTATTCCCTTTGTCAGAGTAATATAGATCTATTAACTATTGTTGCAACTTATTTAAATAAATTTTATCTATTGTTGCTCAATATTTTTAATTCTGCCTTAAGCATGTTAAGCTCTAATAATTTACTGATCAATATATTTTATTAAGCATAGACAATATTTGTCATTTTTGAGGATTATTGGAAAGTTCTCAATTCAACCAAGATCATTAGAAATCAATGAATATCTGATGTTTTAGTTAGATTTTGAGAAATGGATCAGACTGAGAACTTTTAAGCACCTCCTTGTAAACACACACACACAATGCTATGTTTATTGGCACAATAAATAGAACCATTTCAATCTTAACCAAACCTGTTTAAGTTCATTTTGCATTAATAACATTGATAAGGGCAGGAATCTACTCTATACTTTGCTCAGGCCCAAGATTGAGATAGCACTATAATTTTATTAATATCACTAAAGTCATATTATAGTGCTTGAAAGTGAATGAACACCTGGCAATTAACTTACCTGCATAAGCAGGAACAAAAAACAGTTTTCCCTAGAGTTTTCTTTTTTTTTTTAAGAAAAAAGGAAAGAAAAATTAAGGAGAGGAGGTAGTTTCACTTCGACTTTCTCTTACTTTTTCTGATTAAAAAAAAAGACACACTTGAAATGACAACCCTAGGAATTAATATATAAATTATATGAAAGCAATTCTAGAGAAAGGTGATCAGTGTAATTAAGATTCTTTCATTATTATTTACCAGACTTTTCATCATAAAACACATAAAACATGGGTGCATCTTATTTATGCATAAGGAAATTTAAAAAAAGGAAAGAAAGAAGAAAATATAAGTGACTCATTATATTTCAACATATATTTACCGTACAACTGCATAACTGGGCAAGTGTGATAATCAGGTGTATTATTACAAAGGTGTAAGAAACATTTTTAGCCAGGAGAAATATATTACATCTAATTTCTAAATTTAATTATGTAATCCCAACTCAACATAGATAAACAGTATTTGGAACTAGTATGGAGTAGGTTGTCCATTTGCTATTTTTAATGCTTGTATTCAATTTTTCATGGACTTCATCAAGTTATCAACGATCATATGATCCATGTTTTGTCACTCCTTTAGCAATCTTTCTTTAAGGGTTGCCACCGACATGATTTTGATTGCATACTCTTGAAATATTTAGTCAAGATGCATCCAAACGTGCTCTAATGGAGTCATGTCAGGACTTTGGCCTACCCATGACAGCAACTAGATTTCTTGTGATTCCTTCCGGGCTACTTTGCTCAAACGACATGAAGCTCCATCTTCTTGTAAAAGGTAGACATTTTGTCAATCTGATTGGTTTCCAATAGTGGGAGTAGTTCTTTCTCTAATATTTGACAGTAATTTGGACCATTCAACCACTAGCCAACAAGAATCAGCTCAGATTTCCATTCAAACCAGACAGTGCCCCACACTATTATTTCAATTCGTCCATGTTTCATGCTTCTCTGCAGATATTCGGTGTTCCAAGTCTCGTTCTGATTTCTCCAAACAGAAACCTGTCTGAAATTTGAATATTGGCAGAATTTACTTTCATCTAACCAAATTACAAACTGCCAAAATTCATAATCTTTGCTCTCGAATTCTCTTGCCTAGTTCATACACTTGTTTTTGTTGACCTCTGAAATCGAGGGTTTCTTTTTTGAAATTCTTCTTTGATAGCCTAGCTCTTTCAGAGTCTTTCTTACCACATATGGTGACATTTTCATGCTGTTGGCAACATTTTTGATGCTCTGAAAGTGATTTCTGATGACTTCCCTCTTCAGTACCCATTTTGTTCACACAGATATGATGCTTGGTCTTCCTAAACATTGTTCCACATGACAATGGCATTCTTAAATAAATATTATTAACAGTTTGATGGTTAACCTGGAAAAACCTAGCAATTTCTCTATTTCACTTGCCGCACTGATGTCATCCTATTATTTGCTCTCATTGAAATTCACCAATTTCCTTATTTCCACGAACTTTCATTGCAAAATATAAGTCAACTATTGTTCATAGATGAGAGTAGCTAAAAAAAAGAAGAGATGTTATAACACAAACCAAAATTGCTGTAATCAAGAGTGGCTAAAATCTTATTGTATGTGAAACATGATCTAGTAAAAATGATTTTCTATAATAAGTTGAAAATTATTTTTCTGTTTACATATAAAAAGAAAAAAGTTTCTTCATTATTCTAAATATAATTTAAAGCCATTAATCTGAAATATGGCTGTTAAACTTGGTAGTGACAAGTTGAAGATTTTTTATATATTCTAAAATACTGACCTGATAACAATGTGTGTTAGTATATGATAATTCTCACTATTATGATAAAGGTGTTATATATATATATATATATATATATATATATATATATATATATATCAGATTAAATAAAATGCAAACATTGTGTCTGCTTATATTTAATAAAATCCGTTTCCACTCACAGATAATCTTTCAAGTATTATAATTGAAAGATGTAAGAAATGAGCTGTAACATTGACAGATGATTTTATTATTCATTTCTTGATGTTCCCAAGTACTTGCAATCTACTTCTGAGATCATCTTCAGGTCTGTGAGTTGTAACAAAAAATAAACCCAAAACTGTGTTGCTAAAAATTACTGTGAATTACTGACGATTTGTCATTTCTAGACATCTAAAACAACATTCCTGTCTACATTCACAATATAAAAAATAATGATTGATAACACCAAGAAAAAAAAAAAAGAGGTAACTACAGATCCTCAAGACAATATTCATTAAAAAACTTAAGCCGTCAACTGATGAAGGCCAGAAATCAAAATAACCAAATGATGTGATAATAACAAGTAAGGTAAGGAGACTAGTTGAAAAAAAGAAAGAAAAAGAAATAAAATTAAGTATTGCTCTTCATAAATTAATTTTGGAGAGTACCTTCAAGTGTAACACTCTACCTAAGAAAAGTATTTGCACAAAATACTTATAATACTCAGAAGTCATTACTAGTAAGATTGATTGATTGTTACCTAATCCCTCACTTTGTTGATCTTATATCAGACTAAGTTTACTCTGATAACCATATGGGTTCTTATCATATAACACCACTAGCTATTCTATTCTTGTAAGATGTTATTAATTTGATCTTCACTGTATGCCAAACTATACTGGCCTTGTACCAGAGTAGGTTGAGTATATTGAATTAATTTGAGTTTTGTTTAATGGCATATCAACCTCTGTGGGTTATTTAATGCCGAAAAAGGTGGGGTTTTAAGATTTTTTTAAATGTTCATTTGTTTTTATTCTTTTTTGTTTTAGAAAACTGAAAATGTCTTCTAGTTTTGTATTCAAACGATGTTTTGCTGAGAATAATTTTTTCCTTCAAAAATGTTTTATCGTAATAATGTTTTTCTTCAAAAATGTATATTTTTCTATAAAAGTGCATTTTTATGTATATGTTTCTAGAAAAGTGTATTTTTATACTTTCATAGTGTTTTTTACCCCAGTTTGGGGGTTAACTATTAACCCATAGCTGGGACCCTAACAGGTGCCATCACTCCAGGTCAGGGTGAACCTGGGAAAAACAGCAATTAAAAGGTGATTCCATGCTCCTCACAACCTCCCAATCAGAGGCCTTGCTGCTGGATGCAGTTTACTGTCATGCCCAGGACTGAATATATTGAAGTTTGGTTACATAAAAAATTGATATAATAGTTTTACTTCAAGGTTGCAAGAGTGAAGAAACTTGAATCTGCATTGAAAGTTAGATATAAAATGGTAAAAGTTGATTAGCAGTTTAACTGGTTGATTAGATGTTAAAGAAAACACAGATTGATTAGTCATTACTATGCCTCATCATCATCTTGAATTTGGTCCAGAATAGAGATTGCTGCAGTATTGAGACTTGGTTTTATATCTATCAATCAATAAGTTTCAAATTATACTTATCTCATCTTTTCAGTTGTTATTATTTGAACATCCTGTATATGTAAGCAAAAATATACCAATTTTCTGACAGTTCATCATAAAAGCAAAAGAACAGTCTTGTTCACTACAATAATTATCAAAAATTAGCTTTATGGTATTTAATCGCTATAAGTGTTGATGCACTGAAACTAATATTCTATCAATTTGGAACCATTTTAAGCTTTGTTACAGGTTAAACTATGATGAATTTTAATATTTCATCAACTTGATTCCTGATATCAAGAAATTATTTTTTATTGAAATTTGATATATATTTCATTTAAATGTCCATCATTAAAAAAAAGATTAAAAAGCAAATTACTTTAATTTATAGTCTTCAGTTTAATATTATCACCATTGTTAGTGTATACTTATTTGTTCTCAAAAAATGATTATGTAGGCAATAATTGAACAAAAAACAAAAAAAAAAACAATGCTTTCCTTCAATAGAAATTAAAATAGAAGTATCCAGCATCTTTTGTTATCTTTTATTTATATAAATTTATAACATCATTTATATAGAAACCACTATCTATAACAAATTTCAAATTGTTTAGAGCTTTGAACAGTAGGTAAAGCTTGGAAGTGGGGAGCTAAACTGACACTATGTAATTATTTTTGAAAAATAATCTTTTTTTGAAAGCAGGTGATGAAAAATTCCCTGCTTAGTCAACTTCCAAAATATTTCAATGACCAAAAATTGGAATATCAATTTTGGGAAGTGGTTCAAGGCTGAGAACTTTTCAGAAAAGATTTATAACATGGCATACTAAAATCAAGCAGGTACAAAAATTTAAGTACTTGGGAAGTGTTTTAACAGAAGACAGAAAGTGCAACACTGAGATTTGAAGGCCAATTGGCATGGTGAAAGATGCATTCCAGAAGCTGAACAGAGTATAAAGAGACAGGAAAATTTTGCTAGAAACAAAGAAAAGAGTACCGGATTGCTATGTGATGTCTGTTCTTTAACATGGCAACGAATGCTGAACAATATCTTCAAAGACGAAGGAAGAACTTAAAGCAATTGAAATGTGGTTCTACAGAAGGATGCTGTGAATATCATGGATTGAGCAATGTGAGCAATGATGAAGTTTTGGAAAGAACAGAAATGAAAAGGAAATTAATACTGAGCATCAAGAAAAGACAGTTAAAGTTCTTGGGACATGTTATGAGGATGGAGAGCTTGGAGAATATGATACTCACATGTCAGAGGGAAAGAGAGGCAGGGAAAACAGTGGATAACATATGTGATGGGTCTGAGCAGGTGGATGGCAGAGCAGGGTTTGAGTGGTGTAACAAGAGAAAGTGTGCTAAGAGCCACCAGGAATAGGGAGACGTGGAAGGCCATGATTGCCTATGTCCTAAAGGGACATGGCACATAGAAGAAGATTGTCAGTTACTATAAATGTTTTATTAATATTTCATTGTTATTCTATAATAATTAGTAGGAAGATTGAAAATAATGAATAAAGTTCTATAGTATCCCTGTTTGGATAGATTATTATGACAAAATCTTATTCTTTTAGATATAATAAAAAAAGAAATAAATGCATGAAAAAAATTTCTGAGAAACAATTTCTGATGATTAATTAAATAGCTGAAAGTTAGAGCATCAAACATTCAAGTTTAATAAGAACTTAATAGGGAAATATATTAGAAAACTAATAATTCTTGATTTTTACTCTTACTTTTTTTCTTCATCAGATTGTTTTTTTTTTAAATATTATTTTATTACTATTTAAGAAAAAAAATTGTACAAAAGAGTGCAGAACAGAAAAGTTTTTTTGAAGCCAAGAGATCATTTGGTCATAGTCTGGAAAATGAATCAAGCTGAAAACTTTTCAGCATCCATATGTAAATAATACTTGACTAACAATATGTCAGTTATGTTATTTATTTGTTGACACTGTGGCATTGAAACGACACACATACACAAATTAAATATATACACATTTTGCAATCATGTGATACTAAATTTGAATGAATTAAATATATAAAAAGTGGTCAGAAATTAATGCAAGCATTACTAATAGAACTGGGCTATTATAAGTATAATGGAAATGCATTGCTATTGATTTTAGTATAGGAATGTATTTAATATCAGGAAGAAAGGTATTGTCAGTGGTCAGGAATTAATGCAAATACTACTGATACAATAGCGCTATTACAAGTCTATTAGAAATCCATTGCTAATGATTTCCTATAAAAATGCATTGAACATAAAAAAGGGATGTATACAGACAAATTAAAATAAGCTAATAGACAATAAATTAAAAAAAAATAGATTCTCATTTTGTTTTACAAACACAATGAGAATGTTTATATATGCAAATGTAGCAAAAGTAATACTGGTACAATTTTTTACTTGCAACACTAAGAAAAAACAAAACAGTTGAAAGTAACACACACTGGTTAAAAATAACACACATTTATTAAAAATTTACAAAAGTGAATTAGTGTTAAATTGAAGCATCAGACTATGCATGCAAATCTCCTGTAAGCAGTGTCTATATTTCTGAAATGAGGGATTCTAATTATTTACACTATTTACATTGTTGGAGACTGTTGTTCTCATCTTGTTTGGCCCTATTCACCTTCAATATATGTCTATATTTCTGAGATGAGGTATTATAATTATTTACACTATTTACATTGTTCGGACTGTTGTCCTCATCTTTGTTGTCATATTCACGATGCTTCAATCATTGTATGATCCAGTTTTCTTCAGGTGATTGGAATTTTAAAGAGAACCCTTTATTTTGTCCATGGGGGTAGATTGTTCTAGTTTCACATGCTTTGTCTCTTCTGGATGTTTCAATATCAGTTATTTCCGATTAACTCAACTCTCCAAGTTTTCATTCACCTCTGCTATAGCCAAGTAGAAGACATCCAGAAGAGGAATGGAAAGAGGCAGATGGAACTAGAACAATTTCCTCTGGTGGATGAAATAAAGGCTTCAGTTCACAGTTCAAAATTTCAATCACCTGAAAAAAGCTTGATTATGCAATGGCTGAAACATTGTGAATATGACAATGAATGATGAAGACAATAGTCTGAACAATGTAATTAGTGCAAATAACTACTGTAAATTGTTTGTATTTCTAAGCTAATGAAACTTATTAGGCCAGATAGTTGTCTATTTTCCAGAATGGCTTCTATTTATTTCCAGGAAACTACAACAGATACAGAAATAAAATAGCACCTCTGAATAGAACAAGTTTTCAGCAACAAAACATGTAAACATCTTTGGCTAAGCATTCATATCAGTATTGAATAAGTGCCTGCATGTACTTGTAAATATACCTTATCATAAATATCATTCTGAAATGTGTTACCCTCTACTGTGCTCACATCCTCTGTTTAGTTTATGTAATTATTTATGAAATGTAAATAAATGTTGATGGGTAAATTTATTATTGTGTGCAGGAATCTGATGATACATTTCTACTTTATATACAACTTGCTGCTTATGTTACCAACATCAGTCTCATCAGATATTAGGAAAAATAATTATATAAAAAAATCATAACAGGACTATAAGATAAGTAATATGCATAAATAGTTTTAAAATCTTTCTTAACCAAATAGTGATTACTGTCAAGAATGTTTTTTATCCTTTTACTTAGCAAAAAATGAACATGCATTTCTTTTTTCTGGTGAATTATCTTTTAGCCAGATGTGTCTTAACATTTGACAACAGAGCATGTAGGGAGTTTAACAAAGAGCAATTGGAAAGAGAAATTGCCAAGCAGAGTTACCTTGTTAATACCACAACACAACATCTCACTTGGGCTTGTGATGCTATTAATAGGCCCCTGGAGAACTGGCAATATTTGGTGTAGTCTAATGAGTCATGGTTCAAATTGCTTTGGATTGTATAGAGTTTGGATATATGGCTCAATATCTTCAGATGATTTCTATTAGTAGATTTGATGCCTGCATAAGTTGCTGGGTTGGAGGAATCCTGCATGATACTAGATATGCACAAACATACCAGCCAGAATGGATTCTATAAGATCTCTAAAGTTTTCTTTGGTGCCAAATATTAGCAGTAACACTTAACTGATTAAATTTCTAAAGAGCAAATTTGTTGCACCAAGACATTGGTAAATAGAATGGAGATCTAGTGAATTAGAAGGCCATGGTATCATAGTGAATGACTCTTCATGTTTTTGAAACCATTCTCATACAACCTTTATTGTGTAGTAGGGTGCATTAATGGTGCTGAAGGATGTAATTTTCATCATAAATGATTGTTGCCATAAAGGGGTGGTTGGAGTTGATCATGTACTAATGGTGGTATACAAATACATTCTACAAGAATGATGGAAACCAGTGTGCTCAAGCAGAATGTTACTCAAAACATTCTACTACTAATAGCTAGTTTTCCTACAATGTATCTTGGTGCTACTATTACACAAGAATAATGAAGCATATGTAGCCAGTCATCGACATTAATCAGGAGAAAGCAAGAAACATGAAACCAAGCAAACTTCATTTATTGATATAAGATCCAGTTTCAATGCTTGTATGCCTATTAAAAAATGTTTTCAGGAATGAACATTAGCTAGAATTGGTAACACATCCTCATATACAAGGCAGATCAATATAATTAAAGTTATCTGCACTCTGTGCTAGAGTAAGCATTTCTGTTGGCTTGCACTTGGCAGAAAAGACTGTTTACTCCTATCAATAGTTCTTGGCTGCCTAATATCTTATTGACACCTGGTGATTTGTTTCTCTTTAGACCACTACTGAAAGGTACTCACTATAGCTTAATGCACTGTTTCAAAAATGTTCTGAATTAGTTTAACAGCTAGAGTAACTTAAATCTTGTTCATTGCGACAATCAAGACATCAAAATCAAGTTTTTGAGTTCACTATAAGTGTCTGGACGCTTCTAACCTTAACAATAACTTGTCTAAAAACAGTTATAACAATATACAATAAATATTAAAGAAAAGGGAAACAATAGATAGCCATAATTGTTTACATCCTGAAGGAACATTGCAGTTACAGAGAATGAGCTTGAGATGTGCAATTGTTACAGAATAATAGCTTTCATTCTTGCTATATGTCACAGATCATACTGCTTCAGAGCATCTGTGTGTGTGTGCATATACACAGTCATTTATATAGCACTAACTGTGATGGGGTGAGTAACAGACACTAGTGCATAAAATTAATTATTCATTTGACTAAGGCTGTTTATAGTAACTTCACAGAAATACCATTACGAAACATGATCTGACTTCTTATATTTGTAACAAGGTGAGAATGAATCTCAACGCAGAGAGTTTTTAGTCAGCCTCTAAATTAAGTAAGGTAAATTCATATTTTGTAATCCAATTTTAGGAGTAGACTAAATGAAAAATTACTGACTAAATCTGAACAGAGTAGTGTATAAAAATAATAATATTAACTAGAAAGACTTGTGAAAATTTCATGGTTTTCTTATTTTAACTTTCTGATGAATCTTACTTCTTAATGATTGAAGAAGCTCAGTGCAAGTTCTATGACATTAAAATATATGTTGAAATTCCACTATCACATTGATAAAAATCTGAGCTTAACAAGAAAATATTGCAGTAGCAATCATAAATATGAATGTTAGTCATTATTTTAAAAAGAGGATACAAATGAAAAAATTTGAAATTGACACTTTTTTTTCCATTTCATTGAAACATGTTAAACACTTTTATCTTCCCTTCTTTCATTCATTTTTTTCACTGAAACCAAAATGTCTTTAGTTTTTCTATGCATTCAAAATGGAATAGTCCATTATCTATGAGGTATTGGCAAGAAACATTTCTATCTTTCTTTTAGTATTTCTTTCTTTCTAACTAAATCTCCATCTTATGAATATTTCTATTAATAATAATTTTAAAATAATTCAGCAGATGGCATTATTTTATTTATGGTAAGTGGATTCTTGTCAATTACTTTACTTGGTTTTCAATGTTCAATAGTATGCCTGAAAAATGGTGCATTTATCTCAGTTGCTGTTACTTTTTTGACTTCTGCCTGGGATCAAAGTGTTGTATTTACCATCAAGTGGATAAAGTACATTTCATCTCTCAGTTGTGTCTATCTTCTGATGGGTGTGAAACTCACTTGTGTCTTTTTTTTTTTTTTTAAATCGTATCACCCCGAGCAAGGTGGTAACACCACTGATGTGCAGGGGGCTACATAATAGTGAAAAGATTGGAAAAGAGAAAACCGGAAACCACATCCTAAACAGGGAACAAGGGATGAGCCTCTTAACCTGTTCAATAGACGTGGGTGGAGTGAACCGGGCGATAGATCTATCTACTCCAATTGAAAAAAAAAAAAAAAAAAAGTGAGAAGATTGGTAAAGAGAAAGCCAGAAACAACATCCTAAACAGGGAACAAGGGATGAGCCTCTTAACCTGTTCAATAGACGTGGGTGGAGTGTGAACCGGGCGATCTTCAGACAAAGTGTACTACAATTGGGAGTCCGTCTTTGAATGCAATGAAACTCAGTCATGTGTCAGTCTGCAGACTAAGTGCAGCTAAGTCGTGCCTCTGCCTGCAGAGCCATGTCTCCATCTGTGAACAGAGTGAAAATCATGTGTCTATCTGTGGACAGTAAAAATCAGTTGTGCTTCCATCTGCAGACAGAGTCAAAATCATTTGTGTCTCTTGTCTGCAAAGAGTGAAAATCATTTGTGCATTTGTTTGCAGACAGAGCGCAATTGAAATATATCATTGTGAGGTGCCTATTGATGGGAAACAGCTGCCACAGGCAGCTGTTTCCCCACACTGCACTAAAGAGGGGGAATCAGTAATAACAATCATGTAAACTAATGAAGGGACAAGCACAATTACAATAGGATTTTTAACGATAAATGAAATGAAAACAGGCTAAAGACCATAGTCAAGTATAAAGAATTCACAATTCAGTAAATCCCTCTACTTTATCTCTTTCACTTCTTACTTTTGCTTACTGGGTTGACATGTTTAATAGAACTTGGATAATTTCAACCTCATCACATGTAGTTATCTGAGGGCTAGAATCATGTTTACTTAAATACTATTCACTCACAAATCCTTTTTATGAAAGCAACTGAGTCACAAGATTTTACAAATGAAATTCTTTGCTGTCAAACTAAACATCTGGTTTTCAGACAATTCAGAACTTTGTGTTATTTCCTTTAATACATTACCTTGTTGACATCCATGATACTTATAGAAACATGTACTCAGGTAGAGCCAGAGTTTTGGGATCAGTACTTGAGCAATCATGTAGGATTATCACTATATTGGAATAATCAAATGATAAATTTCTGAATGATTGCTGTTGCTGCATATAGAGAGAGACTTATAATGAATTTACTTGTCAATATCAAGAAAGACACGATTCCCCTCTGTGTATTGCATATTCCAAGTCAAAACATGTATTATCTATAAGACTACTATAAGATTGGTTGCCTCAAAATTCTGTAAGACTTACTTTTCAATGAACTTACAACACATATAAATAATATAAAAAAAACTTACTTGAAATAAGATGTTAAATATACCAGGTGGGTTGTACTTTGAAAAATTATAAGAATTTTTTTTTCTTGTTTTCATTTATTGCATTTTTAATAACTTTGCACTTTTTGCAGGTTTGAAGTCTGTTTTTTGTAGTCTTGTCTCCCATCTTGGTTTGTTTTATTATGCATGATATCTATAAACTATAAACTTTTTCTTAAATGAAATCTCACTATAGAAGATTTCAACTGAAGTTGAGAGACTTCATTGTTTAAGAAACTATAATACAGAGTCATTTCCAGATCAAATCCACCTAAGAAATGGTTATTGAATGAGATTTTGGCTAAAAAAAACATCACAACTGCTACTGATGACCAAAAAAAAAAAAATAAATAAATAAAAATAATAATCTTAAATTAACCATGGTCAAATAGTCAATAGCAGATGAAAAATTCTTGTTTGTAAAGAAGGTAAATCACATAAATCCATAATTACCTTGATTGGCAATAGCAGCAAAAGAAGTCTTCACCTCAATAGTTAATTAAGTCTTATTTATATCAATAAATAAAATATTTATTATACTTATCTATGACTAAGTTTTGTGATATTATTGCTTCTCAAGGTCAGACAAAATTATATAATTCTGCATATTCCCTAGCATATATATTATGCCATGCCAATACCTCATAAATAATGAACAATATACACTGTTTCATTGAGAAGATGGAAGAGGTAATAACACTTCTGTGTTCTGCTTCAGTGAAATAGAAAATTTTCAATTCCAAATCTGTTCATTTGTACCATCTTACTTTTCTCTCCAATCAACTCAATATTTACTTAGCTAGAGCTACTTTTGAATTAAAACTGCTATTCTTAATAATACCAACATAAACATGTTTGTGCAAGTATTAATACTATATTATATAGAAAATAATTCTGCACTATCTTATTTTATATGCATAAATATATATTAATATGTTTAGCTAATAAAATTAACTGAAAATGCAACAGAATATAATTAAGTAATCTTATTTATAGTTTATTAAAAATGTTATATCATTATCATGATAATCAGAAATAAGTCATTCAAAATATAATTATAAATGATTTTCTCTACCAAGTTTCTTAAAAAAATAAAATTACTATTAGAATGATGACCAAATTCATTTTACCATATTTGCAATAATGTGTGTGTGTTTGTGTCTTAAGAAATAGAGATTAATATAGATAATCACTTAGCTTAGCATAGCACAAGATTAAATTATGAAAAAGGAAAATGCTGTGCCAATATTTCAAGTGGAGAGCATCTGCCTGCATTGGAAATCTTATCTTTTAACAGGATTTAGACACTAACAGTACTGACATGAAAATACACAGCTCTCTCTGTCAATAAATAGACACAAGAAGAATTACAAAAACAAATAAAGAAAAACAGATTGATTGATTAAAGTTCATATTGTGATTTCACAACTTAAAAAAATATAAAAGTAGAATTTAAAAGCTGAAAAGTCATAGAAAAATAATTAAGAAATTTTATATAGAATACAAGAGATGAGAAATAGGCAAAACAGAAGAAAATCAGACTTAAGATTAGCACAACAGACAGGTGTGTGTGTGCGCGTGTGGATGGTGGGAGCACTAAAATCCCTTAAAAACAGTAGATTAAAAAAAGGGAGGTTTGAGAGGTTTCTACTACAACATGTTGAATCTAATAAAATAGTGAATTAATCATAAGAGAATAGTTTATAGAGATCATGCATAATAAAACAAACCAGGATGGGAGACGAGACTACAAAAAACAGACTTCAAATGTGCAAAATTATTAAAAATGCAATAAATGAAAACATGCTACACATCAAACAGCAAAAAATAAATGTACAATAAAACAAAAGAAAAAACTTATTGGAAGAAAAAGAAAGAAAGTAAAGATTCTTAACTAAAGAAAACTAAAACAGACCAGAAAGTATACTGCATAATAAAAATACAGAATTGCATTTTTGATAAAAAGATAAACAGAAAAATAATACAAATCCAAGAAAGTCAGGCAGAACAAAAAAAAAAAAAAAAATTAGAAGATTCATAAAAGAAGAAAAAAGTCACATGGTGGTTGGTAAAAAATTACAATACTTTTCAGGATTAAAAGAAATTTTTGATTAATTTCACCTGACCTAAAAACTATTCTTTAGAAAATTGCTTACTGTAAAGTACCAGAATCAGATGGGATTTATGAATTTTGGATTAAGAAATTTACAACTTTATAATAGACTTGCTAAACAACCACAAATTTGCCCAAAGTAAAAGAAGAGTAATATAAGCCAAAGAATTTGTTAAAGAAAGTACATAAGTATAAATATAAAAGGGGAAAAAAATCAACCTTCTAATTTACATGATAATCTTAAATAATTGAAAAAAGAGTAAATATTGATCCAAAAAGGTTTTCATGAAGAAACAGAAATGGTTCTAAATACAAGTATAATAACCTCATCTACATGTAAAAAAAAATAGATTAAAAATAATGGAAGCCATAATAATAAAAAAGAAAAAGCCAACACCCAAAAACATTAACTATGAACATGGCCATAATATGCTGACTGTGTTCAGAAAATAAAATATGCCTATAACTTTGGGCACATACATAAAAAACCCATGTATTTATTAAAAAATAAAAATTGCCCTTGATAATGGCTAAAAGAATAGCTGAAAGTGCTCAGATATGCAGAATTTTTGGACAGTTTTATACACTGTGTCCAGAAAAAGAAACACTTATACAAACACAAGAAAAATCAGGTAAAAAGCTTAATCACAGTACCTTGTCAATAGTTGCTAACAAAATGTGTGTGTGTGTGTGTGTGTGTTTTATAGTTTTTCTGCTGCAAGACAATTGTTGATTGTAAAACTGTAAAAATTTGAGCCTGATGATGAACAATGAAATTCTAAAGTACTCGGTTAGCATATGGACAATATTTGTATAAATATAATTTTGAAATAAAAAGCCTCATGAGAAAATACAAAAGAAAATATGCAAGACTAAATTGTCTTTAACATTTAATACATGTTTAAAAGAAAGGATGCTGCCTAAATACATGTGTGTGTGTGTGTGTGTATATATATATATATATATATATATATATATATATATATATATATAAGAAAAAATAGTTTTAAGGAATGCTATATTTATGGGTAAAAGTTCTCAATATCAGGGATAGAGTATATGTAAGTATAAGAATGCACACACATATGTGTAAAGTGCTCAATAATTGAAATAGAGAGTGTTTTGAAATTGAGGTGTGAAATTAAGTCACCATTTATTCTAATGTTCGAATTGTTATATATATATATATATATATATATATATATATAATACTTTTATTATAAGTGATTATAATAAAAACATTTCACATTGCTATACAAAAGCTTTTATGTTTCAGTACTATGAATTGTACTTCATCAGAATATTATAATAATATATTGCTCTACTTTGTATTGAGCACTTTTAAAAAGTAAATGCTACAAACTGAACATTTTTATTTTATTTTTTTTTACACTTATGAGAGAGGAAGAGAGAGAGAGAGAGAGAAAGAGAAATAGAGACTTATTTTTAGGTACACCATTTGAATAGTGTGGACCAATTTTTCCCACATGAAATACGAAGTGATAAAAAGAGAAAACAATTTATCACAGTATGAAAGATAAAACCTTAGAAAGTTTACTGAAACCAATGTCATCTTATGTAAGATAGGAAGTTATTTCAAACTTGACTGCATTTGAATAAATCATAATTGCAGTAAGGTGGCTTACATTACACTTAAATGAAAATTCTAACATATTCCGACATTTAAAACACCACGGCTATCAACACACACTTAGAAAAACACTTGTTGAAAATACATATATGCTTAGACAAGAAAATAAACTAAAACTTAAAATTCTAGAAGCTATCTACATCAAACAGTTTAAACCTAGCTTAAATAAAATAAATTTCGACACCTCCACTAACATACTCCAATGCCTATAATCGACGAGAGAGGTCATAGTTACTATACTTACCCCCTACACCCATAGTAGTAGCAGTTCCCAGACCAATCCCCTCATGCCACTATACACTCAATTGAACAAAAACCCATTACCACCATTCCTTCTTGGCCTGCGGCCATGTGCGATGCAAAAAATGGACCTGTTTAATTTTCTCTGTATAACTCTACTGTTAATAATTTAAATGTTCTATGTTCATTGTATATTAAATACTCATCCTTTGATAATGGCTTATGTAAGCTGAAAGCTCAGACCTGGTAAAAAAAATCAACAATTACTGCGATTTCTTGTCTTTTCATGACAACACCATCAAGCTAATCAGATCATACGAAAGGATCTTACACAAAATAGTCAGAACTTGTCTATATTATTCAATGAAACCTGTATTAATATATATATATATATATATATATATATATATTACACACACCCAACTAAATGGTAAAATGTTCTTGGTTTTACCTACTTTCAAATTTTGGCAAGATGATCAAATATCTTAAGCAGGCCAATTTTTTTAAAATACTTCTTTATAATATTATTATGTTAATTCTCACACACACACACACACAAACTTTAAGACATAATTTAAGAAAAACTAACATTACTAAAGCATTTATGATATCCACCTTAATATGAATGTATATTGCTTGTTTATTACAAATTTAAGAAGTAGAAATTGATTGAGTTGGAGATAAATATAAAATATTCATGCTTGTAACTTCATTAATAAAGTACTTTTATAAGACATACATCATAGCCTGATATCACATTATACAGGGTGAGGCAAAAGTAAAAAGCTTTTTTTATTTATTAACTTTTACTGAACAAAAGTAAATTACAGTAGTTTAAGATGACTTAAGATTAACTGTGGTTTATGCAAAAATGGGAAATGGTTAAAACAGTTTATCATTCATAATAAATCATGTTGTTTTAATAGGACAATACTTATAATTTTTCCTAAACTACTAATTTATTTTTGTTCAATAAAAGTTAATAAAAACGAGCATTGGTTTTGCCACACCATGGTATAATTACAAATCTGACCATTTAGAGTAAAATAGTGAAAATCAAATATTTTTGTGCCTATTTAGAAAGCATGCTTTTTTGAATTGTTATCATTGTTGACAAAGTGAATACTAGAATGTGTGAAAGGAGAAAGGTGTCATTCTAGAGACAAAAATCAATGGGCCATAGTATTTACCACACTGCTTTATGACTGAAGCATGGACTCTCTATTCATAACATGCAAAGAAGGTGATGGCATCATGAAAGGCCTTCAAAATCAACTATAAAAAAGGTAGCAGACAGCATTAGGTAGATGGAAAATGGATTTGTAACGGCTCTGAAATATGTGAGACCAACAGAATGACTGTAGCTGAGCAATGAAGGCAAGCCATAAAGGACAATCAGAACTTCTGTTGTTTTCAATTTTTGTTTATACTGTCAGAGATACTTACATGTACAGATCAGATGAACAGGTTGTCTGTGCAACCACAAAGCCACATCAGCACTAGATAACTATATAGTCCTTGTTTGGTTGATGGATGAACAAACATGATTATTACTAAAGATGACGTTTAACTTGTTTTCTAAAATATATATTTTTATTAATCTGTTGAAGTCTCATTCTCACAATAATGAACACATTACAATTGTATTGCCCCTGATATCATGATATCGAAAAATATCCTTACCATTTTTTTTTATTAGAAAAATAAGTAAATTTGACATACTGTTTATCTTCAAAGTAATTCCAGAACCATTTGACTACATTTAAGTAGATATTCTGTTTATAATCAAACAGTATATATATGTATTTCTTGATTTCTTGTTATTATGCAATATATTATATATATATATATATATATATATAGCATAATAACAAGATTTCCATTGCTGGATATGGTTAAGAAGCTGAAACTGTAACAACATTTCTCCTTTTGTTTAACTAGAGAAAATTGGAACTGATTGGATGTAAATGAGAAGCTGAAGCATTAATAAATTGCCTTATAATTCTTGAAAAGTGATAGTGAGTGATTGAATAAAAGTAGGATTTATCAAATAATTCTCATTCCATAATGACCAAATAATTTACTACTGATTTGCATTTTTTCAAATATTGACATTATTACAAGCAAGATTATCTCTTATCAGGAACAATTTGAAGAAAATTTCAACGAAAAATGAACACTACCATCTTTTGAAGGTTTTTATAAATGTTTGAAATAAAAAACAATTTTGTTCATCAGAAAAGATGATTAATTTTAAAGATGAATAAATGAAACATAGATATCATTTTAACTGAGAAATTGTTTTGGAAGTGGGATAGGCACTTCCTATTTACAAAATTTACTTTGCAGTTGGATACAGCAACACAAAACCAACTATTTTTTTAAAGAAATAAAAATATGTTATGAGTAAAAAATACACATAGGCTTCAAAATTTTTCTTTTTTTTTTACAGTTAGGGATGAGATAAAAAAAATTTGTAGACTGAATGACATCTTTTATGAGGCAAGGGATGATATTTACAAAGATTAGTTTTGTCTCAAACAAATGGATCAAAGGTTATGTTACATCAATTTTCTATTTAGTTGATTGATTTTTATAACATAACTACTCTTGTTGGGCCATTTAATGTCTAAATCAATCAGTTATCTTTTAGGAACATTATCTTATATTAAGTCTTCTAATATGAAAATCATGAATTAATAGTTTTAATGTTACCATCAAAAACATTTCTATAACTTTTTTTAATGCTTCATATAATTTTTTCAATTAAAATTGTATAATTTAAATAAAAGTAACATTCATAAAATTTAATAATTAGCTTTCAACAGATCAAAATGGCATCTTTAAAAAGGGTGAAAATTAATTTTGCTATAAAAACAATGTGATTGATAAATGACATTCCTTTAACAATACCAGCTTGTCAAAAGTAGGAAAACAGCTAGATTGTAGTTAAGTTTGACTACCAAGTAATTTAATGTTGTAAATAATTATTTTAAAGGGAAAATTGTTCTTGTGACAAAAGCTAGTATTGGATAATTTTATGGACCATAATATATATATATATATATATATATATATATATATATATATATAGAGAGAGAGAGAGAGAGAGAGAGAGAGAGAGAGATAGGGAAGGGGGCTATTTATTGGGAGTTTTTGAGGAGGAGGAGGATTGTTTTCAATTTATTTTAAAATATCTGCTCGGAATGACAAATTGGGAAGCTGAGTTTGAATTCCAGTTAAATTCCTTGCATTCGCTTATGCACAAATACCCTTGGGAAATGTATTCATCTGTCTCTTCCCTCCAGTTATGGGTTAAATAATAGGACAGATTGGGTTCTATAGTCTTGGCTGGTAACCAGTCTACTGCAAAAAAGGGGCTCATCCCTTGTTCCCTGTTTAGGATGTGGTTTCTGGCTTTCTCTTTTCCAATCTTCTTACTGTTTTTTTTTTTTGTTTTTTTTTCAATTGGAGTAGATAGATCTATCTATCGCCCGGTTCACACTCCACCCATGTCTATTGAACAGGTTAAGAGGCTCATCCCTTGTTCCCTGTTTAGGATGTGGTTTCCAGCTTTCTCTTTTCCAATCTTTTCACTATTACGTAGCCCCCTGCACATCAATGGCGTTACCGCCTTGCTTGGGGTAATACGATTAAAAAAAAAAAGAAGAAAAAAAAAAAAAAAAAAAAGCAATGGCAACCTACTGCAGGATAATCTTCTGCCCAGGCAGGCATGTTTCTTTTGAGACATGATTGCCCAATGTGTGTGTATCACGTATGGCACTAAACTGACTGATAATATAATAGTTGGAATCATGATTAAGGCTTCTACTGGGCATAAAGTGGTGAATCAGTTTTATATTGTTATGGAGTAATAAACTGATCCCCCACTAATTACTACTTAATAATATAATATATCTCTTCTTCTCTAGCTATAAGTCAAATAACAGGATAGATTGGGTTCTATAAATATGGCTGGCAACCACCACAGAAAGCAATGGCAACCTACCTGCGGGATAATCTTCTGCCCAGTCAGTCATGTGTCTTTCGAGATATGATTGCCCAAAGCATGTATCACTTATGGTACTTAACTGACTGACTGTAGTCAGACTGGAAACTTTGTGATCTCTGTGGCACCTTGATTTGGTACATGTCAAAAACTTCTTATGTTATCCAGAAATCATATACCGAACATAAGATATTGGGGATCTGTTTTGTTCATTTACTTGTTTTATACAATTTTATTTTGTTATAATGATTTCTGCTATTGGTTTTGTTTTGTGAGAAATCACAGTTGACATGGTTTTATTTTTTCCTGATATTATGATTTCTTTTATGAGAGTTGGCCAGTTGTCAGTCCTAATATGAGTAGAGTTCCTTAAATGCTTGTTTTAATCTAATTGATTGGTATTGCTTGTAACTGATAATTTTCATAGTATATTTTATATTTCTCTGGGTTTTTATTATATTTTGTGTCTTTTTTAAAAAATTAATTGTTTCACACCAAACAAGGTGGTACTGTCACCGATGCACAGGAGGCTACATAACAGCAAAAGTTTAGGCAGGAGGAGAGTGAAGAGAAAGAGGAACCAGTTACAGTGAGTGTCAGAGAAAGAACAAGAGAAGGATGTGAACACAGGTGTGAAGACAGTTGCAAAGGTAGAGAGAAAGGAAAAGAACAAGATATACGATGGGATGTAGAAAAAACTGGAGTCAAGTGGATAAGAGAGGGGAATTGACATTGCATTTAAATTCCTGGAGGTTGTAGCTGTCAAGAAAACAAGTATACGGAAGGGAGTTCCACAGGAGGAAAGTACAAGAAAATAAGCTGCTGGAGTAGAATTGTCGGCTGCGTTCAGTTGATTTAACTGCAAAAGGGTGAGACCTTGTTGCCAGTCTGGTTGCCTGAGTAAATTCTTGTGGAGGGGGCACCAGTGACCTAAGTTTTTGCCTCTTGAAATTATATATTTCTGACATATTTTGCACCCATCATTTCTTATTTTTTCCTCCTTATTTGTGCATATGCCAAGTAATTTTCATAGCAGCACACTCAATTGGTTTGGCTAATTCTCCATGAGGGTGGTCATGATTTTTTGTTTACATTTCTTATATGTTAGTCATCCTATACATTTGACTATGTGATGTCAATATTATAGAGAGAAGAGTATATATTAGTCCACTTTCTGAGTGGTGCTAACCATTTTGGTTTCTTTTGGTATTTTGGGGATGCTGAAGATAACTATGATGTATGTGTTTGTTTAAATTAGTTTGCCATCCTTTTTGTGATCATTTTTCTAAAGTCTATAACTCCTTCAACCTTTAAGTTTGTCAAATATGCAAAGGGATAGTTTTTGCAAGTAGATGTTCTGCACTGATTCTAGCACAGGGAATTTTGGAAATATATAGTAATTTGGTTAATTTTCATTATGCAAATCAATGACAGCATATAGACTTTTGGATCACTGATTATATGTGATGTTTTTCTACAATAACCTTTATTGTCCTTGCATTCCTCTACCCACCTTGAGTATTCAATATTTGGAAGTGTCAAAGGGAAAATCTATTCATGTTGACATGACAATGTACTTGTGTTTCAAGAGAAAATCTAAGTTTCTAAAAAGATTAGTTTACCCAAGTTTTAGTATAATGTCAGACAAGTTGAAATTTTGATTTTTTTTTAAGTAACTGATCATCAGTCACCACTTTTTGACCCTAATATATAGAAGTAGATCTAGTGCTGATCCTGATGATATCGGGATTGGGAATGACTCATTTGTAAGTGTTAGAGCTTTGTATGACTAACCAATTGATTGAATCAGGCTTTTCTGACTGCCAGTCAGAATAAGGGAGAGAGTGAAGTCTTGCAGTTCAAACAATTACTTAAACTCCAAACTCATAGACCACTAGACTTGCAGGATTTCACCCTCAGGCATTAGAAGCTGTTATCCACAGCCAACAGGTGGGGCCATTGTTGGCGCATGTGTGTAGAGGGAATGCAACCCCACCCCTCTACTGACAGAGTTTTGTTCCAAATGGAAAGAATCTGTCTGTCTTTTAAAAGAAAATAAGCGTTAAGATATGTTTTATCTAGATTTGAATATTGACCACTGATGCCTGATTAAGATATTGAACTGATTCACCACAAAGTATGTGTGTGCATGTGTGTTCATTCCAGCACATGTATACTATACAATTAACTGTATGTATAAAATAGAGGAAAGGGTTGGTCAATAGATAATAAAGACAGTAAAGAAGCTATTTACCTTAATACTTTTTATTTATAGCAATCATAAAATATATATTTGTTAATACTATTTAATCACTTATGCACACAAATATTTTAAGCTGATTAACAATTAGAGGGAGAGTGAGAGGGTAGTAATGGACAGATTAGTATTCTTGTGAGATATTTTATTATTTAGTTTTGATAGTGAACTTTTTTGTTTCCAAATGTTAAAAATGCAAATCTTCCTTTACAATTAGTTTTGTTTTTGTTTATTTTTTATTTTTTGCACCTAAGGGTTTTTATTTTATTTTGCTTGCAAAAGAATATAAAATAAAAAAAGCAAATTTGATTACGTAAAATTTATTCCAATTATTGAATATCAAGAACCTCATTTCTTTTTTACTGATCAAATGTAAATTAGTTAAAAGGATGTTTTTCAAAATGGCTTTCCTATTTTTTTTACATTTTAGTGTATAGCAATGGTCAACATGCTGATTTTTCAAAGTCATTACTAATGAGTTAGATTCTTAACACAGTACCAAAATGAAGTTAAACATAGTAAATATCAAGAAATATTGCCTAAGTCACTAAACAATTAGTTTATCTAAATTAACTTGGAACAGATCTAATTGAATGGTTTTAAATATTTATTTTCTATATAAAAAAAAAAACAATAAGTTTATGTGTAATAATATTAAAATGTACACAATGTTTAGAGAAACTAACAGTTTGGTTATTGTATATTATCTAAATCTTTTTCACTAATTCCAAAATGAATATTTGTATTAATTTGGAGGTAAAAATAAGTTTAATAATTGACTTCATTTCTTGACCATGAATCAGCAGAAATTTAAAAAGTTTAGATTTAGTGATTTTCTATAAATAAGACCAAGAACTATTCAGCCCACCATTGTAAATATCAATTGAGTCAATAAATAGTTGATAAAGTATTTATATAAATGAAAATTGAAAACATTAGTTGCACTTTGCAGGTAAACAAAAAAAAAAAACAAAAAAAACAAAGATAATTCAACAAAAATACCAATATAACAATCTGATACAAAATTTGACTTCATTAAAAAGGATATTAATTAATAATGCTAATTATTAAGAACTAGTTTACCTTATAACAGTACAATAATATTTTAGTAATGTTTCAGTTAATTTTTGTGCAGTATTTATTGGAGTTTTCTCAATACAATTAACTACTGTCATACATAAAAAATATTTTGCATTTTAAATTATTCAAACAAAAATATAAAAAAAAACTAACACAAAACAAAACAATAAAACATACTGATGTGATATTTTGATGTTACAGTAACAAAGCATGCTTTCTTCTTGGTATAGAGAAATAACTCTTGTTACCAAATAATATGATATCTTCTTGCTAAGGGAGAGAAATCAAGCATTGTGACCAATAGATATGTATAGTCACACACTGTTTTATATTATAAATAACAGATAGATACATAGATTCCACTTTAACATCCAATCTAAGTTTAAGTTATTTCCTAAATCTGCTATATTTCCTTTTATACAAATGCCCTTTTGAAAAGCATGAACCCTTTTCTTCTCCACTACTCTATGGGTGAAATAAAAAGACAGGCTGGGACTTTCTAATCTCAAGTGCCAACCAATCTAGGTGGTCAACAGAAAACCATTCCACTATTTTTCTAAAGTTATGGTAATTCACATATAATATATAAAGGGAATCTGTGGCAAGCTATGATTGTCTCTTATGAAAGAACATGGAATTAAAAAAAAAGTCTTTAATAGATGACCAAAAACAAAAAATTATAAAAATTCAAGTTATGAACAGTTGGGTAATGTTTTACTAACATCCTTGAAAAACATGAACCATAAAACTATCTCAACTCAGTTCTATCATTATAAATACACCTAACATCTATATGAAAGACAGAGAAAGACATTGAGTGCAATTATATATTCCAGGCGACAATTATTGCCTGATTAACAGTATCAAAAGAGCTGTATTATTTATTGTCATTTCTGACTGATACAAATGTACCATGATAGATGAACTTCACAATTATTGCTTTTTGTCTACTAATTTTTCCAACCTAAAATTGTTGTTTCCTGAGACTAACTACATGCAATCAACATCTAAATACTCACATTCTGCAATTAAAAGCATTAACTTAAATCTAGCCAAAGGCATGAAATCTGACAAAATAAAAATTCAGCTCTTAACTGACTGGTTTTTAATTTTATAAGCTGTAGGTTACTGGAGGTTAACTTCTAACTAGCAGGTAATAAATATAAGTAGATTAACATAACAGAATCCAAAGGTATGAATATCAATTAAATCAGAAAAAAATGTAATGCTTTAAAAAGAAATAAATATTAATATATAATTAGAACACTCCTCTGAAATAGTTATTTCAAACGATTGTTCTGATTATATACCAGAGATTTTAAAAGAATAATACTTCCAATTTGGTAATCTCCAAAGAAATTTTAAAGATTTGTTTGTAAGGAATTTGAGATGGATATTTTAACTTTAGTCATCTAAAAATTATTTTCTATACATAAGTAATAATTCTCTTTGTAAACTGAATCATCCTCACCAATAATAATAATAATAGGTATGAACACCACACAAACCTGGTAACAGATATGGGACCTGTAACAATTTTATGGGACTTTACAATACACATAGAAAGGACAACCAAAGCTAATTGTCCAGGCATCACAACCACAGAAATATTAACATGAAAGTCCCTCCAGACTGTAATGTAGATCTGAAGATCTTCAAAATAATATCAAAGTACAGGAAGCTTGAAATTGAAATTTCAAAAAGTTGCGCGCGTGGACATCAACAACTCCCATTGTAGTTGGACCTCTCGAACTGATTGAAAGAATTTATGATAGCTCAAATCTTTTAAAGAAATACAAAAAAATGTACTCACAAGTACTGCTCACACATTATGACGAGATTTATTTATGTAAAATATATGTGATTTTTTTTTGTCAAGGACACTGGAACAAGGAATGTGGTATTTAAGGTCAGGATGCTATCAGAAAGGGTGATACAAATAAAAAAGGAAGTTGACCTGTGTTTTGTAGACTATGCCAAGGTGTTTGACAAAGTATGCCACAAGAAACTGACAGAAATGCTCAGCAACCTTGATATATTTGACTAAGACATTAGAGTAATCAAAAACTTCTACTGCCAGCAAACCACAGGAAATGAATTCACCAGATATACAAAGATAGAATGGGGTGTAAGACAAGGATGTGTCTTTTCACCGGATCTATTCAACTTGTACAGACTATTCTAAAGATCCTAGAAGTTATGCCGGGATTCGTCATTGGCAGTCACAATCTGAACAACATAAGACATGCATATGACATAGTGCTGATAGCAGACCTGGAAAGAAAACTACAAGAACGCCTAAAAAAGGTAGATAAAAAGGTCAAGAGAAAGGACTACAAATAAACTACAAGAAACTGAATGTATGGTCATCAGCAAACGGAGTAGCCCAAAATACCAATTACATGTTGGGGGTTATTAAAATCAAGCAAGTACAAAAATTTTAGTACTTGGGAAGTGTTCTGACGGAAAGTGCGGAATTTGAAATCCAAACGTGAATTGGAATGGCCAAAGTTGTATTCCAGAAGCTGAGAAGAGTATTAAGAGACAGGAAAATTTGACTGTGGTAGACTGGGGTAAGAAATGGCTTGTAAATTTTAATGTTTCTAAAACAAAGCTGCTATCTGTCAACCATCACAGGCAGTCTCTCCTGCCCCCATAGATATGAACCAAGAGAGTCTCCCTGAAAGCAATGCACCTCCTTGACCTCACCATCTCTTTTGACCTCAAATGCAACCAGTACATTGAATCAATAGCTAAATCTACTGCTAGGAAGGTTGGGTCACTGTGTTGGGCCAGGAAGTTTTTTCTGCCTTAGTCCATCTTGCACATATACAAATCAACCATCTGACCATGCATTGAATACTGCTGTCATATCTGGTCAGGCGCCTCTGCCATTTATCTCAGGATTCTTGACAGGCTCCAAAGAAGAATGTGTAATGTGATCGATCACAATATGGCAGCTCAACTCAAGTCACTTTCTCACTGATGGGATGAGGATTCCCTCTGTCTTTTCTACAAATATTTTCATGGCTTCTGCTCCGACAAGCTTAGCTCACTGATGCTCTCTTCACAAGAATTTCCTTGAGCAACCAGACTGGCAACAAGGTCCCACCCTTTTACAGTTAAATCAACCAAATGCAGCCTTCACTTCTATTCCATCAGATTCTTTTCTCACACTTCCCACTTGTGAAACTTCTTTCCATATACTTGCTTCCTTGATGGCTACAATCTCTAAGAATTTAAATTCTGATGTGGAATACAAATGCTGCTAGAAAGATGGGAAAAAGTAATGGCTAGAGAATCTGATATTCACAAGTCAGATAGAGGGAAAGAGAGACAGGGAAAAATAGCGTGTAACATACTTGACAAGCCTGAGCAGGTGGATAGCAAACTGGGATTTGGGTGGGGTAACAGGAGAAATTATGCTTAGAGCTACTAGCGATTGGGAAATGTGGAGGGCCATGATCACCTATGTTTTGAAGGGACATGGCACAAAGAAGAAGAGGATATATAAAATACTTTCAGTGACATGTTTCTTACTAATTTATGTAAATAAAATATTACTTTAAAAAAAAAAATCAGTGAAAACTTATTCAAGTTTTACATACATAAATACACATACACACACAGGGTTTAATATATAAGTCTGAAAACATCATGGCCATGAGATATAGATACATAAACTACAGAATATCTGTGTGTGTGTGTGTGTGTGTATATATATATATATATATATATATATATATCAGTCATTCAGTGAAGTGCCATATGTGAATCACACTTTGGGCAAACATGTTTCAAAAGTGACATGACTGACTGGGTAGAAGATTATCCCGCAGTAGGTTGCCATGGCTTTCTGCAGTAGACTGGTTGCCAGCCACAGCTATAGAATCCAATCTGTCCTATTATTTAACCCATAACTGGAGGGAAGAGATGGATTAATACCTTTCCCAAGGGTATTTGTGCATAAGTGAATGCCATGAATTCAACTGGAATTCAAACTTGGTTCCCCGATTTGCCGTCCCAAGTCAACATCCACAACGCACATCCATATTATATATATATATATATATATATATATATATATATATATATATATATATTATATATATACACACATACACACACAGGCATATATACATATATTAGTCATATTTTATGCATATAGTTTATAGAATTGTAAATCTTAAGTGTGAATGAAAATATGATAATTTACCAAATATTATATCAGCATGTATAGATATACACCTATTGACTATATGATATATTAGTCAAATATTTGATAATTTATATATATATATATATATATATATATATAGTAAATTTCTGATATATATATATATATATATATATATATATATGTGTGTGTGTGTGTGTGTGTGTGTGTGTGTGTGTGTGTCTGTGTGTGACAATTTACTCATATGGACATATTTATTCTCCCAAGAAAAGAGAGAGAATTCTAAGAAAACTGTATAAATTAGCAAACTTTGAATTTTTATTCTACCTCTTCTTTCTAACTGAGAAACAAGTCTAACTGACAGACCTATCGACCTCTGGACAAGGGAAATGATATGAAAGATGAGTCATGCATTGGTGATGCTGACATGGTTATAGAAATGGCAGATACACTGAGTAAGACTTGTATCCCACAATGTCTGGATTTATTCTTTCACTCTACAACTGCTGATACAGTTTTTGACTTCAGTTTAGATTTGTCTTTTATTAAATTTACAAATTTATCTTTAATTTTTTTAAATATATGAATGGATGTGCAGATCAAATTTTATCCATAATATAAAAATAACTATTTTATGCAACATTTTTACAATTCTATCATTTTTTAAAAACACATATCTATTCAAATTCATTATGGAAAGTTACTGAGAGCTGAATGAAAAAGAATATGAATATCTAATCAAACAATCTCATCTAAAAGATATTTTATGGCTTTTTTATTGATTAAAAGCAATTATTTAAACTCTTTTATTAATTTCTCATTGTTTTTATTATCACATATTAAGTCTTATTATTGTGAATTTAAATTAACCAAATAAATTACTATACTATAATAGAAGTAATAATTAGCAGCTAATTTATTGTAACTTTCACTAAAACGATAGTCAACATAACAGATTTTGAAGTTTATACATATTTATGTTGACTTTTTACTTTTAAAATAATTATATAAAATAAATATAAGAAAAATATTACAGGAAAGATTAGATAAGTATGAATAAATGAGAGATTTTCTTAAGTGTTCAAAATTTCCAACAAAACATAACATATAAAGATACTTGAAGTTATTTGTGTGCAAGAATTTTTTAAAAAATAACTCTTTGGTAATGTAAAAATCCCTAAAAAGAAAACCTATTTCTATCTTCATTTATCAGTTCAAGTACATTTTGAAAAACACATTATTCAACCCACTATATATTCAAGAATTTGGTAAAATCTGTAATATAACACCTGCCAAAATAGAAAAAAATAAAATAAAATCATTTCTATTTCAATTTTAGAAAACTGACCAAATTTGATTGCATCTACATTGTATAAAATAACAGTCCTAATTTACTTAATGTAACATTTTCAAAAATGTTTTATAATTTTTATTGAATTTAATATTTGTTAATAACCTTTGTGTTTTCAATGATGAACAGAATTTTTAAACTATATGCATATATATGGTTAATGCAGAAGTAAGTCAAATTTTGATTTCCTGGTATCGATATCAAATAAGTTTTTTTCATCGTAAACTGAATTTTGAAGGCTAAATAAGTCCTCTGAGTAAATGGTATCATGGCTGAGACTAAGAACTATAATTATACCAAACCCGAAGCAAAAACTAAAATAAAAGGGCTGAAAAAAATAGACATATAGGCAGATAAACAGACACACACACAAACATCTTGCCTTTTATATATATATATATATATATATATATATATATAATCGATTTTCTGCACTATTGTAAGAACTGCAACCTTCTGAATATTGTTTCTTATGTCTTTGCCTATAAGTGTATCAAATTTGATTAAAATTGGACAACTCCTTCTATAGCCCGATTTTTTTGATTATCGATATTTATCAGGAGTACCTCGACACAAAACCTAGCTAAGAACACACACAGACGCTTATAGTACAACTGTGTAAATTTTCAAAAATATCAGTTCAGCCATTTAGGAGTCTATAGGTAATGGACACACACACACACACACACAGATACATATACACACACACAGACAAAGTTCCATTTATAAATAAGTTTAGATTTTACTGCTTATGTGACACAATACTTTCATGTTGGTAAGATTCTTTGCTGTGTTTTTATTTCAGTTAGTGCTATGTAATCTAATTAAGCTAATATAGATAAATATCAACTTTATCAACTTAATTTGTGAAAGTAAAGTGTATATGTATATGCTTGGGTTTTTTGATTGTTGTATCATGAAAGGTTTTTAGTTTTTTTGTATGATAGTGTTTATTTTTATCCAATTTTTTTAGTAATGTTTTCTCTTTATTCTCATGTCTGATTGTGATTTTTGCAAATAAATACAAAATATTAACCAACTCAGATGAGCCACTTTAGTAAGTTGTTTTGTAAATTCAATGAGGATTTTTTATAGGTAAATTTATCATTTGCAATGAATTAAACCTCAAAATTTAATTAGATATTTTAAAACTAACATAGACCACTTGCAAATATTTCACAAGGGGAACCTGTAAATGAACAGACCTTGTGTATGAACAAATTAATACATTAAATGTGTGTAATTGTTGATATGTGTGTGTTAAATTTTTCCATGTACATGCATACATAAAACAACAATTTTCTTTAAAAATATTTTTTCTGTTTTAAAAGGGAAAAACCTTTGGCCTTTAAATTGCAAAAGGTAAAATATCAAAAACCATTTATTTACCAAACTGGTGGCAGTTGACAGACATCTTAGAACTCTTAGTGACTTTGAAAACATGTCAATGACTATCATTTACTGTTTCAACATTTTATAGAAAAGCAAACTTGTGGTTGAGAAGCCTATGTTAAAAGGCCATTTCTGCACATATAGGTAAGGACAGGGGAAGGCCCAAAGGTATTCCAGTTCAGATGCTTGGCAAACAGAAAACCTTGCAGGTTGTTCATAAACAGACAAGCAAATTTGTACTTTTGAAGTTGGTAAACAAAGAACAATTATTTCAACAAGAGGAAATTTATACCACAAAATGACCATAAAAATTTATTATACAGAATCTTACGTTTTAAATAGACAAACTCAATATTAAAAAAAAAAAAGTCAAATTAGTATTTCTAAAGTACAGCCATAATAACTGACTATGCACATACCAAACATTTCCAAGAATTACTTAATTATTCAACCTCTTATGCAACATGAGGTGCCTTATCAATTTATATAATGGATAAGAATATACTATATTAGAGATAAGAGTAGAAATGACTGGTGATGAGACAACAGGAAAGAGCTTTAATTCTTTTATTCAAAGACTGTTTTGAAATTGGAGTAGATAGACTAAACTATCGCCTGGTTCACACTCCACCCACGTCTATTGAACAGGTGAAGAGGCTCATCCCTTGTTTCCTGTTTAGGATACGGTTTCCGGTTTTCTCTTTTCTAATCTTTTCACTTTTTTTTTTTTTCAATTGGAGTAGATAGACTAAACTATTGCCCCGTTCACACTCCAACCTCGTCTATTGAACAAGTGAAGAGGCTCATCCCTCGTTCCCTGTTTAGAATGTGGTTTCCGGCTTTCTCTTTTCCAATCTTTTCACTCCTATGTAGCCCCCTGAACATCAGTGGCGTTACCGCCTTGCTCAGGTTGATATGATTTTTTAAAAAAATGATCTAAAAGTCTCCATTTACTGTTACTTTAGTAAATAACATATTACTCAATAAATCCTGAGCCTAACTAATAAAACAACAACTTTTAGGCAAAATTCAACTTTATTCATCAATATAGTCGCTCTTTAGGGTGATACAATGTTTCTCTGACAATTCAATGCCTTTGGCCTCAAAATACGCCTCAGTTTCTGATATCACTTCTTCATTGAAGCCAAATATCTTTCCCTGAAGTGTTTTTTTTATAGGTCTGCAAACAGGCAGTAGTCACTCGGAGGCAGATATGGAAAATGGGATGGACACAGAAACAATTGGAAGTGCAATTCATGTAGTTTTGCCATTGTTGTGATCAACTTGTGACACAGTGAGGTGTCTTGGTGAATGATCAATTTTTTCTTCTTCATTTGTGGATGTTTTTTGGCAATTTCTTTCTTCAAATGTACCAATAATGCTATATAATATTTGCTATTGATGGTTCTTCCTTTCTCAAGGTAATCAACAAACAAAATACCCTGCGCATCCCAAATTACAGAAGTCAAAATTTTGCCTGCTGATGTTTGTGTGTTTGGTTGCTTTGGACAGCTTTCATCTGCTGCTGTCCACTCAGCTGACTACTAATTTAACTCTGGAATTATGATGTAGATTCATGTTTCATCCATTTTCACATATTTATGCAAAAATTCCTTGTTGCATATATAAACAGTTGCAAACAATGCTCTGAATTCTCAATGCGTTGTTATTTTTGATCAACTATGAGCAAATGCTTTGAACACAACTTTCTCATTGACGTGGTGAATACACTGCCTTCTGATATGTTCAACTCTTCTGTTTTATCATGCAACTTCAATTTACGATTGGCCAAAACGAGTCTGTGGATTTTTTGGTGTTTTCCAAAACAACTGCTGATTGTGGATAACGTGAGCATTCAGCATCATTTGTATCTGTATGACCGCATTTAAAGTCAGTATACCACCTCTTAACCGTTGTTTCCAATGGACCAGAGCCAAATAACACTTATCAAGCCACTGCTTTACTTGAACAGTATTTTTTCTGATCAGAAAGCAATGCTTTATCAACACACGGATTTTTCCATTGTTTTGAAAATTTGCAACAGTAGCTTCACTTAAATAACTGTAATTTGTAAACTGATAATCCAATTAGGCCCAAATATTGTCACATGCCATTTGAAGGTTAGTACTTCATAAAAATCATATGGATTTTTTATTAGTGGCGCCATTTATATGCCAGGTCTGGAACTTATTGAGTGATGTGTTATGTATGTCAATTTAGATGAAAAAGTGGCATCAAATAGTTTTGTGAATGGTTTCTACACATAATAAAAAAAAACATGTGTCCCTTGTAGTAAATATTACCAGTTAGTAAAAGCATTAGATTATCTTGGGTTCTGTAACCCATTAAGGACACTACATGTACTACAACAATACATACCACAGTAGTATGTCTTGGGTAAGATGGTGCCTATAACTCTTCAGACTGATTTTGCAAGAAAGCCCAGTCTAGAAAGTGAATGAGACAGAACCAAGCAGAAATTGAACTTGACATACAAAATTCCTTATCTGCAACCCTATCCCATTAGAAAAAAAAGGATGAAAATGAATATTACCGGATTGTTTAAACTGATATTCATATCCTTGATGATTTTATTTTACTGTATTTTCAGCCAATTGCCTTCAGTATAAATAATTTGTTCAGTTGAAAGGTTTCACTAACATTACTGGAACTCTTCTATTGGAGACACAAGTAAATTAGCATCACAGTATAATGTTATCACAATATGCCAGAAAAACAGTATTTACATTATTTGAACTACTGTCCTCATCTTTGTTGCCATTTGTACAATGTTTCGGCTGTTGTACACTTCAGCCTTCTTCAGGTACTAGGAATTTTGAACTGAACCCTTTCTTACAATCACTGGGTTATATGAACTCCATTCATTACCTAATGTCTCTTCTGGAAGTCGTACAAATGGCAACAAAGATGAGAACAATAGTCTGAATAATGTAAATACTGTAAATACCACCTCATCTCAGAAATATACACAGATATGTCAGAAAAACAATTCAAAATTATTGTAGAAAGTTTTAAACTAACACTTTTCATTGGTTTTCATAACTATCTTCAATCTAATGGAACTAAATATAATTAAAGATACATACATTTAATTATAAATAAGGATACATATACATATAATTATTAAATTTCTGTTATAATACAAGGTGGATACTATATAATTTCTTTCTGGTTATAGTGGTCAGTTAAAGACCATAGTTCTTTCTAGCCATTTTGATATAATAACTTTATTCTATCAGTAATGCTTATATTAATTATGACCACTGACTGTTCCTTTCTTCCTCATTTTTTTCTATTACAATTTATATTAATTCAATTTTCGTGTTTGAATGATTGCTACAAATCACTTCCATCAGATAAGTAATAATAATGTATGGCAATTTTGAATAAGTAAATGTCAACTAGTACAACTTTTTTGAGTGAAAAAGTTAAAATATTTTTTCTGTCCTCTAGGTCTATTGTAAAGTTTATATCTCCCAAAACATAAAAAAGTATCACATGATCAACTGTTTAAGATATTATATTTCACACAACTGAATTACATTCTCTATAGTTTTAGTATTTGAAATAAACACACACGCACACACACAGTGGTGGGAAAGTGACTGAACCCGAGATGTCAGATCAGGACCAATAACATTGCAGATTCTTTGGATTTGATCAAGAATCTGTAAATATACAACAGGATAACCAAACCAGAAGTGGCAGTAATATTCAAAGCAAGGACAAATGGTAGATTTAAAAATATGTAAAAGAGATTTGGGTCAGAAATGTGTCTAGCATGACAGTGAACAAAATTTCCTAGCAGCATATGTGGTAATTAATTTGTTAGTTCAAGAAGGTAATCCTGGAAATTAGCTCTAACCATGCTGATAGTATATGCCAATTTGAAAACTAATCAGACCTTATCATCAAACTGATCAGATTTACTCTTAAGACAGGAGTAAATAGTTATATCATCAGCATAGATACAGAGTTGAAAACTGATGACAACAGGAATGTTGTTGATGAAAATTAGGAACAGTGTAGGTTCAATGATAGAGCCCTGGAGGTTACATGCTAAAAGATCTAGAAGAGTGGTCATTCAAGACAATTTTTATTTTGTGATTTGACAAAAAGAGACAGTAATAAATTAAATATTTGTCTTGAAACACCATAACCTTTCAACATGTGATGAAGACCAGTATGCCAAAACCTGTCAAATGCCTTTCAGATGTCCAATGAAACAACCTGAACTTCACCATTCTTATTTAAAGCTTGATTGACTGTCAGAAATAATCATTAATACATCAGCACTTGTACTAGAGAAGAAAACGCCATATTACTTATCTAAAAGATCCTGTGATGTGGAATGTTTAACCAATTCAGAGTTAATTAGAGCCTCTAGTATTTTGCCAAAAGGATCAGATGCTTCAGCTGAGTTAAAAACTGAAGATGATTTTCAACAAGCAGAAAATGCAAGAAGCAGTAAGGTATTTAGAGAGTTCAAGAGAATATTTAAGAACTATTTCAGAAGATATCATCAAATCCACATGTTTTATAGGAACAAATTTAGAGATATTAGAAACTATGAATGGAGTTATATGCTTATCACTCAAAAGAGACTTAGTTCTAAGTAGAAAGTGAGATAGATATTCCAGAGGAGTCAAGAGTAGAATTGGAAAAGAAGTTATGAGCAAGTATATGTTAACACCTCAAATTGAGTGTGGGATAGAAGATGTACTCGTATTACGATACTATTCCAAAGCTGCCAGTAGTCACAAGAACCAAATTTGTTAGAGGTAATATAGTGCTTCATTCTATCAGCAAAGAATTAACTGAGGACATGTTTACAATCATTATCAGCTAACATAAAGAGGTATTTGTTACCAGAAATATTTTAATACAACCAGAAAAGTGATTCCTGTGGACTACATCAGCTAAACAGGATGGTGTCAATCAAAGAGAAGGTGGCATTTTGACCTGATATTTCCAATAAGACAAAAAAGCATCAATTTGGCTTTTACCCAAGAAGGAACTACAGTGTCATAATTCTCAACAGGAAAATTCAAAATTTCACACCAAGGAATGTTATAAAAAGATTGCAGATTGATCCCAATCATGATATTAGTAATAGAAATAGATCTTGGGAATAGGGCGTTCCTTTCTAATAGAAGACTCAAAAAAAAAATAGTAACAGATTCTTCACTGGGATTCAAACAGCCAAAAGAACAAGAGCTAGGAGAGGAGGTAACAAAGAGTAGTGAACAGAATTGTTAGGAAGATGAGTAGAGAAATGCACTATATGATTAAGAGACTGAGCAACAAAAAAATTGAAAGTCTGAATGCCATCAACATCGGTAACATTAGAATGCTTAAGCCAATTGATATGATGGGCATTATAATCACCCAACACAAAAATGTTTAGAAAGAGAGAGAGCAAGAGATAGGGACAGTCATTATTAGGAAAATGAGTAGAGAAATGCATTATTTTATGAAGAGACTGAGCAACAAAAAAATTGAAAGTCTGAATACATCAGCAACATTAGAATGCTTAAATCAATTGACATGGTGTACATTAAAATCTCCTACCAGAAAAATGTTTGCAGAGAGAGAGAGAGAGATTTCTATACTGTCAGATATTTTGTCTAATATTTTAGAAACTTGAAAAGAAAGGCACCAATAAAGAGAAAAGAGGAGTTAACAGAATTTAATGAAGAGAGTTGAAAGCACATGAAAGAATTGGTCTAGGAACTCAAGGGATGATTCCCTTATCAGTGGAAGATTTTCCTGGATGTAAATATGAAGGCTATGTATATGTATCTTAGAATCTTTTTGACAAAGTGGAATGTATCCCAGAACAGAGCATTTATTGGCTGTGAAAGCAGTGTTTAAATTAGTTTTTACAAAGTGCTAAGATATCAGGAGAAGATTTTAAGAGAAAAAATTCTATTCCATAGAATTTAGTACTAATACTAGGAATATTTGA
Source organism: Ascarosepion bandense (assembly GCA_037127315.1). Classification (NCBI taxonomy): domain Eukaryota; kingdom Metazoa; phylum Mollusca; class Cephalopoda; order Sepiida; family Sepiidae; genus Ascarosepion; species Ascarosepion bandense. The sequence continues at coordinate 1,378,363 of JBBBDQ010002327.1, forward strand.
GCAGAGTTCAAATTCCATTTGAATTCATTGCATTAACTTATGCGCAAATACCCTTGGGAAAGGTATTAATCCGTCTATTCCTTCCAGTTATGGGTTAAATAACAGGACAGATTGTGTTCTATAGCCTTGGTCGGCAACCAGTCTACCGCAGAAAGCAATGGCAACCTACTGTGGGATAATCTTCTGCCCAGTCAGTCATGTCTCAAAAGAGACATGATTGCCCAAGTGTGTTTCACGTATAGCACTTAACTGACTGACTGACTAGGAATATTGGATAAAGAAATGTTAAGACGGACAAGTAATTCTTTGTTTATTGGTTTACTTGTATTTCTTTTAATTCTGACATGAAAAGATTAATAATTATTACTGTCTATTGCCTATGACAATATAAAGTGGCTGGAAGATGGCTAAGATTAAATCATAATGTGGCCTCAGTGTTGCACATCTAAAGTCTATGCATGGACATATATTCATGCATGACATGGCACTGCCAATATCCTAATATGTGATTGTTGACCAGAGTAGCCTCTCAAACTGATACCAAAGAGTTTGTGCTCCTAACAAGAACATTGCCATCCTAGTACCTTCAAAATGAAGTTACAACCACAGATCAGTCAGATTACCAAGAGATAGCTAAATCATTAAGGCCACGAGAGAGAGGAATTACTAAACCAGATCTTAAACAGAAAGTTAGGGATAAACCTGTACTCTTGTTCAATAAATGGGTTAGAAAAGAAATAGAGTGTTAATCAAGGTGAATTCACATTATAGAATTAGCATTAAATACAGATCTTTACTAGCAGAAAAGTTATTGAGTTATGAAGTTTAAATATTTTTCCTACGAGAGGGTGCTGAAAAGTGATCAGCTTTACCCACTTTTCAAACTAAGCCTCTTGGTTAAGCTGATAACTTAAACATCTTCTATAATGCAGTTTGCCTGGAGGAGAGGTGGGTGCTGTATGCTACCCTAACCCACTTTAGTGGTATTCCTTTGTTTTGTTTTTATGTAGGTTCAGCCCCTAGGGATAAGTGTTAATGCAATAAGTAGGAACACAATTAGTGTGGTAAAGAAAGGCAAATTAAATTTTCAATAACTTGAATAGTCTGAAGGTAGATCTTACAAAATGAACAAGAATGAAACAAAAATTAATTTTTAATTGTGACATTTCAAACAGGTTTTAAAGAAACATGAGAAAGAACTGGAAAAAGTTCAGGAATACATTAATCAGTTGTAACATTAATGATGACCATAAAGCAGGTGTAACGTTAATGAAGACAATCAATCAGTTGTAACGTTAATGACGACCATAAAGCAGGTGTAATGTTAATGATGACCATTAAAATAAAATAAATGTACAATATTTTATACAATTTAATAAATAAATATAATGAAAAATACATTGCCAATATACTTAAAATGTAAAATTGATTTATAACATCAATCGTGACATATACAGTTGCAAAATAAAGAAAAATTGCATGAAAAAATAATAAATACTGAGAGATCAAAGAAAAGAGTAAAGTTCTTGAAGATCAACAAAGACCTGAGGACAGACTAAGTCTAAATAACTGAAAAGAATTGAACTCATAGCAAGAAGGAAGAATAACTGTTTAGTAACATTTGATTGATACCCAATAGACAGAAAATGTAGTAGGAAAAGACCAAGGAAACAAAAAAGAAATAGCAAAAATGTTTGGTAGAGAATAACACATAGTCCTCATAGGAGGTGATGAGAAAAGCTTTTGTCCAGCAATGCTGTACAAAGGCCTTTCCCATCACCTCTCACAATGGTATTTACTGCTAATGATTAACAAGAGTCTGTAAATAAAGACAAAGCTGTTCTGTCACAAAAATAAAATGTATACAAGAATAGAAATTTGATGAAATGTTCATCATTGTTAATAATATGTACAAGTAGTCTTAGTTTAAAAACAATTTTGCTATTTTTGCTGTGAGAATTTTAGTTTTTCATTTGAATTAAAACATACTTTTAACTAAGAAAAGGACTGATAAAGAAAGTCATTTTCAGTTGTGGCAGATTGAAACTAATATGATTTATTTCCCACCATTTACTATGATCTTGAGTGAGCTTATTTAAAATTTACCTTTTATTAGTTAGTAACTATGGAGTTATGTTATCTCTTCTTTTCACATTATCTATCAGCTTATGATCTGATTTTGGGGATTCTGAATCCATATCATACAATCTAAACCATATAAAACAACTGGAAGAAAATGTATCAGAATTATCAAAGTAATTTTTAAAATTTTCTAATCTTTTTTCTTCTTTGCTTAAGACTAAGGTATAATAACTATTCTTCTATTAATTGTTTTTGATGTTATGTAAGCAATTTTAACATTTTGTAAAAATAAATTTCCAATATAAGACTAATTTATTATGATTCAAAATCAATCTTTTGCCTAAATTTTAGTAGAATTTAAAAAATTGAAAATAATTTTACAATTTCACTTTTAAAAGAAAATATGAGAAAAAAATGAGTATAGTTCATTTTGTAGTGACTATTTCACAGCACTGAAAAATAAATAAAACCTACAGATTACTCAATGATGTATAATCCTATGTCAGTTGTGTTTAAATTTTGATCTGGAAAAAGTTCATTTTGAATTAAATTTTACCTCATATCTAACTATTTGAAGTATAAACACCATTTTTTTTTTTAATGGGAAAATTTATATCTTTGGAACATCTTACATAAACAATGACTCTTTTTGAAAACTTACAAAGCATGAAATATTCTGTCAACATATAACTAAATAAAATGTTATGTATAAATGTTAAATGAGCATTAACTTTTTTTTTTCAAACTAAAAACAAATGAATGAATAAAATTAAAAAACAAATGACAAAAAAAAAGCAAATGAATAAAATTAATGTTATAAAATTTACCTTCACAATACATTGCTGTGCTAGCAAACATTTTAAAAATGTATTTCAAATGGTATATATTATGAAGTCTGTCAATTTCTAATTGTCTGTTGAGTTTTTTACTACGTTTCTCAAAACAAATGTTTGGTTTTAAAACAATGACTAACTTAAGTATGAAAGAAGGAGATAAGATTTTCATTTTTTTCATCTATAATAATTAGTTTTTAAAAATCAACTATTAATACATTACTTTTTATTTAATTTTTTTGAGTTTAATTTATATTATATAATACAATTTAGGAAGTAAAAGAAATAATCAATTATTAGCTTTATTTTATACTTGTTCTTTAATTGTGAATATGTTAAGTTCTTCAAAATGAAAGAAAACTACTTTTCTGAATATGAACCAGTTTGTAATTTTCTATGTTGCTAAGATGAATAGCTTAACACATTTATTAAAATTTATCTGGGTTGAAATATCTTTAATATGAAACTGATAACATAGAAGAAACAATTTCTTTGGCTTGTTTGTTTTAAATTTGTGTTTAATGCTAAAGATATTTCTACTGATTCAGTTTTCTTGTAATATTAGGTTATGCTGCATGACCTATGAATGTATGTGTGTGTGTTTTAATTTAAACATGAAAAATAATTTTACACTTATAGGCTGATATTCAAAAACTTCAAATTGTTTTCATGCCTAAAAAGTAAACTTTTCCATTAATAGAAATATAGAGTCCATGGATTCTTATTTATAAACTATTTTTTTAAAATTTGTTTTACACACAAACTGAGACACTGGCATAGCCATTATAATTAACAGCCCAAATAAAATTCAAAACAATTATGGATTGTTGATAAGAAATTACAACTTATATTCTATTGACTGATTGGTGCATGCATACTGTAATTGTTGTAATAATGGTATTGTTTCACTATAGATTATTTGGATTACTTTATTAGTAATGTCATTTGTAAGAATGAAATTATTTTGACAAGTATGTAAATGTTAGGACTGTCATCTTTACACAGTAGATAAAAACAAGTAAAATAATATATAGAGAATAAATGCTAAGTTTAGTCTTTTATAACACTGTAATATCCTCGTCTATCAAAAATAATGAAAACTTAATTCTTTATGACAATCTGTTATAGTAATAAATATTTATAGAAATAGATTAGATCTTAAAGTAAGTTAGTAACTTTTCAACACAATTCAAAATGAAGGAAACAATACATTAATTACAATTCAAATGTATAAATTATTTTGCATACTGGTTGATTCTAGATCATTATGATTCTTCATGATATCCCAAGGGCAAACAGAGGGACTTAACAACTTTGCTCTAACAATAAACATATCTTTTTCCTCAAATGCAGAAGTAACTAAACATTACTGTAAGAAAATCCAGTGAAACAATAATAGACATTTTTTATGATTAAAATCATCTTTAAAGTTATAATCAGAAATAATTAAAAAATGGGGAAAATTACTGGAGGAACTTGCAACTTTGTTTCAATATGTTTCAATAAAATCAAAATTAATTTTATAACTTTATGATGTTAAGTGTTATTTTATTTTTGTCATTATGACTCTTAAAAAAGATAATTTGTTAAATGCATTTTTTTCTTCTATTTTTTTTTTGTGTTAACATCCATGGAATCCTGTGTGGAGTTGATAAGCAGTTGTAATAAATAATATTTCATGGTTTATTTTGATAACAAAGTGTAATAAATTCATGAAGTAGTCATGAATAAGTTCATCAATTATATAAAATGATTTGATTAAATAGAAAAATAAAACAATAAAATCACAAAATTAAAAATGTTATTTTTTGTGGTCAACAGACAGCAGGAAGACATTGATATAAAGTTTGATTCTAAATTGGGATTACATAAATGCAACTGTGTGCCAAACTTTGTTTAAAGTAAGTTATGATATGAAGGATAAATGTATACCATCACATATGATAATATACCATTATACCATCACAATTCCTTTTTAGTTATCTGCTAATTAAACAAAAATATATCCCATTTGTATGAAGAATAAACGATAAAGTCTTTAAACTCAATTCAGTGTTTATAAGTGTTAACAAGTTCTTTAACAAAGTATACACTGGTACTTTGACACTTACAGAATATGAGCATTTTTTCTTGAACCTTAAAAATGTAAAAACAAAAGGATTTTATTGATTCAAGGATATTCTAGTTATCCTCACAAAAATGACTCCAGATTTTCAATCAACATATAAAACAAATCACTTACAAATATTAATGATAAAACGAGATTAGAAGATAGAAAACAAACTAATATTTACTGATTTCATTTTAATAAAAAGAAATCAATAATTAAGCAAAAAAACAGGAGACATTAGTGGACACAAAACTAAGAAATAACAGCAGAGAGTAGAATATATCATTACCACTTTACTGTCCCAAGATTTAAGATTTGAGGGGATGCTGAAAATTTCTCAGTCCAACTAAGAAGGGACAAAAGATAATTTTGATTAGGAAAAGTTTTGTAAAAAGCATTCTCTAACTGAACAGAAATAATTACCATATATACTCAATGATCGGTTGCACATTTTTCATCAAAATTTTGATAAAAATCATGTGCAACCTATCTATTCAACATCATAGAAAACTTGAAGTAGACTGTGTCATATGAGTAGTCCAGACTGTGGTATATTAGTAGTCCAGGTGAGTTACTCTGGGATCAAGCATAAGCAAAAGCAAGGAAGAAAATGAACTTTCCTGATATTTCGATTTTATACAATCACCTCTTCCAACAGTACCATATCACAAATTGAATAAAAGCACTTGATCTACACTACTCATACTTACCATTCATTATCTAATTTACAACAAAAGACTAACATTTTCAAGTGATTTTAGGACTGAAGTGATTACGGTATCCAAATTTTCATCTAAATAGAGTAGCTCTGTACTCAGTAAGTAAATACCATGCAATTACAACCAATCACTTTTCTTATGTTTTAATATATATAATCAAAGTTTTGAAATAAAAGTGAATATTTCAAAATAGTTAACAGATATTAGTTATATTTACGTTAAAAAAGAGTCCAAGTAACTCTTCAGATTATCTGTGAGTCCACCGCAAATACCCACTTTGACACCCCAAATTAAGGGTGCAACCTATCTACTAGTGTGATTTACATGCAAGTATATATGGCAAGCTTTTTAATTATTTTGGATATTTTAGGTGCCACCATGAACTTCATAAAACAAAAAAGAAAAAAAAACAAAAACAAATGAAAAATTCTTTTTGAATAATTTTAGTATGTTCTTTGAAGTAAAAGTTTGATTTTATCTGAAAGATAATAGCCTGAAGCTAATCCATATGAAAAGGAAAATACATTTTTGTATGTAAATAAAGTTTTCAGACATATTTAAAACTTTGGTACATTCAATCAACACTTAGTCAAATCAACATTATAGGTGAAAAATGAAAACAACAAATTTAAAAATCTATTAAAAAAATCCAGTATCTGTCCAGTAGATGTTTTAAAGGCATTTAGTAAATTTATGGATTCATTAACTGGATTTTGTAAAGGTAATGCTTACTTTTTGCTTAAAACAATGAAATTGAAGTATTGTAATGTATGAGATCATAACTTATCATCACTAATTTAATTCTTGACTTTAAATGCATGTGAAAAATTAAAAAGATAAATTAAAGAAGTATGGAACACCAGCCGGACAATAATAAAAAAAGTAAAACAATAA